>JAWPEI010000024.1:815000-1187413 GCA_035578085.1 Solanum pinnatisectum | reverse complement strand
CAGGCTGCAGGATTGGCCTTTGAATAGATTCTCGAAGGTAGGCTGCGTGAAGCATAGAACTCCTAAATGATCTCACTACTCTGTATATTCTTGGTTCCTTGTAGCTCACTCACACACTTATGATGTTGAAAGAAGTAGGTGGATGTCGAGTGCAGTGTGTAGGATCCCATTGAGAACTCTGCGCTCCTGTGGTTAGCCGGGCCATCTTCTTTTCATTCAAAATCTTAGCATCACGCGGTGCCATTGGCCCTCGCATACCGTCATTAGGCTCGCCCGACTAGCGAGGCGGGGTTGTTGCGCCAACGCAGACCTCCGAACTAGTAGCCTCATCAAACAAAGTATCTTATGGCGGAACGATGGCGAGGCGCTGGAAATAGAGGACTCAAAGGCGGAGGCGGGCCAGAGTAGAACCATCGAGTTGGAAGCGAGAACCCGGCCCGGTGACCCCGTCGATGTGTTCCATAAATCATCTTTTTGGAGAAAGTGACTTCATCCAGTGACCACTGCCGGGATTGATTAGGTATACGAGTGTAGTGAGGATATCCTTGTAGCGATTAGAACGCATCACGAGATCCTTCTCCGCATCACGTCTTCATCAATCGGCCAAAGATTCTTTTGGATTTTGTTTTGCCTCTTTGTATAAGCTCCTTGTTTCTTAGGAACCATGGTACTGTGGATGTATAATTAGTACCAAAATAAACCAATAATACACTTGAAAAATTTTAAGACAAACGAACCAAAATGAAAAAGCGCGAAAAAAATTTGGCGATGGTAGATTCATAATGACCCACGGTCAGATTCCTACGGTCGTGGATGGATCCAAGGTCCATAGGTCCCCTGCAGCCGTCGAGTACCCAAAGGGGAGCTCTCGATGAACCACGGACATACCAAAATGGTCCGTGAATTGAACTATGGTATGATCCACTCACGTAGTTCAACATTTAGCGATTTTTGTGGTGTCTTGGACCACCTGGACACGATCTATGATGCAGCCAGATAGATTCACGATCCGTGAAGCGGGGTCGTGAGTCAAATGCGCAGCGGTATCAAACATGCTTCAATTTGAAACCCAATTTTACCAATTTCAACAATTTACCTAGTCTAATCCTTGCATTTCAATACAATTATGCTAATTCATTCATTGAGGTTAGGTGCACAAAGTATTTCAGCATTATAGTACCATCTGAGACTATTAAGACCTAAACCAGAGCTGC
Source organism: Solanum pinnatisectum (assembly GCA_035578085.1). Classification (NCBI taxonomy): domain Eukaryota; kingdom Viridiplantae; phylum Streptophyta; class Magnoliopsida; order Solanales; family Solanaceae; genus Solanum; species Solanum pinnatisectum. The sequence goes on along the minus strand of JAWPEI010000024.1, from coordinate 1,186,199 downwards.
ATTTAGACTCTTATTTCACCAGTTTTACATTATAAAGACAACACAATCACAATCTATCATCCCAAGGGTGTTTATGGTTTTTGTAGATTTTAGCATGTATTTTCATCTGACAACTAGCGAGTGAGACAATTCGCGACTTTCTATATGACAATGAATCGGAAATTGAAGTGAAGGGAAAGTCGATTGCCTTGAAAAAGGAAATGGGGTGATTGTAGGACGACTCTAAAGCTTCCAACACTTGCAACTGCCTTTGCATGAACCCGAGACCATGAACCTCTTGGGAAATTTAGGATGAAGGTTGAGAGAAAAGGGAATTGGGGATATGAGAGGATGAGCGATAGAGAGTAATCAATGGGAGAAAGTGTTAATATAGGTTTTAGTAATTTGGGGAGTTTAGAAATGGTTAGGAGGTAATTTTGAGTAGAGCGATTTGAAAAGAAGGATTTTTATTTAAAGAGAGTCAAGATTAGGGTTAGGCGGAGACCTGGGGTTTAGACCCGCGTGTGCCGTCTAGGTCGGTGGAGTGGAGCCTCTGATTCGTAGATGGGATGTAGAGTCACTCTCGAGACAGAAAATTTAGAAAACTTACCAGGATCTATGGATACCATTCCGATAAATAGAATGAACACAGACCGTCGATGTGGTCCGTGAACCTGCAATGATTTCTGCTGATTTTGCTTTCAGCCTACATATTTGCGGCCGTTGGGCACTTTCTTTTTACATTTCTGGACACTTTTAGACATGGACCTATGCTATATCTAGCCAACACTAAAACAAAATAGCGCCTATCTGAGGATCTGGCAGAAGGCGAGGAAGAGAAAACAAACTAATGTAATAAGTAAGAAGAAATGTTCTAAATTGAAAGAAAATAGTTGGCTAGATTGTACATCTTGGGTTGCCTCTGGCGACACTTGATTTAACGTCGTGGCACAATGCGAACCTCTTGATACCGGACTTTATAAAATAATCAGGCCTCGAAGCAACTACTTGCACACTTTCTCGCATTTCCGGATAGATGTATCCTTTGTCGGGTTATGTGAACGCCACATTTGCCTCACTATTTTTCAGCTCACCGCTCCATGTAGAGGAGCATTTGCGTGACTAAAATGGCCCAGTCCACTTGGACTTGAGCTTGCCCGAAAGCTCAGCGCCAACCTAGAGTTGAATAGAAAGTACGGATCACCCATGCTGATAAATTCTGCTTTGATCCTTTGATTATGATGCTTATTTATATTCTCCTTGTACAAGCCTGAACTTTCATAAGCTTTTAGGTAAAACTCATCAAGCACATTCAATTCACTCGTTTCTACGATGCGATCGGCACTGATCAAAATGTAGCTTCTTTAAGCGCCTGAGCCTTATCTCTGGCTCTGCTATGAATGGCAAGACTTCCCATATACAAGTTCGTAGGGGTACATACCTGGGAGTCTTGAATGCGATGCGATAGGCCATAGAGCATCATATGTTTCTGACCAATCCTTTCTATTAGTACAATCTTCACGAAAATCTTTGCTTGATCTACGCTGGACACTTCAACTTGCCCAACTAGACTATGGATGGTAAGGGTGGCTGCATTATGGCGGACACCACATTTCTCAAGTAATGCCTTGAGCAACTTATTACAAAGTGGGAACCTCCCGCCACGTTGATAATCTCCACTAGGTGTACGAAATCACGGAGAATATATTCTTTTTCAAGAATGTGGTGAGCACTTTTACCATGCGTTGTTAGGAAAGAAGTTTAGCTTCCACCACTTAGACACATGAGTCATTTTGCTGACAAGAATATACTTCATCCCATGTGAACTCACAAATGGACCCATAAAATCAATGCCCCATACATCAAAAATCTGCATCACCAATATAGGACTAAAGCTGGAAGCTCTTGCCTCTTTGGGGAAATTCCCTCCTTCTCTTTGTGCTTGATCCATGATGTGAGGCATGGCGAAATCATGAGCATCTTGGTGGATGGTAGGCGATGTCTACACCCAAAATTTTATGTGCTTGATCCGAATACCTGATATGCCGTTAGCCCACAAATAGGTGATGAATGGCACCTCTGGTATACTCAACATGCTAGACCTGCAGGGCACCACAGCGGCCGAATAATCCCGCCGGCACTGCACCTCGATACAAGTAAGGCTGCGTCGGAAAAACCTGCTACATCATCGTAAACTTTTTCCTTTGGTGAAAAAGACAAATCCAATAATTGCGGATCACTTGCCAAGTAGTTAGCAAAGTTTGCAAACCAAGAATCGGATCAATGAGAAAGCGGCTAATACCTGTTAATCCCTAGAAAAACATCATTAATTTCATCCACTATGCATAAAGCTTTAGCATAGTGCTTCCTCAATCCTAGAACAAATGATCGGCAACCTGATTTTCTGTCCCTTTCTATCTTTCACCACAAGAAGTCAAACTCTTTGCAGCCAAAGCATCCGTCCCAAATTAACCTCCGATTTTGCATCTTGCTTGGCCATCAAATACCTCGATGCGGAGATATGGTCAGCCATAGCACAATGACCTTGAGTGCCAAGCAAGTAGGATCAGAAATTTCTTGAATGTTGAAAACCACATCAAAACCGCGAAATACATTCGATCCTTTGTATAGTTCTTTTGAGCCACGTTTAGAGCTTTGCTGGGAGATAGTAAATAAGAGTTGAACAGCGATCTTCTCTACTTCATCTGTCCCAATACCACACCAAGCGCCCAGCTCCAGCTTTCATCACATTACACCTCAAGCGGTTGTCCCCCGATTCGGTGGAAATAATGGCCGATAGGTGTGCAATAACTAACTTCTCCTTCAACTCTCCCAAAATGCTCTCAGGGTCAAGCATCATCAAAATCAAACTTATATTCCTTTTAGGCGGTTTGCACAATAGATCATGTACAATTTTGAAGAAATCACCATTAAACCTCACTATGAAACCTGCATGCCAAGTACGAAAACTTAACACCTTTACTTGAGAGATAGGTGGTGGAGAAGCTTTTCTATTACCTTAACTTTTGTTCTATCAACCTCTATACCTTTCTCGAGAAATCAGGTATGACCCAGAACCTATCCACCTTCTTTTCACCTGTGGAAGTGGTACTTCTCCTCAATTGAGAACAAAGATTGTACTCTTCACCTTTGTTCCAAGCTTCCTCGGCCAAATGGTCAGGACAATGATCAAAAGATTCACCTACTGTAGAAGTCATCCTTTAAATACCTCAGTAGTGTCTTCCACCATATGAGAAAATATCGATATCATTACAACTACGGAAGTCGTTGGAGCATTACACATCCCAAATGGCATCAGTTTGAATGCTTGAAAGTCCACATAAGAGAAGCAAGTGAAGGTGGTCTTACCTGTGATCTTCGGTATAGAAATGCGATTGTAGCTCGAATAACCATCAAAGAAAAAATACCAACCCCTTACTCCCAAGTCGGTCCAACATTTTGATCCATGAGCGGCATGGGCAAATGGTCGCTTTTACGCATCCAGACATTCAATTTCCGGTAGTCGTCGCGGACTCTCCATCAGATCACGCAATGGCGCATTAGAACAATGTCGTTTCTCTCCAATTGCGATTACCACGATAATCCCACCTTTCACGGGCACAGGTGAGCGGGATACGCATGACTACCATGCGCGTGGGATAAATTACTCCGACCATCCAACCAGCCATTGATTTCGCTTCTTAAACTATCTCTTGCATAAAGCCAGGTTAGTCTTCTCCTACGGTGCTCAATACTAGGCAGCCCGATCGGCATGGGTTGAATTTTATGAGAACAAATACTAGGAGGAATCCCAATAATGTCCGTGAATAGTCCACCCAATAGCTCAGCTTAGAAACCTCTTGACACGCAAACAATACCTCAACTTGTACATTTAAATCTACGCGCATGATAATGACCAGGTAAAGTACCATCTTTCCCCTAAGAATACATACTTTCAAAATGTGATGGTAGAGCCTTAAGCTCCAATTTTGGTGCCTCTTGTGGTGATCTAGCAGAGTGGAAGTCGCGATCTCTTCATGTCTAACTCCAATCTCTTTTGGTTTTGAACAAAATTCAAATCTATCAAGCCGCTGGCTGACCAATTCATCATAGCCTCTTCAATACCATCGAGTCTCAAAGTTCATCATTACCGATGCTAAAGTGCATCAACACCAACCTCTCTTGACGGACATAATTTCGTAATCCACTCTGCTGGGCAATATGCGTCACCATGGATATCGATTTGAGCTCACTACTCTACTTTATGGACCTCACAGGATATTGAGCGTTGCCTCTTCATTATTCAATCAAAACTTCATCCGCCTTCTCCATATCAAATTATGGGCCCGGTGGCTAGGAATAGTCTCCAAGGATAATGGGAACACCAAAGTCCACATTACAATCAAGTATCTGAAAATCTACCGGAAAGATAAAAGACTCCACTTTACTAGTATATCTTGGAGCACACCAATGGGCTTTTCACGATTCTATTAGCATAAGCAGTCGCATCGCGATCGGTTTTGGATCCCCTAAACCCAAGTTCTTGTAAATAGACAATGGCATCAAATTGATACTAACACCCAAATCGCACAACGCCCCTTTTGCAAAATGTAGCAACCCAATGGTACGAGGATAGTAGAAAGCACTAGGATCCTCCTTCTTCTCGCACAAGGGACCTTGTAGCAATAACACTCTGATGTTGCAACTTATCATCATCTTCAAAACTCACAGCTCTCTTTTTAGTTACCAAGTCCTTCATAAACTTTGCATACCCAGGCATTTGCTCCAAAGCTTCTATCAACGGCGCATTGATGGAAAGCTGCTTCAACATACTAATAAACCTGTGGTATTTACATTCTTCAGTCTTCTTCGCTAACCTTTGTGGGAAAGGAGGTGGAGGTCTAGGCATGGGAATAACTTTTTGGGTTATCTTTACTTCCTGCTACGCATTCTCGAAATTCATCCATTTACCTCGATCAGATCATCATTTTTACTAGCCTCAACTTCCACCCCAGACGACATAGGTGGATCAATGGTCTGCTTACCCCCTCGAGTAGTGACTGACATATAATGCCCATCATTCTTTGGATTCTAGATGGTCTTTGCTAGGAAGTAATGCCGAGTTGGCGTGGGTTTACTATAGTCACGAGTTATCTCTTGCTCGAGATGCTTGATCAACCTTGCATAGGCGTCAACTTTTGACCAATACCAAACAAGTCATTTTGTATCTCCTTCACATTCTCATCGGTCGCATCAAACCTCTTCATCATCTTCTACATCATATCTTCAATATGTGACATATTACCTCCAACTTCCCTATTACCAGATTCCCGATTTGTAGGAGGAACATAAGGTCCAACCTGATCATTTTTGTTGCCATAGTTGTTCCAATTGTAGTTGTTGTTGTGATTGTAGTTCCCATCCTGGACATATTGACCTTCTCGATTATAGTTGCCATAGTTTCAACTTGGTTTCCTTGCCATGGCGCCAATTCTCCGAGTTGGAACCTTGGGCGTTGGCTCGAAAACCCCCCGTCTGATCATTCACCATATAAGCATCCTCCTCTAAGTAATATTCCTCCTCTGGTGGTGGTGGAGTCTTGGTCAAGTAATTGACCGCATTTACATTTTCGGCACTTTCGCTCACATGCTTCAGGACCAACCCCAGTTCTGTCCTCATCTGAGCCATTTCCTCACGAATATCATCGTGTTGGTTAGTTGTAGCTTAGACTACAAATGTGTTTCTCCAGTATCTAACTTCTAGTGCTCCGCGCTTTATTGTTTGAAATCTTCTCCGGTTTCTCCGCAATTTGCTCAAAAGTGCACTCACCATATGAACCTCCGCCGTATAGTTCAAGCACCGCCTTACTATTTTCATCGACCTTGATAGAAATATTCCTTGGTGATTCATCATCAATCCTATGATTCAGGACACTCTAATATAAGCGGTGAACTTGTCCCTAAGAACTACTCACAAACTCTCGGTAGTGCTACGAAGTTGTTGAGTTTATCTTTGTGGTTGACTTCTTTAACACGGAAAGAATCTTGCTAGGAACACCTCGATTAATTGGTCTATGAAAGATTGAGTTACAAAAGAGCTTAGTAAACCACCGCGGCCCGACATCGCGTTCATTGATAGAGGAATACTCGTGATCGAATCACATCTATGTCCAAGTCGGTCGACCCACACAACTTTTGTAAACACTCCTCAACAGCTACGTGAGCATGTGGATCCTCCGATGCCAAACTAGCAAACAAACCCTTCTTTGTAAGCATTTGTATCAAAGCGCTAGTCACCATAAATGTATGCCCCGGAGGTAAAGGGGTAGAACAAGAGGTCCGTCAGATTCAACAACATTAAATTTGACCCTATAGTTATCACACAGTCTTGATCCTGGTGGGTCTTGTACCCTTACTGCATCTCTTAGTAGATTTTCAATTTGAACCTAATTATTCTCATCACCAACCCTCAGAGGCTGCAACCCAACTCCATCACCTAAATTTCCTCCTATAGGATTCACTAGGACTACTTGGTTATTCATTCTTCACAAAGTTCTGTTCAATTCTGGAACATAAGGAGTAAGTGGTTCACATTGGCTCCATGTACTTGCATACACTAGAGTAGGAACCTAAGAGAAACAAAAAGAAAAGAAAAAATAGAATTAGGAAATATGTGACTAAAGTTTAATAATGTATTGAAACTTAATCTAAAAGTCTTATTCCCCAATAGCGGCGCCAAAATTTAATACGCTCAAATTACACCTCCCTAAAGAAGCGTAAGCAATCGTTTATCAAGTAAAGAACCCAACTTGGAGGTTGGGGTCAATCCACGAGAATATGGTCTAGACTTAAGTTCGACTACGATTATATTCATTTAGTCAGCTTATTTCGAAACAAGTAATTAAAGAGGATTTGTGAAACAAATTAAGAGATTATGTGAACAATTAGCAAGTAAGATTCAAACTTTTGTTGTTATCAAGATGAGAGAGAAACTAGGATGCATGTGCTCCCCATAAGCTCATAATGCGGTAATTCTAGTAATAGTAATCATTTCCTAGTGTATTACATGCAAAGTGATAAGTTAGGTATCTCAATTCCTTGGTCAGGCAACTAGAAATTTCACCTGCACCTTAGTAAGGCTAGTGTGTATAATTTACTAACCCTTACTATTACCTCATATTAGACATCACATTGATGTATGGCTTAGCTTTCAACCTCGCACCAATCGACATTAGACTATTAGATAGTATCACACTAAATCTATGTTGATAATTCTTTTCTTATTAACTACCTCCGAGTGCAGCGGTAGCAACAAGGCGAGTTCTAACGTTTGCAACCGCTAAAAGACTTCTAATCAAATGAATTATCAAGCATGCAATAACATTATTCAGAATTACTTAGTTACTATTCATGCTTTGTTAATCGCTCATGGTTCCCACAACCCTAGTTGTGGATTTAATTATCCATAGTAGAAAGAACACAATTCATATTTCTATTAAAAGAAATCATGAACTTACTTAATGAGAAGAATAAACCGAATCTCAACTTGAATTTCAAAGTCAAAATCTTCAAAATGAACTTAGGAAATCAGAATTTCTAAAATTACCAAGTTAATCTCCAAAGCCAAAAACTAGAATTAAAATAATAAAGTCTAACCCTCAAAATGAGGTTTACATGTCCTATATATAGAAAAACAAGTCCCGACTAAAAGGAAACGAAATAAGGAAATAAAGTTTATGGGCGTGGTTGTCATTCACGAGGCCGACCTCACGGACCTTGGATTGACCTCGCGTCCGTCGTCCTTCCCCGGCAGGACTTAGGCAAATTTTCCAACTTCAAATCTTCATATTTGGTACTTAGAATCTTCAAATTAGGTACTAGAACACCTCTAAATCATTTGACGGACTTGCGATGCGGTCCGTAGACCAAACTATGGTTAAATCGATCCTAGTCGTGGTTCCACGCTTAGTCAAGAATTCACGATTTTCTCTCGAAGCTTTCCCCATTATCTACACCCTTCACCTACGGACCGTGAATGGACCTCACAGTCCATAGTTCATGTGCGTAGGTGGCTTCTACCAACATTCCTTTGTTGTCTCTAACTCCCACGTCCAAACTTATTTCCTGCAAACAAGATAAAAACACATTAATACCACTGCAAAATGGCTCTAGACACACATAACTCTTAAGTGAAATGTATTAAAAATACTGTAAACTTACGGTATATCACCTGCTTCGATCGCACTTCTGATGATACTGAGGCTAGGAGAGCTAGCAAGAGGAAGTGCCAGGAGCTTGAGGCAGCCCAAAGGGCATCCATAGTTGATGAGGAGATGAGACAATAGCAGGCTGGGGAGATAGGTGTTGGTATCTCTAACAGCGTGAGCACTACTGATGGTGCGGTGAGAGTTGGCGTGAATACTACCAATGGTGCGGCGAGAGTTGATGATAACACTACTAAGGGTCTTGAGATGGTTGATCACGGGTACTCACGATGGTGACCAGTGTTAGTCCAGCGGGCCGAGAAATCGGACCCACCCACTTGTTGAGAGGTCTTCAACGCATATGCACCACAGGTTTGCTTCACCCAATCCTTTCTCTTTTACTTTTTGTGCATTGGGGACAATCACACTTTATTTTGTTGGGGGTAGGGTAAATGGATGGTGAGTGTTAGGGTGATGTCTGAGTAAACCAACTCATAATCCTCTTTTGGAGTTTTCTTGCCTGTGTTCTTTTCCCCCAAGAGACTATTTTAATTTATGTTGAATCAATATGTCTAGAAATGTATGTGTAGGAGTAAGTAGAAAAATGAAAGCACGATGGCATAAAAATCATAAAAAACGATTACTGTCCAAAAATGTTGAAATGTGCTAGATCGATAGTCTTGATGAGTTGAATGTGTTGGATCTCAATGTGACATGATAAGGAACCAATTTGACCTCTTGACGTAAGCTAAAAATTGAGTTGGGTAATCTAATAATCTGATAATGAAACAATGTGCCAAGAGTGTGTGAGAAAAGTAGAATGTTCTGACAGTGTGGGCCAATCTAGAACTTGCCCCGTTTGTTGTACTAAGATGATCTAGGCTAGAAGTTGGGCAGTGATCATAGGCCCTTGTTCAAAATAGTCCACTTAAGACTAAAATGACCCAACCAAATGAAATCAATGTTCCCTTTAATCCAAATGCTTGAGCCTTAAATAGACCATTTCTTTTGATTCACCTAACTCACCTTCCCTTAAATAATTGTCTTGGCCCCGGTCCCTCCTTGGACATGTGCAACTTCACTTAGGCCAAAAGCCTAAGTTGAGAATAAGCTAAGCCAAAAGTTACCTTGGGTTCGACATTGGACATTGTGCACCTCAACTAATGCAAAATCCATAAGTTGAGGGTGGCTATGAAAGAGGAAACCAAAAGAAAAAGGGTATGAAATTATTTTTGTGTTGAAAAGAGAAAAAGAAAAAAAAATGTGACTTTCTGCAAAAGAGGCAAATAGATGATAAGTAAAAGTGCTGAAAGAAATAATGAAAAATAAAGTGAAAGAAAAATAAGAAAGTGAAAATAAGTCACAAAGTCAAAAGTCACATCCATGTTGAAAAGAGTTAAGGGAAAGAAAGTAAAATGAAAGGATGCCAAAAGTAGGTCGAGAAAGAGGTAAAAAGCCAATGTGATGTCAAAGAGGGCAGAAAGTAACTAAAAAATATCCAAATGTACCACACCTGACCATGAGCCTATGTTACAAGCTAAGAAAGTCCTATAGTGATCCTAGCAACTAGTTTGGAGAGTCTAAGAAGTGAAAATAAGGGCAAGCCTATGGTATTGAGAACTAACTGTATTTGAAGTCACTTTTGAGCGTGAGTGTTGAATAAATCCTAAAATTCTAAAATTCATATCTTCTGTGTGAAAAGGACTTCATTTGAAGTGAGGGCACTAGTTAGATTATCGTAAAGTTGGTACCTTGGTGATTGTAAAAGTGTATCTTTGGGGTTTTATTGGTGATCTTTGTCATATCTTGATCAGCATGAGTTTGATTGTTGAGTCTAAGAAAACAGATTTGCATTGAGAAAATGGAATGGATTAAAATAGCCATGTGATTTCTTGAGTTTGTATATGCTTACTACAAGTGTTGTTTAGAGTTTAGTGCGTTGATTGAGGACAAAAACGAGTTTAAGTTGAGGGTGTTGACATGCGGTGAGTTTCGATATTTTTGATACATTTCACTTAAGAGTCGTGTGTCTAGGGCTATATTGTAATAGGAATTAATGATTTTGTGATATATATAGCAAGAAATAGGCTTGGAAGTGGAAGTGTGAGATGATAGCTGAAAATCTGCAGAAGGAGACACCCACGGAGGTGACCTACGACCGCAGGTCCAGTCACGATCCGTCGATGGGTGGCGTAGATGGAGAATAAGGGAAGTCTGACTAAGTGTGGAACTACGGATGCAAGTGACGGATCATAGGTCAACCCACAAGCCGTCCTGCACATCCATCAAATGGTTCAGAGAAGTTAAAGTTCCAGTACCTAATGAAATTCCTAAGTGTGGAGCCACGGAAGAGGACCCACGGACCGTAGGTCAACCTACGGTCTGTTCTGCATGTCCGTCATTTGTATCAGAAAGTGAAGGTTCCAGCCTCTGCAAGAAAAAGTCCAAGTGTTGACCAACAAAGTGGACCTACGGATAAGTAGAGTTGACCCGATCCGTAGGTCAAGTTGTCGATCAAGCGCGTCTAGAAAGTTTATTTCCTTATTTTGTTTCCGTTTTGTTTAGGACATGTTCTTATATAAATAGGCATATAAACCTCATTTTGGGGTTAGACATTATTGTTTACTTTTAGTTCTTGATATTTTTTCTTGAATTAACACAAACTTTGGCAATTTGATTTCCGGATTGCGGTTTATAAGATTTTTGCTTTGAATTTCAATTGGAGATTTTGGGTTTCTTCTACTCTACACGTAAGTTCATGAATTCTTTTTATCAAAATATAAAATGTGTTCTTTCAAGCATGAGTAACAAAATCCACAACTAGGGTTGTGGGAACACTACTACAAAATAGACATTTACCAACAATTGTTTAGTGGCAATAATGTATTTGCTGCTGCAGTGTTAACTTAATGCCAGTTTTACCAGCCTTTATAGATTGGCTGAGAAAGAACTTTCCTTTACTGGCAGTCCAATGTATTAGCCTATAAAAGTTGATTAAAATGTAACTTTCGTGAAAATTTTGTTCTCCCTCCAATTCATTTTTTCCTACAAAATATGGACCGTACCGTCACATTCACCATTGAGAATAGGGCAGACCTTTCTTCCTCATTGTTGTGGGTACTCATATGGTATCATCAGGTATGCTTTGAAATCGTTCTTTTAATTATTTGAATATTTTGATTTTTTCATTGTACTCATCCTCTCCCTCCTCTCTCTTCTCCCTTTGGGTTTGCAGATCCATCTCTCTCCTCTTTTCCTTTACTCTTTCTTGAAACACCACAGGTACTATGCATTCTCTGTTTCTTATCTTCCCTTTGAGTTATTTGGTTAGCCATTAATTGCAGAGTTTATATCTTATGTAGATATAATGGAATTTTTGTTCTAGGATTTGGAGAATGATTAGGGCTTGTAGAAAATAGTGTTGTGAAAGTTCTTTAGTCAAAGAGGAATTTTATAACAAAATTTCATGCAATGTTGGTTAGTTTTGAGGGTATGAGTTATGGTACTTGCATATAATATATAGTGGAGAATTTCTTAATTAATTAAAAAAATGAGAAGGAACTTGTTGATGAAACAATTTATTTGTTCCAGGCTTTCTCATCTGAGTCAAATATCATGGTCTACATCCTTCTCATTTTGCTCATTAAGTTTTTGGTCAGGCTGTGCATTCTTAGGGATCGTTCGATAGCTGGAAGAAAAAGTTATCCATGTATTATTTTTCTTATAACTTATGCAATATTTTGTAGGTCGATAGAAAATAAGTTATTCATGTATAATATTAATTCATAAATTCACTCATGACTAATCCCTACATTACTAATGTCTGCATAACTCTAATCAGCTAAAGTTTAGACTATTAATTTTGTTGATCAATAGCCACAACAATTGCCAAAGTATCTTGGCCAGTAGCATCTTTTTCACTAGAAAAACCTTGATCCATATCCATATTAATAAGTTGTACCCTTGATGTTTAACCTGTACTTCACACTTGTCTATCAATAACATGTGCGGATTTATTAATAGCTGACTCTGGTGCTTGATGAGCCAAATCATGGTTTTAGAGTTATAACATCACCTTATACATCAACACCCAATCCAGCAAATATACTCCTTAATTGTTGTTCATAATTAACTTGTCTTGCATCAAACAAAGACCTTGAATCGCAAATATGCTGCACATGCTTTTCACTATCTTGGATCACTAACTCACTTGCATCACCATGCCATGTAGCACCTCTGTCTCCAATAGTTGGTTGCTGCAAAAAATTCCTTTGCTTGCTAGAACTAGGAGGCGATCATATTGGCAACAAAGTGTTCAGCTAGTCGGCAATATGTAGTCGCATGTTACTCAATACCCGTCTTTATTCATTTCCTTAGTTTCTTTTCAATATAGTCATTAGGACTAGACAAAATTAATAATTCCCAGACTGCACACAAGTAGTATAAGTATCAATAGCTAAAATTGTTGCACAATCAGATTAATTGACATCTTTAATCACCAAATTTCCATTTTCTTAGTTGTCACACAATCTATTTATTGTTGAGAATTTGTTACACTAACTAATTATCTTGATGATCCACAAAAGACAACCCACGCATTATTACAATTTCTTGTGATTTCATTACCAATTCGCTATTAAATCAAATAGCTTCCTCACATTAGTTTGATATTTTTCTACATCAATGCCAGCTTTCGATGTCTATTTTTATTTTTTTGCTGAACTCTTTACCAGTAACAATCGGCACTCACTTTCGTCATGACTTTGGTGTGTATAGAAGGTACAATAAAATGAGAGATTATAATACAAACTCTTCTTAAAGTGTTCCATATGTTCCCATGGGGTATAGTTTTTGAGAGTGAGTATAATAATGATTAGTTATTAAGTGGTATTTGTTTAATGATATCAGTATTTAAAATTTTCTGATCTAGATATAGTCCTTGAATTAATTAAACTTGTTGCATTCTAGATTATAAACATTACAAAGTACAGTAGTCCTAAATCTTTATGTCATATAGTCTTCAAAGGAAAAATAAGTGTGGTTTTATTTTTCATGAGTGCCTATTTATGTGACAAGAGAGAAATACTCACATTAAAAGAGTTTCCAATGAATTCACAGATAATGATATGCTTTTGTCTGTAGAAAAAGCTGATAATGAGACTCTCAAAAGCTTTTTGATGTTAGTTTGGAAAGCAGATGTCTCTGATTATGAAATCCAAAAGAAGAATGTAGTACATGGTTCCTGAATGCTTATTGAATTATAGTTCTAGATAAAATCTAGGTTATCTAGACCATGTTTTGTGTTAGCTTTGAATCTTTACTTTTTGCCTACTCAGAATATTCACTGTAACTAAGACTGCTAATATCAAGAATGAATGCTACTTAGATCTTCATCAAACTTTTGAATAGTTACTAATGTTAAAATGAATTTTTTTTCCTTATCCTCACCTACTACAAATCTTCCTTATCTGAAAAACTAGAACTTGACAAATTATGATAAGGAATCATATTTACAATAAGATAAATGACAAGTAATCTTCCTTTTATAAAGGTTGTCTTAATTTCTTTACTGTGTGAATTTTTTTTTCCTTGTAGCTGTTAGATGCAGTTGAAGAATAATATATTACATTTTATTTATGCTTTAACTAGTGATATATTCTCTTAAGTCAATCATTGTAAATATCAAAATCATTAAACACACGGCTACTATTTGATGCAAGACCCTGGCAATCTTTACACATTACTTAAATTAGCAATGACATTTGAATGGGTAAGAACCACTTCAAAGTTATAGATATCAATCTTCTCATTCACTTTCGTTGTATAGACATAGTATATAACCAAATAGAAACTTTGTTAGTCATACTTTTGATAATGTTAAAGAAATTGATATAAAAGGGTCATTGGAGAATAAAGTTCAAGCTAAGATTTTGATTTGACCTGGAGCTATATAACAAAGGAACCTACAACAACATACATGGTGTTAAACTCTCCTTTCTTCTCTATGATTTTTGCTAGTTATTTTGTCCTCAAAATTAAATTTCATTAAGATATTGCTTTATTTTACATCACTATGAAGGATTGGTGGAGTGCAACAATATTTGATTAGCTTTTATTAACCTTGTAATAAATCTTCATTTTTATGTCGTGGTGAGTTCAATATTGAGATACTACTTACATAGTATGTTAAGTACCATATTTGATCACTCACCGTTTTCTCTCTTGTGTTAAAAATAAAACTGTAAAAAAAGCAAATTCTTATGTTAACCATTGTTTGTTAGATATTTGGCTGGAATTTAAAAGATCTTGCACTCATATACTTTGTCCTATTTTTTGCTTTCATGTACAACATAATATCCTGTTTGTATCATTTTGTAAGTAATATTACATAATACCTAAATGCCCTTTTCTCACTTTGTTTCTCTTATAATAACAAGAGTTTCAATCTTTTTAGTAGGTATTTAATTTGTCTTTTGTAGTTTAAACAATTTTTGGTGATTGGAGTACTACCTAATTGTACAGATGATAAGGTTTTTCTGGCCATGAGAATACACTTGTTTAGAATATAAAGGTTTACATTCTTATCTTATTGGTGTTGTGTTTATACTGTAATTTACATCTAATTCCCTTTTATTAATGATATATCTAATTATTGAGTCTTAACTATATAGGTTGGAGGTGTCTTGATATTAGGACCTCTGGTAAAAGAATTTTTATTCTAGAACTTCCATTCCCCCTCTTTGTTCTATTTCAACAGAAAAGGCTATGCATCCTTTCATAATAACACTACTATGATATGACTTTTACTAGTTGCAGCTAGATAACTTCTTTGTTTTGGAGATGGAATATGCAAAACTATATTTGAAAATAGATTGGTCAGCTAACATTATGCATAGATGCAACTTAATATCTTTTATATATAATATTTTGAATTTATTTTATTTTCACCTAGTAGAAACTACAATTGGTGTTTGTGTTAAGTTTTGTCTATTAAAACGTGCTTAAGATACTTTTGGGTAAATTTTCTATCCAATGTGTTGCTATTTAAATTAGGTCACTGATGTGTTGCTATTTAACTTAGGTCCTTGATGTAAATTGTAGACATGAGCGAGCCACAAGCATCAAAAATTTCAAAGTAATACGTTTCTTTTCATTTTATACTTCAAAGTGTTGCTAATATTTGTTCTGAAATTTTCTATCTATAGAATATATGTGGTATAATTATATAAATATGTGGTTATTAAATTCTTTTTGCAACCATGTTTCTATTTCGTTAGAATCGATGCTAACAGACTCCTCAATACTAAATTAATTCTAATTTCGTACTTCTATAAATTCAATGGGAGCCATATTATTATGTGTTGTTGAATGAAATATGAGTAGCTTATTCTTCCTCTTCTTTTTATCCACATTCTTTTACATTTAATTTATGCTCTATTTAATTTTATTTTTCATGTTATTGTTCCATTTGGTTTTGACTTGTAGAGATAACTTAATTGAGCTTGTTCGATAAAACAAAGGGACAAAAGTGTGATGAAATTATTCAAATGACAGAATAGTGAAACTTAATAATTGATATAAGTTCCACATGATTTCTTTATATTTCTGTAGCCTTGGCCAAATACACATTCTTCTAGTCGAAACTTTGTCAATAGATCCAAATAGATCTGAGTATTTCCACTCCCTTATAAAAGTTAAATGTTATGACATCTCAAATATGAGCTTGTTTTAGGTTTGGTAAGGCTTGTATTTAATATAATTGCCAAATATTGGGCCATCTTTAGGTTTGGTTTGACTTATAGTTAAATACAATGCTTATTACCGAGTCATCTCCTTTTAGTTTTAGATTTGACTTATAGTTAATGTATACAAATATTTTACACAAATTTCATATTCTTAACATTTTCGTGTTTTATTATTTCAGACAATACAATATGATATTCAAGTAGCATGTGGAAGATTCAATGCTATGAAGAGTTGAGGAAATTGCTTGAGGGCTATGAATTTAGAAATTTATTATTGATGGTATTCGATACAGAAAGTTACATTGATATCGCTATTTCCATTAAACATGTAGTATTATTTTTTAACTCGATACATTCATACTTGCTTTTAATTGGTGAGATTTGATGAAACATATTATGTTTTCTCTAATTTAATAATAATATCTTTAATTATAATTTTCTCTAGATATGTATATTAGTACTTGCTTTTGTAAAAAAATAATTTCTAACATTTTAATTTGATTTGCTAGAAATAAAAAAAATGAACCGTAAAAAGGCAAACCAAGCCATTTTAGATAGAATTTAGTGGCTATTATAATTGTTGTCAAATAATAGCCCTCAAAACATGTAATTTTTAGTTGCAATTTAGTTGGATTTAGCGGCAATAAAAATAGACACGGAAAGTACTGGTTGAGTCATTTTCAAAAATCGATTTAGCGGCCATTACAATTGTCACTACACAATAGCCGTTAAAACATGTCCTTTTTAGTGGTAATTTTATTTGATTTAGCGACAATTTAATAAGACGATAATGAGTCATGTTGTAAAAGAATTTAGTGGCCATTATAATTACCGCTAAAAAATTGTCGTTATTGCCGGTGACTTTTAGCGGCCGTAGAAATTGTCTTCACCAGCAATTTTCTAAATGGCTACTAAAACCTTTAGCGACCCCATCAACAACGGCAAAAGACTAATGGCTGGTATATGTTATAGCAGCAATTATAATGCCACTAAATACATTTTTAATTGCAAAGGCCTTTTTGTAGTAGTGGAACCATGAGTGATTAACAACGTATGAATAATAACCAAGTAACTCTTGAATAGTGTTGATGCATGCATTGGTGATTCTTTCGCAGAAGTCTTTTTAATGGAGGCCAATGTTAGAACTTGCCTTTGTTGCTACTTGTCGGACCAAGGAGGTAGTTAATAAGAAAAGAATTATCAACAGAGATTTAGTGTGATACTATCTAATAGTCTAATGTCAATTGGTGTGAGGTGAAAACTAAGTCATACATTGATGTGATGTCTAATCTCGGTAAAAGTAAGGGTTAATAAATTATACACACATAGCCGGACGAGTGCAGTGAAATTTCCTACTTGGAGGACCAATCACTTAGGGATACCTATCTTACCAACTTTGCATGTGATACACTAGGAAAGATTACTATTATTAGGATTACTGCGTTATGGGATTATAGGGAACACATACACCTAGTTTCTATCTCTCATTGATAACAACAAAGTTTGAATCTTGGTCACTTGTTACTTAAACAACAACCAGTTATTTGTTACACAAATCCCCCCTTTACTTACTTGTCTCGAAATAAGTTGACTAAATGAATATATGATGAGTTAAGTTTAAGTCTAAACCATATTCCTCGTGGGATCAACCCCAACCTACAAGTTGGGTTCTTTGTTTGACAATGACCGCTTATACTTCTTTAAAGGTGTAATTTGAGTGTATCACCTACTCGTGCAATGAATGGATGAAGTCTCATACCCCTACCCACACTTCATAGAACTCCTTGAGTAACGATAGCACATAAATCACATGATGGGAATAAGCCCTAACCGACATAGACTATGTGAGCAAATCATGGAATCCGGTGTCTATCCCACACACGTAAAGGGTTAGTCTACTTGCCTAAAATAGAACCTGTAATTTAACCCAGGTGGATCCCTAGATAATAACCTACATGCACATAGTTATGGGATAAGGAGGTCGTTGCAAGAAACCCGGCCTAACATAGAGAGCCTCCACCTTAGAATATCCACTCGGTGCTAAGCATTAAATTCCTATAGAGTAGTTAATTCTCTTTTAACATTATTACACATGAGAGGATGTCATTGGCCTACTGACCCAAGGTAAATTATTTTACACATGAAAAGGATGCCATTGGGCTACGATTCAAAGGTACATTATTAGGATAGCTCATTGAATCCTCATGAAAGGGCTATCATATTGGTGTATCGATTGAAGGTTCATCATTATAGTAGTTCATAGACTCATCATGAAAGGGCTACCATTGGTCTACCGATTCAACACAAAGCCTAGAATACTTCATTAATCATTTATGAAAGGGATGCCATTAGCTTATCGATTCAATGTTCATTAAGTCAAATACTTTAGTTACACAAGAAGAGGATGCCCTAAGCCTACCAATTCAAGGTATATCAATCAAGATCACTTTTAGTTACACAAGAAGAGGATGCCCTAAGCCTACCAATTCAAGGTACAACTTACATTGAAGAAACCCTTCACAACATGTCATCATCATTCATAAGTGTATAATTGAGAATAACCTTTCAGCAATACAACAATTACATTATAGTCATGATCATATTACTTTCAATATATTCACAAGGCATATATACAAACATCATGATTATACAAAATCTCACAATTTGCCCATCAAGGACCATGAATCATAATTCACCAACACACCTAAATTACTACACTTAGGCATGGATAATAACATGAGTTCAAGTAATTAAACTACTACAAGAACAATTTCATATTATTCATTTTACTACAATTCACCCACATTACAAAGTCATAAATTAGGGTTATGGGAATTCATGGATTCATGGGAGATTTTATCATAAAGCCACCATAAAACAGCAATTCAATCATAATATATGATAATTAAATCATTGAAAACATTTTAGGAAGAATCCATGACTTGGGTGAAAACCTAGGTTTTGGAGAATTTTCTTCTTTGAAATTAGAAAGTTTGAGGACTCCATGGAAGAAAGCTTTCCATGAATCAAGACTACCATACCTTAGATGAAGAAATCCAGCCAAAATCGTGTGAAAAATCCCTTCTTCAAGCCCTAATTTGATCTTCTTCTTCTTACATGGAGTTTTAAAGAGAAGATTTTGGGGAGGGTTAAGTTGGTTTTGATTTGGGTAGTTTAGGTTTATGAAGTATATGATGTGGTTAAAGGCTTAAAGTTACTTGTATAGGTCTAAATAAACAATATAAAACAACTTCACTTCAAACTAACCTCATAAGGAATTACCTAATTTACCCTTCCCTTGGCCGAGACTTGGCGAGTGCAGGCATGACCTATGCAGGACCTCAATTGCATGGATGGGACTACGCCGTCTTGGCAGGTCGTAGGTCATGACCTGCAGGGTGACTTTGAGGTCTTGACCCGACCCCACCTACGGGCGTGGGTCCATTTACTAGCCGTAGGTGCCATCCGTAGAGTGGCTTTTCAGGGTTAGGCTTTGGGGTCCTCCTCAAGGACCCTTGGTTGGTCCTTGGGGCTGTACCTTGACGTTTCACCCCTAAACCCCTCATCCTAAGTTTGGGAAGCCATTTTACAATTCTAAACCACACATCAAACTTCGAAACTCTCAAGTAAGGCACTAGTTTCACCTCTAGTTTTCCGAGTGTTACACATTTGTGCAAGTTGAAATTTTTTGAGGCATTTTTTGTATTGTTTGTGTGTTTCTTGATTTTTCGGCCATTTTGTGGCATTTACGTAATATTCGGCCAGTTACGAAAAGAAGTAAAGTTATGTTCTCTTATTCGTCACGATATTGTAAATTCATTGGTGCAAGTTGAAATTTTTTTGAGGCGTATTTTTGTATTGTTAATGTGTGTTTCTTGATTTTTCGGAAATTTTGGGGCATTTACATAATAGTCGGCCATTTTCGGGCAGTCACAAAAAGAAGTAAAGTTTTGTTCTGTTATTTCTCACGATATTCTAAGGTCATTGGTGCAAGTCAAAAAAAAATTTGATGCATTTTTTGTATTGTTTATGTGTGTTTCTTGATTTTTTGGCCATTTTGGGACATTTATGTAATATTCGGCCATTTCGGGCAATTACAAAAAGAAGTAAAGTTTTGTTCTGTTATTCGTCACGATATTCTAAGGTCATTGGTGCAAGTCAAAAAAAAATTTAAAGCGGTTTTTTGTATTGTTTATGTGTGTTTTTTGACTTTTTGGCCATTTTAGGGGTATTTACGCAATATTCGGCCATATTCAGGAAGTTACGAAAATAAGTAAAGTTTTGTTATGTTATTCATCACGATACTCTAAGGCCATTGGTGCAAGTCAAAAACAAATTGAGGCATTTTTTGTATTGCTTATGTGTGTTTCTTGATTTTCGGCCATTTTAGGGCATTTACGTAATATTTGGTCATTTTTGGGCAGTTACAAAAAGAAGTAAAGTTTTGTTCTCTTATTCATTCATGATATTCTAAGGTCATTGGTCCAAGTCAAAAAAAATTGAGGAATTTTTTGTATTGTTTATGTGTGTTTCTTGATTTTTTGGCCACTTTGGGGCATTTCGTAATATTCCACCATTTTGGTGATTATGAAAAGAAGTAAAGTTTTGTTCTCTTATTCATCACGATATTCTAAGGTCATTGGTGTAAGTCAAAAATTTTTGAGGTACTTTTATGTATTGTTAGTGTGTGTTTCTTTATTTTTGTAATTTTGGGGCATTTACGTAATATTAGGCCATTTTAGAGGCGAAAGATATAAAGTTTTGTTCTATTATTCTTCACGATATTCTAAGTTTATTGGTTCAAGTCAAAAATTTTTTAAAGCATTTTTGTATTGTTTATGTGTGTTTCTTGATTTTTCGGCCTTTTGGGACATATCGTAATATTTGGCCATTTTTGGCGATTAAAAAGAATAAAGTTTTTCTGTTATTCATCCACGATATTCTAAGGTCATTGGTGCAAGTCAAAAATTTTTTAAAGCGTTTTTGTATTGTTTATGTGTGTTTCTTGATTTTTGGCCATTTTGGGGTATTTCAATATTCGCCATATTTGGGAAGTTCACAACAAGTCAAAAACAAATTGAGGCATTTTTGTATTATTTTATATGTGTTTCTTGATTTTCGATAATTTTAGGGCATTTCGTAATATTCGCCATTTTGGCTATTACAAAAATAAGTAAAGTTTTGTTCTCTTATTCATCACGATATTCTATAGTCATTAGTGCAAGTCAAAAAAATTTTTGAGGCGTTTTTGTATTGTTTATGTGTTTTCTTGTTTTTTTGCCATTTTATGGCATTTACGTAATATTAGGCCATTTTGGTAATTACGGAAAGAAGTGAAGTTTTGTTTTCTTATTGTTCACGATATTCTAAGGTCATTGGTGCAAGTCAAAAAAAAATTTTTGGCGTTTTTGTATTGTTTATGTGTGTTTCTTGATTTTTGGCCATGTTGGGGCATATACGTAACATTTGGCAATTTTAGGGTTATTCTGAAAAGAAGTAAAGTTTTTACTCTTATTCATCACGATATTCTATGGTCATTGGTGCAAGTCAAACAAAATTAAGGCGTTTTTGTATTGTTTAGGTATGTTTCTTGATTTTTGGCCATTTTGGGGCATTTACATAATATTATGCCATTTTCGGGCAATTTTGAAAAAGTAAAGTTTTGTTCTCTTATTATTCCACGATATTCTAAGGTCATTGGTGCAAGTCAAAAAATTGAGGTGTTTTTGTATTTTTGATGTGTGTTTCTTGATTTTTTTGGCCATTTTAGGGCATTTCACGTAATGTCGGTCATTTTTGGGTAATTCTGAATA
This sequence comes from Solanum pinnatisectum, assembly GCA_035578085.1. Lineage (NCBI taxonomy): Eukaryota > Viridiplantae > Streptophyta > Magnoliopsida > Solanales > Solanaceae > Solanum > Solanum pinnatisectum. Next base: position 1,164,459 of record JAWPEI010000024.1, on the reverse strand, counting down.
GAAGTAAAGTTTTGTTCTGTTTTTCGTCACGATATTCTAAGGTAATTGGTGCAAGTCGAAATTTTTTTGAGGCATTTTTTGTACTGTTTATGTGTGTTTTTTGATTTTTCGTCCATTTTGAGACATTACGTAATATTCGGCCATTTTCGAGCAATTACAAAAAAAAGTAGAGTTTTGTTCTCTTATTAATCACGATATTCTAAAGTCATTGGTGCAAGTCAAAAAAAATTTGAAGCATTTTTTGTATTGTTAATGTGTGTTTCTTGATTTTCCGACCATTTTCGATCAGTTACAAAAAGAAGTAAAGTTTTGTTTTGTTATTCGTCACGATATTCTAATGTCATTGGTGCAAGTTGAAATTTTTTGAGGCATTTTTGTATTGTTTATGCATGTTTCTTGATTTTTGGCCATTTTGGGGCATTTACGTATTATTCCACCATTTTAGGCGATTCTGAAAAGAAGTAAAGTTTTGTTCTCTTATTCGTCCCGATATCCTAAGGTAATTGGCAAGTCAAAAAAATTTGAGACATTTTTTGTGTTATTTATGTATGTTTTTGATTTTTACGACCATTTTGGGGCATTTCGTATTATTCAACCATTTTGGGCGATTACAAAAGAAGTAAAGTTTTATTCTCTTATTCATCATGATATTCTATGGTCATTGGTGCAAGTCAAAAAATTTTGAGGCGTTTTTGTATTGTTTATGTGTGTTTCTTGATTTTCAACAATTTTGGGGTATTCACGTAAAATTCAGCCATTTTCATCTGATTCTGGAAAGAAGTAAAGTTTTGTTATGTAATTCGTCACGACATTTTAAGGACATTGGTGCAAGTCGAAATGTTTTGAGGCGTTTTTGTTTGATACGTGTGTTTCTTAATTTTTGGCCATTTGGATGAATTCACGAAAAGAAGTAAAGTTTTGTTGTCTTATTAAATCCACGATATTCTAAGGTCAATGGTGCAAGTTGAAACTTTTTTTAGGCGTTTTTTTATTGTTTATGTGTGTTTCTTGATTTTTTGGCCATTTTCGAGCAGTTATGAAAAGAAGTAAAGTTTTGTTCTCTTATTCGTCACGATATATGGTACATCCAAACCTACACCTCAATTAAGAGATATAAACGGTCGAAGACAATTTATAGAACTCAGCGTTAGTTGAGGTCGATCCCACAGAGAATTTCTTTACATAAATGATTTCACATCGCATTTTATTCAATTGTCATTATTATTTCCTAAATAAACAATTATGAAAGTAAAATTGGGTTTAAGCGTTAACGCTTTGGTAAAGTTGCAAACAATAGTCTAATTCAACAATTGACAAAATATCAGTTTCGAAGTTGTTTCAATAATTAACTGAAACTAGGATTGTGTTCCCCATAACATTGCGTCTAATGTGGTTCCGTAGTTGAGTTTCAGCCAATTTACCTCTACAAAATACATGCGAGGTAGCTATATCGGACGCTTCTCAGTCTACTAAGATAATCTTCACTCAAGTCCTCTCGGTCCTAGAGTTTTACACGATTTACCTTCGCCTACAGTGGTGTTAAGGTTCTTTTCTCTCGAACTTAAACCTTGACTCCATTTTGTCAGATTAATTTAACTTTTTCCTAACTATTATTTTTCTTGAGCAAATGATGAATCTGAGCTCACTCTAATCCATGCTCTCGTGAATACATGAACCACTAAAGCTAAATTACAATTTGTAAACATAAATCGCCTTTTACTCGTTTTATGAAATTACAATTGGAGTTTCGTCATGGATCCCACAACCCCAGTTGTTGTATTTAGCCACTCATGATTTCACATAAATATTCAGATATATCAAACGAAAACATGTTTAGAAAGTACTTACGAGAATAATCAAATCAACAGGCCACTTTGATAATTCAAGAATCGAAAATCAAACTTGAACTTAATTCAATGTTCAAAATCAAAAACCACAAACTAAGAATGTAGGAAATTTATTAAATCGTTGAAGGTAAGATAAGATAAAACATAAAAAATGACCTAATTAATTCAAATAATGTGTTTTAAAAAGAGTCCTACTCAGTAGAATTTGACTGTCGAACCTATCACGCCTGCTCCTATGACCGTCAAGGGCTTCACGGTCCGTGAAGCCCATCGTGGTCCTCACTTGGATTCCTCCATAATAGGTTCTTCAAGACCTGTACACTGTATCATCACCATAGACACTACCACAACTCGTGACATTGACCACGGTCCGTGTAGCTGTCCGTTATCTTCACTTGATTAATTCTCTCTTCAACTTTCTAATTCCCTTCACTATATCATTCACCACGGACACCATCACGACTTGTGACAATGACCACGGTACGTGTAGTAGTTGTCTGTGGTCTTCACTTGGTCAATTCCTTTTTCAACTTTTCTTTGCCTATCCACTGGTTCACCTTCACGACTGGCACCATGGACCGTTATGAGGACCACGGTCCGTGAGGTTGGTCGTAGTCTTTAGTTGGTCCAACCATCTCAACTCCTCCAAGCCTTCATATGGAAATGCATCACAACTGCGCGCGGTTCGTGACAAGGACCACGACCGTGTAAGTGCTTTCGTGGTCTTCACTTGATCACCCACATCTTTGCTTCTTTTCCAATTTCCACCGCAGTGAGAATCGTCTAAACATTCAATAAACACATCAACGCATACAAAAATACACTCAATTCTAGTATTAATCCTTAGTTTTCAAGCATCAAATGTGCCAAGATTTTGCGGCACATTAACACCCTCAACTTAGAACCATTACTTGTACTCAAGTGATGAGAAAGCAACACATTCGGTACTCAAATTATTCAAACCCTTTTGAAACCACGCAGTAGCCATCTCAAACACAATTTGTATCCAAAACCATGAATCTAACATGCCAGGATCAATCTATGACATCTCATTACTCACAGTCGATCATACTTATGCATGTGATTATCAGCTAACACAATCTACTCTCAAATGCAATCACTGGGTCCTTACACCAAAGAAGTCCCTCACTCATGATAATTGGGACTAAATACTACGCTCACACTCTCAAAGAACTTCTAACACTAACAACAAACTACCATAGGCTTGCCCTTGTTTTCTACACTCTATCTTTCAAACACCCGGAATAGGATCACTGTAGGACTTTTCGGCTTGTAACATAGGCTCAGGCTAGGGAATGGATATTTGGGTTTCTGAGTGACTAGTCCTTAGTTTTCCAAAGTTTAGTTTGCACACAACTCTTTTCTGAGCGATTTCCTCTTTACTTTATTTCAGCACATCCCAACAACCATTATTTTCTTTCTCTTTTTCTTTTCTTCTTTTTCTTTCTTTTCTTCACATTTTCTACTTATATGCATTTAGCTCACTAGTTGAACCTTCTTTTTCACTTTTTCTTTATGCTCAGATTGCATTCACCCTCAACTTAGGCTTTTGGACTGAGTTGTGACATCGTATCTTCGGAAACCAAAGGATATGATATTTACTAGGTAAGAATGTAATGATTTTTAGGCTCAAATCGGGTTCAAGAGATAATATTTTATTTGGTTGTTTTATTTTTAGCTTTTTACGGGCTTACAAAATGGCCTCACGATCCTTTCCTATCCAATTATTCTCAGACTTAAGCAAGACTACTCGGGTAAGTTCTAGTTTCTGCTCCTAGTGTTAGACTTCAAACAACACTCTCACACACACATGACACAGGACTACATTCTCCAGCTTCTTGGTTCACCAATTTATTTATCAGACTAACAATGTTGAACATGTAAGTATCTAAGATGTCATCTAAAGATCCTAATAGTCAAATTTGAGATTAAGGTCCTCATTTTTCACAGACTAGATGTTGCACAACTCAACACACAAACACTACATATTCTTATCAAAATAAAAACAAAACCATACACTGTTCACATAATACACACAGAGGCAACCTCCATTCATTCTAAAAACTAGATTGGCAGGTTGCTCACCACCCTCTCCCCAAACAAAAAGACTTTTCCCTCAAAGTCAATGAAGAAAAATCAAAACAGGGCTATGAAAAAGGGTCATACCTACGATGATCTAGACGCTGGTCTCCGAATCAGCATTGACACCTTTATCAATAGGTGCACTCTCAGAACTCAGTGCATGATCAGGTTGGCTACCATTCGCCGGGGCAGGTGCTCCGCTACCAGAAGCCCCAGCTAACACTGTATATCTTTATTGTTGTTCAAGTGCTTTTTTTTTTTTAGCTTCCTTCCTTGATGCCCTGTGTGCTTTCTTGTGTTGCTTTCTTTCCTCTCTGGAAATGTCAGCCGGTAGTTCATCATCAAATTCTCCAATTTTTTTCTTTCTCTTACCGGATTTGCTTTTAGGGATTTCCCCCCAGATATCGTCAAGAGACTGAGTAGTAGGCTGCTCATCGAATATCTTCATTAATGAGTTTGGCATGACTGGAGTGGGCACTGTCACGCCGTAACCAGCTTTAGCAACCAGGCTCGTGATCTCGCCAACTGCTTCTTGAACTCTTCATTATTGCTTGAGCCAGCAGCCTGCAACTATGTTTGCACATGGGTCTCCAAGCCATCCATCTTGTTCTTCAAAATAGCAAGCTCCTTTCTCATTTCATCTTTAATGCTCTTCTCCGCAACTAACACATTGTGCTTTATAAGCTGGGGCATCTGGTGGACAATTTGGTCGACCAAGGTCTTGGCCTGCCGCTGATCTGCAACCAACTTCTCAAGAAAAGCAGTGGGAAGAGTGATATATGTATCTGGAGCCAGGGATTCTGAAGCTAGTGGTGGTGATGGTGCCCCGGCTGGCCGTGATGACTCACTGCTCGGTTGCTCGCACTTTGTGGGATGACTAGTGGTGTATGAAGTACTACCTCTAATGGTACGTGCTCCTTATTTCCTCCCAGAAAGAGGATTGTTGACATCCTGAATTTTGGAAGCTACAGTTATCTTAGATGCCTCCACCGGTTTATCCACCAACTTATTTGGAGAAATGTTCTCCTGCAAAAACAGCTTCCTTATTAGAAAGGGGAATGGCAAACATGCTCACTCATTCAGCGTTATATCTCACATCTCTATGGCGATGATCCAACCCGCATTAACCAAGTAACCGGCCATGAGGCAGGTAACCAATGATGCCATTGATGGAGATAGTGTATTATCATTTGATGTGGGTCGCAGCTGTGCTTGAACTATTGACCACCACACCTTGGCTGGAAAAGTGAGGGATGCTTTTGTAATCTGCACATTAGGATTAGACACCCATGCTACCGCTTCTCTTTCTATGGTAATATACCCGGCAATCCAACGCATAACACGCTCTCGTGAAGTAGGATCTTTCATCTCCGATTCACTCGTGACAGCATGGTGTTTACCCTCAAATAGTCCCACAGAAGCTGGTGTTGTATACTCAGGGCCATGTAGTATCATTTTAATTGTTTCCTCAAAGATGTTCATAGTCTTCCCCTGAATAATGATTGTGTCTAACAGAGCAAATGTGGTTGCAAGTGTCTTATGTGCTCTCTTAGTTGTTTTAGTTTCCGCAGCCATGTTCATCAGGGTAGCAGCGTAGACAACATATAACTCTCGAGATAGATGGCTGGTGTATTCCCCAGGAGCATTGTTCATCCATTCAAACTGGTGAATCTGGAATAGTCTGTAAATCTCTGGAAATGCCTGGATGTCTGCCATCACTACCCTAGTCTCTGGCATGAACAGTCTCTTTCTAAATCCTCTCGACTTGCTACAATTCCCTTTTAAAGAAATCTTCCGATCTTCACCGTCGCATAACTCAAAACCATCAATAAGTTGTTGTCGCACTACTGGGTCAAATTCACGGATGCTCACATACTGGACCATTGTATCGTCTGGAGTCATCTCATCATCCCCCTCTTCTGCACCTGTCTCTGTCTGAGCTTCCGTATTATCCTTTGGTACTACTGTAGGTGGAGAAGTAATAGCATCTTTCTGAGAGCCGCTTTCAGACTGTGACCGCTTTCCGACCATCATCCGACTGGCTTCCCAAAGCAATATTAGATTTACTTCATGATTCCTCCCCGCTACCGAAACTACTACCTCCCTCTTCAGACTTGGGAGGAGTGTCCTGGAGGATAGCCCTAGCTGTTGTGGATCTAGTAGCTCGAGGTGGATGATCGTCAGGTGTAATATTCATTTGTACCTCCGAAATACTAATTCGGAAGCATTATGGCCTTTCGATTGAGATGCAGTAGGGAGGAATGTTTGGTTGCGTTCTTTCATCGGGGAGGCATTGGACCTGAGAAACACAACACTCATTAGTACAAAAATCAGTAAAATGACACATTATCGGGTACTCAGACTTCCCCTGTGTAATTACATCATGACGCCTTGCCTTAAGAATGTCGTCACTCAATCTATCATTGGGAAGGGCCACGAAATCAAAAGACGAAACAGAAACAAAAGTACAAAATGTAAACTTTACAAAATATAAGTAAATTGTACGGGTGCTCCCACAGCCCGTGGTAGGTACCACAATCCGTTAAACCCCTTGTGGATTTAATATAGAGTCAGTGTGAAACAGTGTGCGACAATGGCTCAACTAAGTAATGTTCATGGACGGTTACATGGCTCGTGGAGTAAACCACGTTCCGTGATACTGGTCGTGAACTTATCTGAAGGGTGGGAAGAATTCAAGTGTGGTCCACAATTAGTTTCATGGCTCATGGTAGCTTCTACGGTCCGTGAAACCTATCGTGGTCTTACACTTGGCCATTTCTTTAGTCTCGTCTTCCCACATTCACTATTACATGTTTACAGCACCAAACTCCCATTTTTATACAGGATCACAACCAAACACATATCCACACATCAACATATTTCTAAATAAATTCAGCTAAACCACATAAGATTAGAACCAATTTAGACAAACACAATTTCAACCTACTGTTATCATACCCATATACAAGAACAATCGAACATATGCAATTCGAGCTAACCCACAACAATGCAATATTAACCAAGACAGTTCATCACATAAACATGCTAAACTTGACTAAGTCAAAGTAATTCTAACTCACATTTATACAAGATCAAACTTATGGCAAGTCATAAGAGAACTTACTTGGAACTTAGAAGAAAATTCCACTCAGAAAGAAGAAGGGAACTGTTGACTTGAAATTCTTGGCACTTTAGGACTAGGGTTTCGATTCGTTGATGAATTAGGGATAGATGATAAGAATTGTTTTTGCACTCTTCACTAACTGTTATAGGGAGAAGAATGAGGAGAAAACTGGCCTTTGGCGTTTGAAGAGCAATATATACATTTTAATTTCAATCTTCCTTTCACGCGGGTCGGGTCGGTTTCCTGGAAATATTGGGTTGTGGACAACGGACCGTGAAAGTGCCCGTGAAGGTCACCACGGTCCGTACAGTGGTCTATTGAATTGACTTGGGACAAAATACTTACCTGTGGTTCACGAGAGGCTAGACGGTCCGTACAAATCTTGACGGAACGTGAACCCTTCTGTGAACCTTTTTCTTGCAATTTCCAGTAGCTCCCTTAAGTTGGTTCTTAGAGTGATGGACCGTGAAGTTGCCCGTGAAGGTCACCACGGTCCGTTAGGCTGTTCGTGAAGAGCAGTCTGCACCCAGTTCCTGCAACATATCAATACACAGTGACTCTATAAAAAACAAAGAAAAATAAGGAAAAGAGAAAATACCTATTACAATTACATCTTGGGTTGCCTCCCAAGCAGCGCATAATTTAATGTCACGGCGCGACGCAGGTTACTTGATTACTCAGACTTCATCAAGATTACATTCCTCCACAATCTTCACATCTTCTAAGATACTCAAGTATGCCTTGATTCGCTGACCAGTGGCTTTGAACCTCTCACCCTTGTCATTTTCAAGATCAATAGCACCCGACTGGAACACCCGAGTAACCCTAAAAGGTCCAGACCAATTAGATCTCAATTTTCCCAGAAACAGACGAAGTCTGGAGTTGAAAAGTAACACCAAGTCACCAGGAGTAAAGGTTCTCTTCTCAATATGCTTATCATGATATAGTTTCATCCTCTCCTTGTACAGTGCTGACCTCTCATATGCTCTTAACCGAAACTCATCCATCTCATTGATCTGATCCAGTCTCAGGTTTGCGATCGACTCAACTAAGGTTGAGCTTTCTTCAAAGCCCAGTGCTTTATGCTCAAGCTCAACCGACAAATGACATGCCTTTCCAAACACTAATTGTTATGGAGACATATCAATCGGCATCTTGAAAGCAGTCTGATATGCCCATAGAGCATCATCTAACTTTCGTGTGCAATCTGTCCTGTTGGCATTTACTATTTTTGCGTAATTGCTTTAATTTCTCTGTTGGAAACTTCCACTTGGCCAGTTTGTGGGTGATAAGATGTTGCCACCTTGTGCTATTTAACGCCATATTTGGCGGAAGAGAAATGAATACCTTGTTGCGTAGAAATGGGACCCAACATCACCGATAATGGATTTGGGTGTGCGAACCTTGAGAAGATATTCTTTTGAAAACCACTACACTCTTGCCATCATTCTCGTGCAAAGCAACGGCCTCAAGCCATTTTGACACATAGTCCACTGCAACCAATATGTAATTCTGCCCATAAGAACTCACAAATGGACCCATGAAATCGACTCCCCACACATCAAACAGATCTACCTACAGAATAGGTGTCATGGGTAACTCATGGCACCGAGATGCCTCGCGCCACTAGAACACATCACAACTCTTTACTATGTCCATTGCATCCTGATGAATTATGGACCAGTAGTACCTACACTGAAGTATCTTGTGGGCTTTCTGAGTACCTCCATGATGGCCACCTACTGGAGAGGAGTGGCAGGCCTCTAGAATGTGCAACATCTCAACCGAGGATGCATCGCTGATGATGTTATCGCCTACACCTGTATAGATAAGGTTCATCCATAAAATACTTACCCACATCATGCAGGAACCTCTTCCTTTGCTGAAATATCAGCCCCTCAGGCATCAAATCACTAACAAGAAGTTAGCAAAATCAACAAACCAAGGAATAAGGTCAAGAGTAGCGGCTAATACTTGCTCATCTGGAAATGAATCATTTATTTCTAGTTCACATTCCTTTTTCTTTTCAGCCTCCAATCTAGACAAGTGATTAACCACCTGGTTCTCACAACCTTTCCTATCCTTGACCTTAAAATCAAACTCCTGAAGAAGCAATACCCATATGATTAACCTTGGCTTAGCATCTTTCTTTGCCATGAGGTACCTCAAAGCTGCATGATCTGTATGGACTATCACTCTAGTACCCAGCAAGTAAGCTCTGAACTTCTCAAAAGCATACACCATATCTAGTAGTTCATGTTCAGTAACTGTGTAATTTCGATATGCTCCATTTAGCGACTTACTAGCAAAGTAGATCAGATGGAACATCTTTTTGCGCTTCTGCCCTAATACAACTCCTAAAGCAGTACCACTAGCATCACACATTACCTCAAATGGCTCAGCCCAGTCTGGGCCAATGATCACCGGTGCAGAAATCAGCTTCTCCTTTAAGCATTCAAAAGCTCTGAGATATGCCTTATCAAAAACAAACTTCACCTCCTTATCCAAGAGCTTACACATGGGGTGTGCAATCTTAAAGAAGTCCTTGATGAAACGCCTATATAATTCGACATGTCCTAAGAAGCTTCGAACACCCTTTACACAGATCGGCAGAGGTAACTTTTCAATCACCTCAATTTTGTCCTTGTCGACCTCTATCCCCTTTTGTGACACCTTGTACCCAAGGACTATGCCCTCCTTGACCATGAAATGGCACTTCTCCTAATTCAACACTAGGTTGGCTTCCTCGTATCTCTGTAGGGCCCTGCTAAGATTAAGCAAACAATCATCAAAATTATCACCTACCACCGAAAAATCATCCATGAAGACCTCCAAAGTGTCCTCCACCATGTATGAGAAGATAGACATCATACATCTCTGGAACATTGCTGGTGCATTACATAGTCCAAATGGCATGTGTTTAAATGCAAAGGTGCCAGGACATGTAAAGGTGGTCTTTTCCTGATCTTCAAGAGCAATTGATATCTGGTTGTAGCCAGAGTATCCATCTAAAAAGTAGTACCACCCTTTGCTAGCAAACATGTCAAGCATATGGTCCATAAAAGGCATAGGGAAATGATCCTACAAGGTCCACTTGTTCAGCTTCCAATGACTGGCCTCTGCTGGACCAACTCATTCTTGGCATTTGCAACCAAAGTCATACCGCCTTTTTTGGGCACACATTGCACTAGACTAACCCAGTGACTGTCAGAAATAGGGTACACCACCCTAGCATCTAACCACTTGATGATCTCCTTTTTAACCACCTCTTGCATAGGTGGATTTAGCCTCCGCTGGTGTTTAATGCTTGGGCTGCAGTCCTCCTCAAGTTGAATTTAAGGGTGCATATACCTGAAGGTATCCCGATGATGTCAGCAATGGTCCACCCAATGGCCTTTTTGTACCTAATCAACACTTTGATCACTGCTTGAACCTGTTCATTATTCAAATCTGCAGCCAAAATAACAGGTAAAGTGTTGTTAGCTCCCAAAAATACATACCTCAGGTGACTGGGTAATTGTTTCAGTTCCAACACAGGTGGCTCCTCAATGGATGGTTTTGCTGGAGGACTTGGCCTGTTTTTCAAGTCCAGGTCCAATTTCTTTGGAGCATAAGAGTGTGCTCCCATACCCTGCAGAGCATTCACAGTCTCTACATAGTCAGACCGAAAATCAACTTCAAAATTCATCAGAGTTGCAGCTAAGGTTTCAACAGCTAGCCTCTCTTCAATGGTTTCTCCCATTTCTTCTTCATCACAAACCTCTATCACAGACACCACATTCATGTCATGTGGCTGCTTTATTGACCTGCAAATGTTAAACTTTACCTCTTCTTTGTTGAGTTTGAATTTCAGTTCTCCTCGCTCAACATCTACCAATGCTCGCCCTGGTGGCCAGAAATGGTCTTCCAAAAATGATGGGTACCTTAAAATTCACTTCGCAATCCAAGATAACGAAGTCTATCGAAAAGATGAGTGTGTCCACCTTTACGAGCACATCACATAGAATGCCCACAGATCGCTTCACTGACCTATCTGCCATCATTAACCTCATGGCTATGGGTTTTGTAACTTCTAATCCCAGTTGCTTGTAGATGGCCTACGGCATCAAGTTTATACTGGCCCCTAAGTCACACAAGGCATTTGCAAATTTGATTGATCCGATAGTGCACGGTATGGTGAATGCACCTGGATCCTCTTTCTTCTATACTAGAGACCTGGTAGCAATAGCACTACAGTGATGAACATTGTCAGTTAAATCAATACTTACAGATATTTTCTTTGTGACCAAGTCCTTCATGAACTTGGTATATCCTGGCATTTTCTCTAGTGCTTCTACTAGTGGGATGTTTACTGACAGTTGTCTCAGCATGGTGATGAACTTCGCAAATTTCCCATCTTCGACTTTCTTTTTAAGCCTTTGAGGGAAAGAGAATGTGGTCTTGGGATCTACTATAAAGGCATGGTTCCCTCAACCTCCTTTTCTTTTGCTCCTGCTAGTTTGGCTATTGGTTGAGCATCATTCAAGTCATTTACTTGCTCAGCTTCATCCTCCTCTCTTCTAGCTTGCTCCAACACCTGCTCATGTTTAGTACCTGCAAAAATTGGGTCAGTAAGAATCTTACCACTCCTGGTGGCGATAGGCATGCAATGCCCGTCCTTCTTAGGGTTTTAGATTGTGTCACTTGGTAGTGACCCATTCTTCCTTTGGTTTAATGAGGTTGAAAGTTGCCCCAACTGCTGCTCAATTTGCTTGATGGAGGTGGTGTGAGAGTCTACCAGTTGACTCATACTGGAGAAATCACCTTTCATCTCCTTCACCCCGACATTAGTTGATTCCACTTTTTGGAGCACTTTGGCTATCATGTCTTTCAGCTTAGACCCACTGGAACTACCACTTGCCCGGTCTCTATTTCCTGGGGGCACATAGACACCACTGCGATCATTTTTGTACCCATCTCTGTTCTACTAGTTTCCCTGCTCTCTGTTTGCTGCCCTCTCATAGAGTCCTTCCCTTGAGTAGTTCCGACCTGCATTTCCAAAATTATAACCTTGTTTTCCCGAGTGACCAAAATTTGATATGTCCAAACTTACACCTCAATTAAGAGATATAAATGGTCTAAGTCAATTTATAGAACTCAACATGAGTTGAGGTCGATCCCACAGAGAATTTCTTTACAGAAATGATTTCCCTATCATGTTTTACTCAAATGTCATTATTATTTCCTAAATAAACAATTACGGAAAGTAAAATTGGGTTTAGTGTTAACGCTTTGGTAACCAAAGTTAAAGACTAAAGTCTAATTCGACAATTGACAAAATATCAGTTTCAAAGTTCTTTCAATAATTAACTGAAACTAGGATTGTCTTTCCCATAACGTTGCGTCTAATGTTCTTCCAAGTTGAGTTTCAGGCAATTTATCTCTACAAAATACATGCGAGTTAGCTATATCTGACACTTTTCAGTCTACTTAGATAATCTTCACTCAAGTCCTCTCGGTCCTAGAGTGTTACATGATTACCCTCACCTACAATGGTGTTAAGGTTCTTTTATCTCAAACTTAAACCTTGACTCTATTTTGTCATATTAATTTAACTTTTTCCTAACTATCATTTTTCTCTCGAACAAATGACAGATACAGGCTCACTCTAATGCGTGCTCTCATCAGAATACATGAATAACGAAAGCTAAATTACTATGTCTAAACATAAATCACCTTTCACTCGTTTTACGAAATTACAATTAGAATTTTGTCATGGATCCCACAAACTCAGTTGTGGTATTTAGTCACTCATGATTTCACATAAATATTCAGAAATATCAAATGAAAACATGTTTAGAAAGTACTTATGAGAATAAGCAAATCAACAAGCCACTTCGATAATTCAAGAATTGGAAATCCAAACTTTGAACTTAATTCAATGTTCAAAATCGAAAATCACAAGCTGAGAATATATGAAACTTGTTCGTCGTTCAAATAATGTGTTTTAAAAAGAGTCCTACTCGAAGTAGGACTGAACTATCGAACCTATCACACCTGTTCCTACGACCCGTCAAGGGCTTCACGGTCCGTGAAGTCCTTCGTGGTCTTCACTTGGATTCCTCCAAAACTGGTTCTTCAAGACCTGTACACTGTATCGTCACCACGGACACTACCACGACTTGTGACAATGACCATGGTCCATGTAGTTGTCCGTGGTCTTCACTTGATCAATTCTCTCTTCAACTTTCTAATGCCCCTTCATTGTATCATTCATCACGGACACCATCACGACTCGTGACAATGACCACGGTCCGTGTAGTTGTCCATGGTCTTCACTTGGTCAATTCCTTTTTCAACTTTTCTTTGCTTATCCACTGGTTTACCTTCACGACCGGCACCACGGACCGTTATGACGACCACGGTCTGTGAGGTTGGTCGTGGTCTTTACTTGGTCCAACTTCATCTCAACTCCTCCAAGCCTTCATACTGGAAATGCTTCACTACCTGCACCACGGTTCGAGATAAGGACCACGACCCGTCTAGGTGCTTGTGGTCTTCACTTGATCACCCACATCTTCTGCTTCTTTTTCCAATTTTCCACACAGGAAAGAATTTGTCTACACATTCAACAAACCCATCAAAGCATACAAAAATACACTCAATTCTAGTATTAATCCTTAGTTTTCAATCATCAAATGTGTCAAGATTTCGTGGCACATCAATATTCTAAGGTCATTGGTGCAAGTCAAATTTTTTTGAGGCATTTTTTGTATTGTTTATGTGTGTTTCTTGATATTTCGGCTATTTTGGGGTATTTACGTAATATTCGTTCATTTTCGGGCAATTACAAATGTTGACACCCAATTTTGACCCTCCCCGATACAAATTAATTCACGAGCTTCTTAATTTTTAAACGATTTAGAATAACTAGTTTTATAAAAATCCAAATATTTTTCAGGTTTATTTTAAAGTAATTTAGGCCATTCTATCAGTTTTAAGTGATAAGTATATTTCATATAATTATATGCTTAATTAGTATATTTTACGAATATTAGAAAATTGCCTCGGAAAGATTTTAGTTTTACTTAAATAGTTGGTTAATCGGTTTAGTTAATTAACAATTATATTTTTGAGTTATTAGTTTATAATTAAGTTAATTATTTTATTTCGTTAAAATTAAGAAGCTCGCTAATTAATCAATATTAATTCGTCTTGTTTAAATCTTAGTCAAATTCTCTAGTTCATTCAATTCGACTAATTTGTAAATCCGATAGAACTTTGTTTTTTCTTTAAAACCAAATCAAGCCATTTTTGCCAACTCCCATAATCCATTTTTATTTTTGCCAATTCCAAATACATGTGCCCAACCCAACATTAATATAACATCAGCAGCCCACGTCAATATTTTTTTTAACATAACCCGGCCCAACTCTCTAATTCTCATACCACCCATCAGCTACATACAACAATACACAAAAATAGAAATCGACCCGACCCCATATCTTTCTTCCCAGATGCGACAAGAAACCCAAAGCGTACAACAGCTGTGCGCAGCAGTCCAACAGCGCCAAACAGTTACGCGTGCGACATCACCTAACCCCCACACTCGCCTCGCATCCCTCACGCGGTAGCAAGTTCACGGAAAGGAAATGGAGTTAACAGTCGATGCCTCCAACGTTCGCCTATATACGGCGTGAATATGGAGACAGACGGAAAGCAGCGAGGAACAGAGGGTACGCTGCAGTTGTGTCTCCTTCCTCACGTCCCTCTCAAGGCGTACATCGCAGCAGCAGAGGAGCAGGGCACGCGTTTCTCCCCTTCCTCTTTCAGAATGGGGCGAAAATCTTAGGAAAAGGTGTCGTCCTAATTCAGTGAAAAGGTTTTTGGGAGCTTTGAATTCAAAATTGAGCCCAAATCTAATCCCTTTTTCCCTCCAAAAAGATTTTGAACCCTAGCAGTCTCCTATATATTTTCCTCTTATTCATGGTAAAGGGGGAGAGGAAATAGTCGGCAGAAAATCACATAGAAGAATAGTGGTAATACACGAGAAAGAAGTGAAAAAATCCTAAAAGAATAGATAGAAAAAATCAAAGTAGATCTTTAGAACGATAGGGTTTATATCAGACAAAAACTTCTGGTTCTCTGTTTGGAATTTGAGTTCTCATCGGAGTCGCTTTTCGGTGATAAAAGTTTGTTGTCCTTAAATCATTCGTTCTGGTTCGCTGCCCAAAATCAGGTAATTTTTTTTATTTCAGCATTTTTGTTGGCTCTAGATTGCGTTTTGTTCATTGAAATCATCTTTTGCATTAGCTGTTTAAGTATGTAACCTTGGTCTATTGTTGAGTTTAAATTTGTTTCTTGTATGGTGTAGAATATAAGTTTACATCCCTTCCCAGCTAACCTCTCTGGTTTCGCAAGAGTTAAATATTACATCTGGTAGTCTGCTTTTCTTTGCTACCTTTTTTAATCTTATGCTTCGTTGATTTGAATGTATTTATTTCTATATCTATTTTGTTCAAATATAAATCGATTTAGAACCCCATCATGGGTTAAACTTGCAGATGTATGAAAGTCTTTCTCTCTTTTCTGTCTTCAGTAGAGTTTTTCATTAATTTTGATAATTTTCGTGTCTGTTTAGAGAATACCAGACGCTGGACTGACCTTAAGTCGGTATTAGTCGCTAGCTCTCTCTTGTACTGATCATGGTTTGGCATATTCTCTATCTTTAAATGAGTTTGAATATTTTGCTCGAACTAGATGTTTTAAAATTCTTTTCCCTGGTTGTTTATGTGCATTAAGCAGGAATTACTTTCTCCTTTATACCCTTCAAATCAACTGTCTTAAGCATTGAAATATGTTAACTTGTTATTGTCTCGTGTTTGAACTAGTTTAAGGTAAGATTTGCATATTCAAACTGCATTATGTACGTCTTCCCTATTTTAATTATCGAGTCTATTTTATCATTGCCTTGTTCCATTTTCTGTCTCGGATCCCTCATATGTTTGTTAGTACCTTTTAGTCACAGAAAGCTTAAATTTCAGTCTATGAGTTGGTCTTTTGTTGTTATAAGTTGATTTTTCTGTTGGTTTAAGTCAACAAGTGTTAGTTCGGAATTAATTTGGATCAATTGCCTGCACTTATATTGCTTGTAAGTCAATTAAATTTCAGCTATCTCTTAAAAGCAATTTGACTATTTGACTTTTAATTGTTTAGAGGTGTTCCCTGCTCATGTGCGAGAGTTTCGGTTTAACTTTGAAATCTAAGATCTTTCTTTGTACTCATGATCTAGTAGAGCGAAGTGATGACATGTGTTCATGTTCGTCCTTTGTCCTAATTAAAGATAACTGTATATATATTTATCTCAATATGAATCAAGTAGTGGAGGAATTTTGAGGTTGGGTTCATTTTGCTTTCACTAGTTTGCTGCCAGTTAGGTATTTCCATAATCCATGAGAATTAGAGTGTCAAATATTTCCTTAAAAGTATAGTTTATGTGAGGCTATGAGTAGCATGTTACCTCTAGGTTCGATGATTTTCTTTTTATGACAATAATTGTTCTGTGTCGTGTAAAATTGGATGTTTCACTTCTTTATGAACAACTGGTGTTAAATGGGTTAACAAGGAATAGGTCATACTTAAAATATCAAATGATTGTCCAAATTGCTGCATTGAGTTTGTTTTTTTTTTTATGTATTTTTATTTTACTTTGATTTTTCTTAATTGACTCGGGTTTCTTTATTTTGCTTTTGCTAATCCCTATTTCCCTTGTTTTTCTTTTCATGAACTCTCCGAATGAGTCCGATGGACTCCCCATCCCTTGCATACCTTTCTTTTTCGAGTCAACCTCCATCAAAATCGTGAAAGGGAAGCTAGTATTTTGGCCAATTTGGTCGAAACAATTTAGATTTGCAGCAGCCCCAAAGGGCTAGAAGAAGAGCATTTCTTGGCCTAAAAATTTTTGAGAACAACACAAATAGGATCAGAATGCGTTTTGGACCAAAGGCCTAAAATCAAAGCGGCAAAAGGCAATAAATTTCAGCCCCCGAAAGGGTTGAATGCTGGCTGGAAACTTCAATTATCTAATTCACTATTTACTTTGCTTCCTTGTTATTATTACTTTTTTTATTTGTGAATGCTAATCCTTATTGACCTTTTCTCTAATTTAGATGAATCCTTGGGAAGTTTTCTATTTTGTTACTTATTTTGTTTCGAGTATTCAAATTTTTAAACCCTTTTTTAATGCAAACCTAAGCTTCAAGACTAGCTTGAGAATTATCTATATTATTTCATAGTTAGTGTTTAGCTTTCAAATCCACGCCTAAGTGATTGTGTTGATTATTTGACTCAAAAACTTGACTCGGATAAATTATTAAGTTAAAAAATTATTTTGGCACTTTAACATTTGAATTATTTCATTATTTGGGATAATACGAATGTACAAGTATCAAAAGGTTTCTCATTTATCAATCAATCAATCAATAAATAAATAAATAAAGTAAGATTTTTCAAGTAATTTAAGTTTTCTTAAAAAATTAGCCAACTTTTAAATCCATCGGTCAACCGCGTGTTAGCGGATTCTCTAAGATGCCTAAACCCTTCCTTAGAGAATCATTTGAACCCTTACCCAACTCTGGTTTTATTTAACACGTTTTCTTTCAAATTTTTCTTTTTAAATAGTTTTATTAATCTTTCTTAAAAAATTAAGTGGCGACTTCAAAATTATAAATTTTTCCAAAACTTAACAAAAATTGCCAACGTTGCGGAAATGGTCTCGAAACCTTAGTATTCGAAATCGAATCGTAACAACAAAAAGAAGTAAAGTTTTGCTATCTTATTCGTCACAATATTCTTAGGTCATTGGTGCAAGTCAAAATTTTGATGCATTTGTTGATTTTGTGTGTTTCTTGATTTTTTGGCCATTTTGGGGCATTTACGTAATATTGGTCATTTTCGGCAGTTATGAAAAGAAGTAAAGTTTTGTTCTCTTATTCGTCATGATATTCTAAGGTCATTGCTGCAAGTCGACATTTTTTTGAGGCCTTTTTTGTATTGTATATGTGTATTTCTTGATTTTTCGACCATTTTCGGGCAATTACAAAAGTAAGCAAAGTTTTGTTCTCTTATTCATCATGATATTCTAAGGTTATTGGTGCAAGTCAAAATTTTTTTGAGGCAATTTTTGTATTTTTCATCTGTGTTTCTTGATTTTTCTGCCGTTTTCTAGCATTTACATAATATTCAGCCATTTTTGGGAAGTTACGAAAGAAGTAAAGTTTTGTTCGGTTATTCGTCACGATATTCTAATGTCATTGGTGCAAGTCAAAAAAATTTTGAGGCATTTTTTGTATTATTTATGTGTGTTTTTTTATTTTTCAGCATTTTCGGGCATTTACGAAAAGAAGTAAAGTTTTTGTTCTGTTATTCGTCACGATATTCTAAGGTCATTGTTGCAAGTCAAAAAATTTTTGAGACATTTTTTATATTGTTTATGTGTGCTTTTTGATTTTTCGGCCATTTTGGGGCAGTTACGAAAAGAAGTAAAGTTTTGTTGTGTTATTCCTCACGATATTCTAAGGTCATTGGTGCAAGTCAAAATTTGTTTGAGGCATTTTTTGTATTGTTTAGATGTGTTTCTTGATTCTAGTCCATTTTGGGGTATTTACGCAATATTTGGCAATTTTCATGCAGTTACGAAAAGAAGTAAAGTTTTGTTCTGTTATTCGTCACAATATTCTAAGGTCATTAGTGCAAGTCGAAATTTTTTTGAGGCAATTTTTGTATTGTGTATGTGTGTTTATTGATTTTTTGGCCATTTTTGGGCATTTATGTAATATTCGGTCATTTTCGAAAAGTTACGAAAAGAAGTGAACTTTTATTCTATTATTCGTCACGATATTCTAAGGTCATTTGGGCAAGTCAAAATTTTTGTAAGGCATTTTTTGTGTTGTTTATGTGTGTGTTTCTTTGATTTTTCGGCCAATTTGGGGCATTTACGTAATATTCGATCATTTTCGGGCAGTTACGAAAAGAAGTAAAGCTTTGTTATGTTATTCTTCACGATATTCTAAGTTTATTAGTGCAAGTTGAAATTATTTTAACGCATTTTTTTGTATTGTTTATGTGTGTTTCTTGAATTTTCGGCCATTTTGGGGCGTTTACGTAATATTCAGCCATTTTTGAGCAGTTACGAAAAGAAGTATAGTTATGTTCTATTATTCATCCCGATATTCTAAGGTCATTGGTGCAAGTCAAAAAAAATTGATGCATTTTTTGTTGTTTATATGTGTTTCTTGATTTTTCGACAATTTTGGGCATTTACGTAATATTTAGCCATTTTCGGGCAGTTTTGAAAAGAAGAAATATTTTGTTCTGTTATTCATCACTATATTCTAAGGTCATTGGTGCAATTTGAAATTTTTTTGTGGCGTTTTTTATATTGTTTATGTTTGTTTCTTGACTTTTCGGCCAATTTGGAGCATTTACGTAGTATTCGGCTATTTTCGGGCAATCACAAAAGTAGTAAAATTTTATTCTGTTATTCGTCACGATATTCTAAGGTCATTGGTGCAAGTCAAAAAAAATTGAGGCGCTTTTTGTATTGTTTTTGTGTTTCTTGATTTTTCGCCCATTTTGGGGCATTTACGTAATATTCAGCCATATTCGGGCAATTATGAAAAGAAGTAAGGTTTTGTTTTGTTATTCATCACGATATTATAAGGTCATTGGTGCAAGTCAAAAAATTTTGAGGCATTTTTTGTATTGTTTATGTGTGTTTCTTGACTTTTCGGCCATTTTGGGGTATTTACGTAATATTCGACCATTTTCGGGCAGTTACAAAAATAAATGAGGTTTTGTTCTATTATTCAGCATGATATTCTAAGGACATTGGTGTAAGTCAAAAATTTTTGAGGCACTATTTGTATTGTTTCTGTGTGTTTCTTGATTTTTTAGCCATTTTGGGGCATTTACATAGTATTCGGTCATTTTTGGGCAGTTATGAAAAGAAGTAAAGTTTTGTTCTGTTATTCATCACGATATTCTAAGATCATTGGTATAAGTCAAAATAAATTTAACGCATTTTTTATATTGTTTATGTGTGTTTCTTAATTTTTTGGTCATTTCAGGGCATTTACGTAATAATCGGCCATTTTTGGGAAATTATGAAAAGAAGAAAGGTTTTGTTCTGTTACTTGTCACAATATTCTAAGGTCATTGGTGTAACTCAAAATTTTTTTAAGGCGTTTTTTGTATTGTTTTAGAGTGTTTCTTGATATTTAGGGCATTTTGCGGGATTTATGTAATATTCGACAATTTTTGGGCAGTTACGAAAAGAAGTAAGATTTTGTTCTATTATTCGTCACGATATAATAAGGTTATTGGTGCAAGTCAAAAAAAATTTGAGGCGTTTTTTTGTATTGTTTATGTGTGTTTCTTGAATTTTTGGCCATTTTGGGGCATTAACGTAATATTCGACCATTGTCGAGCAGTTACGAAAAGAAGTAAAATTTTGTTCTGTTATTCATCATGATATTCTAAGGTCATTGGTGCAAGTCGAAATTATTTTGAGGCTTTTTATTGTATTTTGTATGTGTGTTTCTTGATTTTTCGGCCATTTCAAGGCATTTACGTAATATTCAGCCATTTTTGGGCTGTTACGAAAAGAAGTAAGGTTTTGTTCTATGATTCGTCACGATATTCTAAGGTCATTAGTGCGAATCCAAATTTTTGAGGCGCTTTTTGTATTGTTTATGTGTGTTCTAGATTTTTCGCCTATTTGGGACATTTACGTAATATTCGGCCATTTTTGAGCTGTTATGAAAAGAAGTAAAGTTTTGTATTGTTATTCGTCACGATATTCTAAGGTCATTGGTGCAAGTCAAAAAATTTTTGAGGCGTTTTTGTATTGTTTGTGTGTTTCTTGATTTTTCGCCATTTTGGGAATTTACGTAATAATTGGCCATTTTAAATGCGATTATTAAAAGAAGTAAAGTTTTGTTATGTTATTTGTCACGATATTCTAAGGTCATTGGTGCAAATCAAAAAAAATTTGAGGTGTTTTTTGTATTGTTTGTGTGTTTCTTGATTTTTTGGCCATTTTGGGGAATTTACGTAATATAAGGCCATTTTCGTGCAGTTATGAAAAGAAGTAAAGTTTTGTTATGTTATTCATCACGATATTCTAAGTTCATTAGTGCAAGTCAAATTATTTTTTTGAGGCCATTTTTGTGTTGTTTATGTGAGTTTCTTGAATTTTCAGCCATTTTGGGGCACTTCCGTAATATTAGACCATTTTTGGACAGTTACGAAAAGAAGTAAGGTTTTGTTCTGTTATTCGTCACGATGTTCTAAGGTCATTGATGCAAGTCAAAACTTTTTTGAGGCGTTTTTTTTTTTATTTTTATGTGTGTTTTTTTATTTTTCGACCATTTTAGGGTACTTACGTTGTATTCGGCCATTTTCGGACAGTTACGAAAAGAAGTAAAGTTTTGTTCTGTTATTCATCACGATATTCTAAGGTCTTTGCTGCCAGTCAAAATTTTTTTGAGGCTTGTTTTGTTTTGTTTATGTGTATTTCTTGATTTTTCAGCCATTTTGGGGCATTTACAAAATATTCGGCTATTTTCAGGTAATTACAAAAAGAAGTAAAGTTTTGTTTTGTTATTCACCACGATATTTAAGGTCATTTGCGCAAGAAGATTTTTTTGAGGTGTTTTTTGTATTGTTTATGTGTGTTTCTTGATTTTTAGCCATTTTGGGGACCTTACTCATTATTCGACCATTTTCGGACAGTTATGAAAAGAAGTAAAGTTTTGTAATGTGTCACTATATTCTAAGGTCATTGGTGCAAGTCAAATTTTTTTTGTGGCATTTTTGTATTGTTTATGTGTGTTTCTTAATTTTTCAGCTATTTTGGGGCATTTATGTAATATTCAGTCATTTTCGAGCAGTTTCAAAAAAAAGTTAAGTATTTTCTGTTATTCGTTACAATATTCTAAGGTCAATGCAAGTCAAATTTTTTTTAAGGCGTTTTTTGTATTGTTTATGTGTGTTTGTTGATTTTTTGGCCATTTTGAGGCATTGAAGAAATATTCGGCCATTTTCGGACAGTTATGAAAATAAGTAAAGTTTTGTTCTGTTATTCGTCACTATATTCTAAAGTCATTGTTGCAAGTTAAAAATTTTTAGGCGTTTTTTGTATGGTTGATGTTTGTTACTTGATTTTTCGGCCATTTTAGGGCATTTACGTAATATTTGGCAATTTTCGGGAGGTTAAGAAAAGGAGTAAACTTTTGTGATGTTATTAGTTAGGATATTGTAAGGTCATTGGTGCAAGTCGAAATTTCTTTAGGCATTTTGTGTATTGTTTATGTGTTTTTCTTGATTTTCGGCCATTTACATAATATTCGGCAATTTTTGGGAAGTTACGAAAAGAAGTAAGGTTTTGTTCTGTTATTCGTCACGATATTCTAAGGTCATTGGAGCACGTCAAAATTTTTTTGAGGCATTTTTTGTACTGTTGATCTGTGTTTCTTGATTTTTCGGCCATTTTTGGACAGTTAAGAAAAGAAGTAATGTTTTGTGATGTTATTCATCACGATATTATAAGGTCATTGGTGCAAGTCAAAAAAAGATTGAGGCCTTTTTTGTATTATTTATGTGTGTTTCTTTATTTTTAAGCCATTTTTGGGAAATTTACGTAATATTCAGCCATTTTCAGGCAGTTACTAAAAGAAGTAAAGTTTTGTTATGTTATTCGTCACGATATTCTAAGGTCATTGGTTCAGTTTTTGAAATTTTTTTGAGGTGTTTCTTGTGTTGTTTATGTTTGTTTCTTGATTTTTTGGCCATTTCGGGGCATTTACGTAATATTCGGCCATTTTTGGGCAGTTAAGAAATGAAGTAAATTTTGTTCTGTTATTCGTCATGATATTTTAAGGTCATTGGTGCAAGTCAAATTTTTTTGAGGCGCTTTTTGCATTGTTTATGTGTGTTTCTTAATTTTTCGGCCATTTTAGGGCATTTACGTAATATCAACCATTTCGGGCAGTTACAAAAAGAAGTAGAGTTTTGTATTATTATTCGTCACGATATTCTAAGGTCATTGATGCACATCGGTATTTCTTTGAGACGTTTTTCTATTGTTTATGTGTGTTTCTTAATTTTTTGGCCATTTTGGGGCATTTACGTAATATTCGGCCATTTTCGAGTAATTACAAAAATGAGTAAAGTTTTGTTCTGTTATTCGTCATGATATTCTAAGGTCATTGGTGCAAGTCGAAATTTTTAAGGCGTTTTTTGTATTGTTTATGTGTGTTTCTTGATTTTTCGGCCATTTTTGGGCATTTACGAAGTGAAATTTTGATATTTTATTCGTATCAATATTCTAAGGTGACTAGTGCGATTTAGGGAACAATTTTGAGGTGTTTTTTTTATATCTTTTTCTTGATTTTTATATTTTTTCAGACGTTTAAGACTTAATAATTTTGACATTTTTCGGATGGTCACGAAAAAATATGAAATTTTGATATTTTATTCGTATAGATATTCTAAGGTAACAGGTGCGATTTGGAAATTTTTGAGCTTTTTTTATGTCTTTTTCTTGATTTTTATATTTTTCAGACATTTACGAATTAAATTTTTTTATATTTTTGAAAAGTCACAAAAAATGTGAAATTTTGATATTTTATTCGTATCGATATTCTAAGGTGACACATGTGATTCTGGAAATTTTTGAACTGTTTTTGCGTCTTTTTCTAGATTTTTATATTTTTTAGATATTGACGAATTAAATTTTTTGATATTTTCGGACAATCACGAAAAAATGTGAAATTTTGATATATTATTTGTATCGATATTCTAAGGTGATTGGTGCGATTCAAGTATTTTTTGAGATCTTTTAATGTTTTTTTATTGATTTTTATATTTTTTGAATGTTTACGAATTAAAATTTTTGATATTTTTCGAGCAGTCACGAAAAAATATGAAATTTTGATATTTTATTCGTATCGATATTCTAAGGTGGTTGGTACGATTCGGAATTTTTTTGAGGTTTTATATGTCTTTTTGTTTATTTTTATATTTTCCAGACGTTTACGAATTAAAATTTTTGATAGTTTTTGAGCAGTCACAAAAAAAGTGATATTTTGATATTTTATTTGTATCGATATTCTAAGGTGACAGATGCAATTCGAGATTTTTTGAGGTGTTTCTATGTCTTTTTCTTGATTTTTATATTTTTCAAACATTTACGAATTAAAATTTTTGATATTTCTCGGGTAGTCACGAAAAAAATGTGAAATTTTGATATATTATTCGTATCGATAATCTAAGGTGACAAGTGCGATTCGGATATTTTTTAAGGTGTTTTGATGTCTTTTTCTTGATTTTAATATTTTTCGGACGTTTACGAATTAAATTTTTTGATATTTTTCGAGCAGTAATGAAAAAATGTAAAATTTTGATATTTTATTCGTATCGATATTCTAAGGTGATAGGCGCGATTTGGAATTTTTTTAGGGTATTTTTATGTCTTTTTCTTGATTTTTTTATTTTTTGGACGTTTACAAATTAAATTTGGTTATATTTTTCAGGCAGTCACGAAAAAATGTGAAATTTTGATATTTTATTCGTAATGATATTCTAAGGTGACACGTGCGATTTGGGAATTTTTGTGTGTTTTAATGTCTTTTCTTGATTTTTATATTTTTTGGACATTTACAAATTAAAATTTTTGATATTTTTTGGGCAGTCACGAAAATATGTGAAATTTTGATATTTTATTCATATCGATATTCGAAGGTCACTGGAGCGATTTGAGAATTGTTTGAGGTGTTTTTATGTCTTTTCTTGATTTTTTTATTTTTCGGACGTTTACGGATTAAATTTTTTGATTTTTTTCGAGCAATAACAAAAAAATGTAAAATTTTGATATTTTATTCGTATCGATATTCTAAGGTGACAGGCGCGATTTGGAATTCTTTTAAGGTGGTTTTATGTCTTTTTCTTGATTTTTATATTTTTTCGGTCGTTTACAAATTAAAATTTTTGATATTTTTCAAGCAGTCACGAAAAAATGTGAAAATTTAATATTTTATCCATATCGATATTCAAAGGTGACTAGTCCGATTCGGTAATTTTTTGAGGTGTTTTTATGTCTTTTTCTTGATTTTATATTTTTCGAATGTTTACAAATTATAATTTTTGATATTTTTCGGGCAGCCACGAAAAAATGTAAAATTTTGATATTTTATTCGTAATGATATTCTAAGGAGACATGTGTGATTTGAGAATTTTTTGTTTGTTTTAATCTCTTTTCTTTATTTTATATATTTCAGACCTTTACTAACTAAAATTTTTGATATTTTTCGAACAGTCATTAAAAAATGTGAAATTTGATATTTTAGTTGTATCAATATTTGAAGGTGACTGGAGAGATTCGGGAATTGTTTGAGGTGTTTTTATGTCTTTTCTTGAGTTTTATATTTTTCGGACATTTACAGATTAAAATATTTGATATTTTTCAGGCAGTAACGAAATAATGTGAATTTTTATATTCGTATCGATATTCTATGGTGACAGGCGCGATTTGAAAATTTTTAAAGGTGTTTTTTTATGTCGTTTTCTTGATTTTTATATTTTTTGAATGTTTACGAATTAAATTTTTTTATATTTTTCGAGCAGACACAAAAAAATGTGAAAATTTGATATTCTATACGTTTCAATATTCTAAGGAGACTGGTGCGATTTGAGAATTTTTTGAGGTGTTTTTATGTCTTTTCTTGATTTTTATATTTTTCGGATGTTTACGGATTAAATTTTTTGATATTTTTCGGGCAGTAACGAAAAAATGTGAAATTTTATTTTACTCGTATCGATATGCTAAGGTGACAGGTGCGATTTGGAATTTTTTAAAGGTGTTTTTATGTCTTTTTCTTGATTTTTATATTTTTTGGACGTTTACGAATTAAAATTTTTGATATTTTTCAGGCAGTCACGTTAAAATGTGAAATTTTGATATTTTATTCGTAATGATGTTCTAAGGTGACATGTGGGATTTGAGAATTTTTTGTTTGTTTTAATGTCTTTTCTTGATTTTTATATTTTTCGGACATTTACAAATTAAAATTTTGATATTTTTCGAACAGTCACGAAAAAATGTAAAATTTTGATATTTAATTCGTATTGATATTCGAAGGTCACTGGAGCGATTCAGGAATTATTTGAGATGTTTTTATGTCTTTTCTTGATTTTTATATTTTTCGAACGTTTACGAATTAAAATTTATAATATTTTTTAGGTAGTCATGTTTAAATGTGAAATTTTGATATTTTATGCATAATGATATTCTAAGGTGACATGTGTGATTTGGGAATTTTCAGTTTGTTTTAATGTCTTTTCTTAATTTTTATATTTTTCGGACGTTTACAAATTAAAATTTATGATATTTTTCGGACAGTCACGAAAAAATGTGAAATTTTGATATTTTATTCGTATTGATATTCGAAGGTGACTGGAGCGATTCGGGAATTGTTTGAGGTGTTTTTATGTCTTTTCTTGATTTTTATATTTTTCAGACGTTTACGGATTAAATTTTTTGATATTTTTTGGGTAGTAACGAAAAAATGTGAAATTTTGATATTTTATACGTATCGATATTCTAAGGTGACATGCGCAATTTGGATTTTTTTTAAAGGTGTTTTTATGTATTTTTCTTTATTTTTATATTTTCAGACATTTACGAATTAAAATTTTTGATATTTTACTGCCAGTCACGAAAAAATGTGAAAACTTGATATTTTATCCGTATTGATATTCGAAGGTGACTTGTGCGATTCGGGAATTTTTTGAGGTATTTTATGTCTTTTTCTTGATTTTATATTTTTCGAACATTTACAAAATAAAATTTTTGATATTTTTTGGGCAATCACAAAAAAATGTGAAATTTTGATATTTTATTCGTATCGATATTCTAAGGTGACAGGTGCATATCATGAATTTTTCAATGTATTTTTTGTCCTTTTCTTGATTTTTATATTTTTCGAATGTTTACAAATTTAAATTTTTGATATTTTTAGGGCAATCACAAAAAATGAGAAATTTGAATATTTTATTTGCATCGATATTCTATGGTGACTGGTGGGATTAGGGAGTTTTTTGAGGTATTTTGATGTCTTTTTTCTTGATTTTCATATTTTTCGGACGTTTACAAATTAAAATTTTTGATATTTTTCTGGCAGTCACGAAAAAATGTGAAATTTTGATATTCTATTTGTATCGATATTCTAAGGTGACAGGTGCGATTCAAGAGTTTTTTGAGGTGTTTTTATGTCCTTTTCTTGATTTTTATAGTTTTTGGATGTTTACGAATTAAATTTTTTGATATTTTTCAAGTAGTCACGAAAAGGTATGAAATTTGATATTCTATTCGTATCAATATTCTAAGGTGACTGGTGATACGTCCAAACTTACACTTCAAATAAGAAGTGTAAACGGTATATGTCAATTTAAAGAACTGAACTAGAGTTGAGGTCGATCCCACAGAGAATTTCTTTACAGATAAGGTTTCACTATCGCGTTTATTCGAATGTCGTTATTATCTCCTAAACAAATAACAACGAAAGTAAATTGGGTGTGATTGAGGTATTATAATTACCTAAACTTGCAGTTAAAATCCATATTAACGACTAACAAACTATTTCGTTGTATAGTTGATTTAGTTGATCAAGAGAAACCAGGATTGTGTTCACCATAACGTTAGTTTTAGTGTTCTTCCGTAATTGTGTTTCAGGCGATTCAATGTTTACAAAATCATTGCAAGTTAATTTCATCTGACACTTCTTAGTCTAATCAGACAACTTTCACTCACGTCTTCTCAGCCTTAGAGAGTTATTAACATTGACCCTCGCTTACAATGGTTTGAGGTTAAAGTTATTTTCTCTCGAACTTAAACTTTAACTCCAATTCATTAGTTTAGTTTAGATTTTTCCTACCTGATATTGTTCTCTCGAACAAATACCAAATACAAGCTCAATCTAATGCGTGCACTCATCAGATTATATAGATAACGAAAGCTAAAACTACAGATTGTAACCACTGAATGCCTTTCACTCGTTTTACGAAATTACAGTTAAAGCTACGTCATAAATCCCACAACCCCAGTCATGGTATTTAACCCCTCATGTTTTTACGTAAACAATCAGCAATAAATAACAAAAACATGTTAAGAAGTACTTACGAGAAGAATCAGCAAATCAATAATCACTTTGATAATCTGAGAATCAGAATCCAAACTTCAAACTCAGATTAATATCAAAAATCAAAAATCAAAGTCTAAGAAAATTTGCATATGTTGCCTCGCCCAACGTCGGATAGAATAATACTCAAAAACCGACCTAATTAATTCAAAATAGAATGTTTAAAATGAGTCCTAATTGAACTAGGACTGAAATGTCGGGAAACTCTATGACCACTTCTACAGCCCGTTAAGGGCTTCACGGACCGTGAAGCCCTCTGTGGTCTTCCCTTGGAATTTCCCAAAAGTTGGTCTTCAAAACTTGGTCCCTGGAATATGCATCACGGATGACTCCATGGACCATCATAGGGACCACGGCCCGTGAAGGCATCCATGGTCTTTACTCTGGCTTTCTCAAAAGTTGGGTCTTCAATGCCATCATACTGATAATTGCACCATGGAAGTAACCACAGTCCGTCTTGATCTTCATGGCCCGTAAAGGTGCCCGTGGTCTTAACTTGGCCCCCATCACTTAGCAACTTCCTTTTGCCTTTTCACTGGTTCCACACCATGACCTGCACCACGGTCCGTAGTGAGGACCACGGCCCGTGAGGTCGTCCGTGGTCTTCACTTGGTCCAATCCACTTTCAGCTCCTCTTAGGCCTTCACACTGGTTCAGCTTCACGACCAGCACCACGGGCCATGACAAGGACCACGACCCATCCAAGTGCCCGTGGTATTAACTTGATCTTTTACAAAACTTTTTCTTCATTTCTCCCCTTTTGCACTTTTCATCTATTTCACCTGTACAACACAGCCAAACACATTATATCCACATAAATGCACTTGATTCTAGTATCAATTCTTAGTTTTCAAGCATCAAATGTGCCAAGATTTCACGGCACATCAACACCCTGAAATTAGAACCATTACTTGTCCTCAAGTGATGACAAAATCGTACAATCAACCCTCAATTCATTTATAGACTTTTGACACTACTCAACAACTATTTCAAACACAATTTGTATCCCAAAACCCTGAATCTAACATGTAAGGATCAATATATGACATCTCATTACTCATAGTCAATCATGTTTATGCCTGTGAATTATCAGCTCACACAATTTTACTTTCAAATGCAACCACTGTGTCCTCACACCAAAGAAGTCCCTCATTCATGATAATTGGGACTGAGTACTACGCTCACGCTCTCAAAGAACTTCTAACACTAATCAACAAACTACCATAGGCTTGCCCTTGCTTTCTACGCGATCTTTCAAACACCCAGAATAGGATCACTGTAGGACTTTATTGGCTTGTAACATAGTCTCAGGCTAGGGAATGGATATTTGGATTTGTGAGTGACTAATCCCTTGGTTTTCCAAAGTTTCATTTGCACACAACTCTTTTCTAAGTGATTCCCTCTTTTACTTCATTTCAACACATCCCAGCTGCCATTATTTTCCTTTTCCTTTTCTTCCCTTCTTTTTCTTTTCTTTTCTTCACACTACTTTTATATGCAATTTTATATGCACTTAGCTCACTGGTTGAACCTTCTTTTTCACTTTTTTCTTCTTTCTGTTTGGATTGCAATCACCCTCAACTTAGGCTTTTGGCCTAAGTTGTGATATCGTACCTTCGGAGAACTAGGGATATGATATGTGTTGAGTAAGAAGAAAGACTGATTTAACGGTCAAATTGGGTTCAAGTGATAAGCTTTTCATTTGGTTCTTTTATTTTTGGCTTTTTACTGGTTTAACAAAAATGGCCTATTGATCCTTTCCTACCCAGTTATTCTTAGATACAAGCAAGACTACTCGGGCAAGTTCTAGTTTATGTTCCTAGTGTTAGACTTCAAACAAAACTTACACACACGACATAGGATTGCACTTTCTAGTTTCTTGGTTTACCAATTAATTGGTCAGGCTAGCAATGTTCAACATATTATGTTTCTAAGATGTCATCTAAAGATCCTAATAGTCAAACTCAAATTCAAGTCCTCATTTATCACAAACTAGTTGCCGCATAGCTCAACACACAAAACATCCAAAAACAGTAACATAGAGACAACCTCCATTTTTTAACAGCTATGGCAGGTTGCTCACCAGCCCCTCCCCAAAAGAAAGGACTTTGCCCTCAAAGTCAATACAAAACAATAAAACACATAGGGCTATGAGGAGGGGTCATACCTACGGTGCTCTAGGCGCCGGTCTTCATATCAACATTGGCACCCTTATCAGTGGGTGCACTCTCAGAACTCAGCACATGATCAGGTTGGTCAGCACTCGCCGGGGCAGGTGCTCCACTACTAGAAGCTCCAGCTAACATAGCATCTTGTTGTTGTTGCTCACGGGCTGCTTTTTCTCTCTCTACCTTCCTTGATGCCTTGTAGGCTTTCTTTTCTTGCCTTTTTCCTCTTTGGACAGGTCGGCAGGTATCTCCTCCTCATATTCTCTGGCTCTGTGTTTCCTCTTGCCAGACTTACTCGTGGGTAGGTCTCCCTAAAGATCATCAATTAATTGAGTGGAGGGTGCCTGATTTAGCTTTTGCATTAAAGAATCTGGCATCATCGGGAGTGGGTACCTCTATTGGATTTTTAGCCAGTTTAGCAACCTAAGTTCTCATCTCGGCCAATTGTGATTTGAACTCTTCAGTATATACTGACTTGGCATCCTGGAATCGATCCTGAACAAGGTTCTCCAAACCATCCATTCTGTCTTTTAAGACAGACAGCCCCTTCCACATCTCATCTTTGATCTCCTTTTTCATAGCTAACACTTTTGTCTCTATTAGCTGAGGCATCCTGTTGACTATCTGATCGACCAAGGTCCTGGTTTGGCACTAATCTGCAACCAATTTCTCAAGAAAGAGCATAGGGATAGTGACAAAGGTACCTAGAGACTAGGAGGCTGAAACTGGAGGTGGTGGTGCCTCTGTGGAAGGCTGTGATGACTCCCCCTGCTCTGGGCCTCTGTCTGCCTGTGGGATCTCAAGTGGGACATGAGGAACAATAGCTAAAGTACCCACAGCTGTAGACTTTGCGCCAAAGAGATGGTTCGTGACATCCTTGATTTTAGAAACCTGGATGAGTCTGAATGCGTCACGCCATCTATCAATCAGCCTGTTTGGGGGAATATCTGTTTTTCTACACAATTTCTCTATTAGCTAGGGAAATGGAAACCCAGCTCTCTCATTCAATGTTCTGTCTCTCATCTAAGTCGCTATGATACACCCCACATTTATTGGGTAACTAGCCATGAGGAAGGCTACCAAAGATGCTAAGGAGGGAGACAAGGTATTATCATTACCTATAGGTCTCAATTGTGCACGAACAATAGCCCACCATACCTTGGCTGGAAATGATAGTGAAGCTTTTGTAATAAGTGTTGCCATCGTGGTGACCCAAGCTGCATTCTCCCCATCTATAGCAATTTGCTTTGCAATCCAGCGTAGCACCTTCTCTCAAGAACTGGTGACTTCATGATGTTTGCCCTCAAAAATGACAACTGAAGCTGGTGTAGAGTATTCCGGGCCATGTAGCATCCTGTTAATAGTGGCCTCAGAGATATCGATCGATTTGCCCCGAACTATAACTGAATTGAGTGGAGCCCAGGTAATGGCCATGTCTCTTTATCCACGGTTAGTAGTCTATGTCTCTGCAGCAAAGTTCATCAGTGTAGCTACATAAGATGAGTAAAACTCTCTAGTCAGGTGGAAGCAGTATTCCCCAGGTGCATTGTTCATCCAGTCGAACTAATGAAACTGAAACGTCCGATAAATGTCAGGGAATGCTTTAGTGTAAGGATCCACCACTCTAGTCTCAGGCATGATTGTGCGACTCTTGAAACTACCATTCTTGGTCACAATACCCTTTCTGAAGAATTCTTCGGACCGGTTCATAGTCCACATGGAGTGGTAACAGGCAATCAGCTGCGGTCTCACTGCGGGATCAGGTTCATGGGTGGTAACATACATCACCATGGTATCATCATCGGTGATCTCTACATCCTCATCTATAGTATTTGCTTCCTCTCGTACTCCAGTCTCAACTTTTGTATTTACCGCGCGTGGAGAGGTGTTTGCATCTTCCTGAGAGCTGCTTTCAGATCTTGCACTTCCCCCCGAGTTATCAGTAGACTGGCTACCTGAACCAATATTAGATTCAGTACCCGATGTTACAATGCTACCGGAGCGACTTCCCCTTCTTCAGACTGGGGAGGAATGTTCTAGAGAATGACCCTCTTTGTCTGTGCTCTAGTAGCTCGAAGTGAGTGATCTTTAGGTGTAACATTTATTTGCACCTCAGAACTACTAGCTTTGATTCATCATGACCCTCTAATTGAGACGCAGTGGGGGGTTTGGTTGCGTTCTTTCTTCGAGGAGGCATCGTACCTGCGCAACACAAGACTCATTAGTACACAACACTGTAAAATGACACACTATTGGGTACTCAAACTTCCCCTATGTAATTACATTGTGACACCTTGCCTTAAGAATGTCGTCATCCAATCTATCATTGAGAAGGGCCACAAAATCAAATAGATGACAGAAATTAAAGTACAAAAAAATTAAAATTTTACAAAACCAAGTAGACTCTACGGGAGCTTGCACGAGCCGTGGTAAGTACCACGATCCGTGAAACCCATCGTGAATTTAAGACATAATCAATGTGCAACAGAACTTTGACCAAGTAATGTTCACGGACGGCTTCACGGCCCGTGGAGTGAACCACGGTCCGTGATACTGGTCATGAACTTACCTACTAGGTAAAAAGAATTCCAAGTGTGGTCCATGATTGGTTTCACAGTTTGTAGTCACTTCCACGGTCCGTGAAGCCTATCGTGATCTTACACTTGGCCAGTTCATCAGTTATCTTCGTCCCTCATTCACTAAATTGCGCAATTACAGTGCTAAACTACTATTTTTTTCAGATGTTCACAACTCACTCTTATCTACACAACAACCCAGTTCAGAATAAACTCAGTTGATTAGCATAAAATTACAAATAACGCCATCCACCAATTCGACCCCCTGTTATCATACCCACATACAGGAATCAACTAAAAACACCTAATTCAACTTAACCCACTACAAATTAATACCAATTAAAGCAGATTATTACACAATCATGCTAATTTTAACTAAATCTAAAACAAGTCAGACCCACCTTCCACAATATGAAACTGTGGCGAGTTAAAGAGGGAACTTACTTAGAACTTAGAAGAAACCTTCGCTAAAAAGGAGAAATCAGTGGCCTTGACTTGAGATTCTTGTCAACTTAGGATTAGGGCTTTGATTCACAGGTGAATTTATGATTAATTGATGATGGGAAACGTTGCTATCCTTTTAAGAGCCATTATAGGAAGAAGAAAAGAGAGAAAAAGTTGACCTTTGGTGCTTAAGGAACTAATATACGTTTTAATTCAATATGGGTTATGCGTGGGTCGGTCGGTTAACTAGTGGTACTTGGTAGTAGACTACGGACCGTGAAGCTGTCTATGAAGGGCTTCACAGTCCGTGAACTGAACTTAAGATGAAACACTTACCTGTGGAAGACGACGGACCATGAAATCGCCCGTGGTGGGCATCACGGTCCGTGAGAGTAGTCGTGAGCATGACTTGGGGACTAAAGATCTTACCTGAGGTTCACGAGAGGCTAGACGGTCCGTACAAGCTCTGACAGACCGTGAACCCTTTCGTGAACCTTTTTTTTTACAATTTCTAGTAGTTCCCTTAGGTTAGTCCTTCAGTTGAAGAATCGTGAAAGTGCCTCTGAAGGACACCACGGTCCGTGAGACTACCCGTGAAAAGCACTCTGTACCCTGTTTTTGCACTTTTCAACACATTCACTCTTGCACACATCAACACACAGTGACTCTATAAAAACAAAGAAAAATAAGGAAAAAGGGAAAATACCTAGTACAATTACATCTTGGGTTGCCTCCCAAGCAGCACACAATTTAACATTGTGGCGCGATGCAGGTTACTTGATTACTCAGACTTCATCAAGTTTACATTCATCCAAAATCTTTACATCCTCTGGAACACCCAAATATGACTTGATTTACTGGCCATTAGCTTTGAACCACTCGCCTTTATCATTTTCTAGCTCAATAGTACCCGACTGAAACACCTGCGTTACCTTAAAAGGTCCAGATCATTTAGATCTTAACTTTCCCAGAAACAGACGAAGTCTGGAGTTGAAAAGTAACACCAAGTCACTTGGAATGAAGGTTCTCTTTTCAATATACTTTTCATGGTACAACTTCATCCTCTCTTTGTATAGTGCAGACCTCTCATAAGCTCTCAAACGAAACTCATCCATCTCATTGATTTGATCCAGCCTCAGGTTTGCAGTTTTGCTCCAACTAAGGTTTAGCTTCTTCAAAGCCCAGAGTGATCTATGTTCTATCTCAACCGGCAAATCACATGCCTTTCCAAACACCAACTGATATGGAGACATACTAATAGGCGTCTTAAAAGATGTCTGATATGCCCATAGAGCATCATCTAGCTTCCGTGCCAAATCTGTCCTATTGGCATTTACTGTCTTTGCCAAGATCACTTTGATTTCCCTATTGGACACATCTACTTGTCCACTGGTCTGTGGATTTTAAGGTGTTGCAACCTTGTGCTGTTTAACCCCATACTTGGACAGAAGAGCACTAAACACCTTATTGCAGAAGAAAGAACCACCATCACTGATAATGGCTCTGGGTGTGCCAAACCTTGATAAGATATTCTTCTTCAGGAAACCAGCTACACTCTTGCCATTATTCTCATGCAACACAACAGCCTCAACCCATTTGGACACATAGTCCACTGCAACCAATATGTACTTCTGCCCATATAAACTCACAAATGGGCCCATGAAATCAATGCCCCACACATCAAACAACTCCACCTCTAAGATAGGTGTCATGGGTAATTCATGGTGCCAAGAGATGGCTCCTTATTGCTGGCACACATCACAGCTCCTCACTTCATCCATTGCATCTTGATGAATTGTGGGCCAGTAGTACCCACACTGAAGTATCTTATGAGCTGTCTGAGCACCTCCATGATGACCACCTACAGGAGAGGAGTGACAAGCTTCTAGAATATGCAACATCTTAGCTTTAGTAACACATCGCCTAATGATGTTGTCATAACACACCCTGTACAAATAAGGTTCATCCCAAAAGTAATTACCCACATCATGTAGGAACCTTTTCTTTTGTTGATATGCCAGCCCCTCAGGCATCAAATCACTAACAAGAAAGTTAGCATAATTAGCAAAACAAGGAATAAGATCAAGAGTCGCGGCTAATACCTGCTCATTCGAAAATGAGTCATTTATTTCAAGCTCTAGTTCTTCCTTCTTTTCAGCCTCCAACCTGGACAAGTGATCAGCTACCTGGTTTTCACAACCTCTCTTATCCTTAACCTCAAAGTCAAACTCCTAGAGAAGCAACACCCTGATCAACCTTGGCTTGATATTTTTCTTTGCCATGAGGTATCTCAAAGCTGCATGATCTGTATGAATGATCACTTTTGTGCCCAACAAGTATGCTCTGAACTTCTCAAAGGCATACACTACAACTAGTAATTCCTGTTCCGTGATCGTGTAATTTTGTTGTGCTCCATTCAATGACTTACTAGAAAATTAAATCGGATGGAACATCTTGTTTCTCTTCTGCCCCCAATACAACTCCTAGAGCAGTACCACTAGCATCACACATCACCTCAGATGGTTCAACCCAATCTGGTCCAATGATCACTGGAGCAGAGATTAGCTTCTCCTTTAGGCATTCACAGGCTCTGAGACATGCCTCATCAAAAACAAATTTCACATCATTCTCCAAAATCTTGCACATGGGGTGTTCAATCTTAGAGAAGTCCTTAATGAAACGCCTATAGAACCCGGCATGTCCTAAGAAGC
The DNA here is from genome assembly GCA_035578085.1 of Solanum pinnatisectum. Classification (NCBI taxonomy): domain Eukaryota; kingdom Viridiplantae; phylum Streptophyta; class Magnoliopsida; order Solanales; family Solanaceae; genus Solanum; species Solanum pinnatisectum. Next base: position 1,128,250 of record JAWPEI010000024.1, on the reverse strand, counting down.
TTCTAACACCCTTCACACAGATTGGCGGAGGTAACTTTTCAATCACCTCAATCATGGCCTTGTCGACCTCTATCCCCTTTTTGTGACACCTTGTGCCCAAGGACTGTGCCTTCCTTGACCATGAAATGACATTTCTCCCAATTCAGCACTAGGTTGTCCTCCTCGCATCTCTGTAGGGCCCTGCTAAGATTAAATAAACAATCCTCAAAAGTATCACCTACCACTGAAAAATTGTCCATAAATACTTCCAGAGTGTCCTCCACCATGTTCGAGAAAATGGACATCATACACCTTTAAAATGTTGCTAGTGCATTACATAGTCCAAATGGCATACGTTTAAACGCAAAGGTGCCATAAGGACATGTGAAGGTAGTAGTTTCCTGATCTTCAGGAGAAATTGATATCTGGTTGTGGCCAGAGTATCCATCTAAGAAATAGTACCAATCTTTACCAGCTAACTTGTCCAGCATTTGGTCCATGAAAGGCATTGGGAAGTGATCCCTCAAAGTCTATTTATTCAACTTCATGTAGTACATACACACTCGCCATCCAATGACTGGTCTCTGTGGGACTAACTCATTATTGGCATTTGCCACAACAGTCATACCGCCCTTTTTGGGCACACATTGCACTGGACTGACCCAGTGACTATCAGAAATGGGATAGAACACCCCAGCATCTAACCACTTGATGATCTTCTTTTTTACCACCTCTTGCATAGGTGGGTTTAATCTCCATTGGTGTTCAATGCTTGGGCTACAATCCTCCTCAAGTTGAATCTTATGGGTGCAAATTCCTGGAGGTATCCCGATGATATCAGCAATGGTCCACCCAATAGCTCTTTTGTACCTTATCAACACTTTGATTATGGCCTGAACCTGTTCATCATTCAAATCTGTAACCAAAATCACAGGTAAAGTGTTGTTAGCTCCCAAAAATGCAGACCTTAGGTGATTGGGTAGCTGCTTCAGTTCCAACACCGGTGGATCTTCAATGGATGGTTTTGCTGGAGGACATGACCTGTTTTTCAAGTACAGGACCAATTTCTTTGGAGCATAAGAATGTACTTCCATACGCTGCAAGGCATTCACGGTCTCTATATAGTCAGACCAAAAATTAGCATCAAAATTCATCAGCACTGCAGCTAAGGTTTTAACAGCCATCCTTTCTTCGATGGATACTCTCATTCCTTCTTCATTAACCACCTCTATTGCAGATACTACATTCATATCATGTGGTTGCTTCATTGACCTGCAAATATTGAACTTTACCTCATCCTTATTGAGTCTGAACTTCAGCTCTCCTCTCTCAACATCTACCAAGGCTCTTCCTATGGCAAAAAATGGTCTTCCCAAAATGATGGGAACCTCAAAGTCCACTTCGCAATCTAAGATCACAAAATCACCCAAAAAGATGAAGGTGTCCACCTTAACAGGTACATCACATAAGATTCCCACAGGCTGCTTTACTGACCTATCAGCCATCATCAACCTCATTCTTGTGGGTCTTGGAATTCCCAATCCCAATTTCTTATAGATGGCTAGTGGCATCAAGTTGATGCTGGCTTTTAGATCACACAAAGATTTTGCAAATTTAGTTGACCCGATGGTGCATAGGATAGTGAATACACCCGGATCTTCCTTCTTCTGAACCAGAGATCTGGTAGCAATGGCACTGCAATGATGAACATTGTTAGTAAAATCAAGACTTACAATTCTTTTCTGTGTAACCAAGTCCTTCATGAACTTGGCATATCTTGGCATTTGTTCCAAGGCTTCCACTAGTGGTATGTTTACTGAAAGCTACTTCAACAAGGTGATAAATTTTGTAAACTTCCCCTCTTCAGCTTTCTTTTTGAGCCTTTGAGAGAAAGGTGGAGGTGGTCTGGGAATCTGCTGTAAAGGCATGTTTTCCTCAACCTCTTTCTCTTTTCCTCTTGTATAGGTTGTGCTTTAGGATGAGGATCCTCCAAGTCATCTTCATGTTCAGCTTCATCCTCTTCTCTGCCAGCTTCCTATAACACCTGTTCACATTTAGTACCTGCAGAAATAGGGTCAGTAAGAACTTTACCACTCCTGGTGGTGGTGGCCATGCAGTGCCCATCCTTCTTAGGATTTTGGATGGTGTCACTTGGTAGTGACCCATTCTTCCTCTGATTTAGTGAGGCTGAGAGTTGCCCCAACTACTCAATTTGTTTAATGGAGGTAGTGTGAGAGTCCACCAACTGAATCATGCTCAAGAAATCACCTCTCATTTCTTTTACCCCTGCATCAGTTTATTCAACTTTTTGGAGTACCTTAGCCATCATGTGTTCCAGCTTAGACCCGCTGGAAATACCACTTGCCCGGTCTCTATTACCTGGGGCCACATAAACACCATTGTGATCATTCATATACCCATCTCCGTTCTACCAGTTTCCCTTGTTTCCATTTGTTGTCCTATCATATTAACCATCCCTAGCATAATTCCGACCTGTATTTCCAGAGTTGTAACTCTGATTTCTAGAGTTATAATTTTGGAAACCTCCTTGGTTACCCAAATAGTTAGCCTCCTCATCTAGATCGATGTCTTGATCTTCATACCTGTTATGCTGACCCACAACATTGACCTTTTCATACTTGAAGTCTAGATGCTTCGTGAGTATATCTATTTAGGTCCTCATGTGTGCCATGTCCTGGTCCCTTTCTTGTTCTCTATTCCTTTGCTCAGCTGAAAGTTCATTAGTGTAACCCAGATCTCCTACCTCTACATCTCTAGTATACCATGCCCTATTATTCTTTGACACCTCATCCAGCAGCTACATGCTCTCTGAGAATGGTTCTCATGAATGATCCTCCACACACTGCATCAACAACAGGTTTAGTGACATAGTTTAAAGATCTATAAAAAGCTTGTTTTAGATGCCTCTCAGTGAGATCATGGTTAGGGCATTTCTTCAGCTTTTGGCTGAATCACCACCAGGTGTCATGCATTGCTTCTCTTGGTAGCTGCTGATGCGTACTTATTTCATCCTTCATTTGATGCTCTTTTGATTCAGGAAAGAATCATTCCAAGAAAGATTTCTTCAGCTCAATCCAAGTTCTGATGGAGTCGTCTGGCATCTCATTCAGCCAATTAGTAAGAGACAGTGGAAACAAACTCAATCTCATCATTGTTTCGTTTACTCCAAGGATCTCTTGTGACTTGCAATTGCCACAAAGTTCATCAAATGTTGGTTTGCATCATCTCCAGTTACACCCCTGAACATACCTTTTAGATTCAACAGTTGAATCATAGCGCTGGTGATTGTGAACTTAACACCTGGAGGTAGTGCAGGTAACACTATAGCTCCAGTAGCTCCAGCTCCATTAAAATCTGCATCATCCTCTTCATACATCATGTGAGTTGGATGTTGTGCACTACCCCTTGGAGCTATTGATTTGTGGTGGTGTCACGACCCAAGGTTAACCCCTAGAAGTAACACGGCGTACTTGACCCCGAAGGGGTTGCATACAAGCCTCATAGCATACATGAACATAAAAGCATAGGAAAAAAGTGTGGAATTTAAAACTTTCTTTACAATCAAAGTCTCTTATAAAATGAAAGAGAATCTATGACACTATGTCTCAAACCATCTATTATACTTGGAATAAAACTCTTGAAATACAATCTTAGGGACACGACCCTTACAAAAAAGTCTAAAACATAAAAGAATGACAATAAAGGACATATGGTTGAGCCCTCGAATACAATGAGGACTCACCGATCTTCTTCTTATTGATCTCCTATGAACCTAGCCACGAGGATGGAATCCAATATCTCCAAAGCCTACAGTTATAGAAAATGTACAAAGATGGGGTTAGCACAAAAAGTACTAAGTATGGAAGCCATGCATAAAACCATTAAAACATGCATAAAAAGGGACATTTCATTTGAAATCATGCTATATGTCATTTTTGAACATCATCTTTGAAATAGTTGGGGAATGGAACCAATAAGGCAACTCACATACATTTCATTATAACATGAGAGATACCATTATAATAACAAGCATAGTCTCCAACATCAACATAATACGAATCCCAATCTTCACAATACATAGCCTCCAATCATTAAATAATACAAAGTCAAAATACCAAGATCATCTCATCATGAAGTAATCATCACATAAGCAACCCCTAAGAAACACTTGTGCAATGTATGGTTGGCATCCCATAATACCAACCCTACTAAGTACTCCATTAAAGCTACCTTAGACATGCACTTCACTCTTAGACCTCATTACAAGCAATAGCCCTAAATAAGGAAATAGTCATGTACATTACTTGAATTATAAGTAAAGTCATTCATAACAACTATCTATCCAACACACATGCATGCATTCAAATCTCATCATTAACGTAAAGAAACCATCCCATGACATCCTATCAAGTATACTTGTGCAATGTAAAAGTGAAGTCCCATACCCCCACTCCTACTAAGTAAAACTCATTAAGAAGTCATAGTATAGTTCATGTCTCATTCATTATCTTTATTATATAGGGAAAATAACATTAACCGACATAGACCATATGAGCTACATAGAATCTAGTGTTCTACCCCCATACCGAAAAGTGGGTGTCCTACTTGCCTAAGGTAGGACTAACATGTTTAGCTTTCTTTTAGGTGGATCTACTAGCTAAAGACCTATGTGGGCACATAGTTATGGGATAAGGAGATTGCTACTAGAAACCCAGATTTCTAGCGTAAAAGGTTACTATCTCATGAGACAACCTATGTTGGGAAGCCGGACTTGCTAAACGTAGAAGCTTCCTATCTCATTGTTCATATCCTCTCGGTGCTAAGCCTATTTCCCTTTAAAAGTCATTAAGCCTTTACTTAAGTTCATGTTAAATAGAGAATGCACTAGGCACTCCAACCAACATTCATCATAATAGCTCAAAGATTCATTAGGTGAGAATGCCCTTTCACTTTAGAATCATCAACATGTGAGTAAACCTTTCACATTACCATTCCTATTGTTTTCATGAGAATTAGCCTTTCAATCAATACAACAACATCATCATCATAGTCATGTACATTTCATGCATAATAATGTGTAAAGATGCATATGAGAACTATACTTTCAATTAACACCATTGATACATCATAATCATGTTTATGCATGGAGAGTGTGTATGTGTAATTATCCTTGCAATGAAACAATGACAACATTATCATCATCCTAGTCAATTCCTACATAATCAAATGTAAGGGTAAAGGAAGAATGGCCTTTCAACAATACCACAATATACACAATAGTCATAGGACCTTCACTTTTCAAGTAAATCATAGGTTCACGCACAATCTTGTCAACATGCACAAACCTTCATGATATGCCCTTCAAGGGCTATGGACTAACTCATTCCAAACATATAGCAATAGCACATTAGATAAAGGAATACCATGATCCAACAACTCATCAATACCTTAATCACATCATGATTGGCACTTTATACTCCAAGTTTTGATAAATATGCATATAATATCATGATCGAGTCAATTCATGTTTAGAAGCATTACCCTAAACCAATTCAATTCTAGGTGATCTAATCTAAGGCATTACATATAGAAATTCATCATTCTTGGAGGATCACATTTAAACCCTCAACTAGCCTTTTTCATGGCACAACCCTAGACTATAGCAATTCACCTTAGGAATCTTAGGTTAATCAAGTATACATGTAGAATTATACTAACATCAAGTAACTACATCATAATTAAACACCTGAACCTTTCAAGTGGATTAACAAGTTCATATACAATCTTCATCAACATAAACAACCCTAGCAAATTGCCTTTCAAGGCTAAGAATCAAGATCAACCCTAACTTCTAGAATTACCATACTAGATAGAGAGATATCATGATTAAAAAACATAATAGACATAAACATAATTGATTGTTAAGCTTCCATGATCAATCAAATCACACTTAGCTCACAATTTAGGAAGAAGGGGAAATCATGGGTCCAAGGGATATTTTCATCAAAATCCATCAATACTCCATTAATCCAATCATAAATCATCATAATCAATCATAATAAACCTTATTAGACATTGAATTCGTTTTGGAAGAAGACCCATGACTAGATTGAAACACCTTAGAATTGGGGGATTTGAAAACATGATTTGAAGGGGCTTCTTAGTGATAGCTAACCAAGAATGAAAAGAATCCATACCTTAGACTTAGAATCCCAAGAAATTCATATGAAAATCCCTCTTCTTGAAGCTCTAGCTTGATCCTTTCCTTTGTTCTTTAATGGAGTCTAGAGAGAAGATTTTGGGAGGGAAAGTATTTGGGTTTTGATTTGGGGTCTTGGGTTATGATTCATTAAAAGGTATTTTAATGGCTTAAAATACTTTATATACATGAAATAAACCCATATGAAGCAACCCCTACCTAACACAAACTAAAAACGAATTACCTAAACTAACCCACCTATTGGCCGACTTTGGGCAGATTGTAGGTGCAATCCACGCCCCATGGACCTACGGTCCATAAATTGATATACTGGGCGTGCTGCAGGTCCATGGTTTTGACCTGCAGCTCCTCAACCAGCCCTTGAACCATGCCCCATGACCTACAGGGCCTCACTCAATCTACTAGTCGTAGATGGCCATCCGTAGGTCACCTATTGGACAGCTTTTTGTAGACTTAGGCTGCCTTGGGGTTTAGACTTTTGGGTCTTCCCCAAGGACCCTTGGTTGGTTTTTGGGGGGTCGTACCTTAACGTTTAACCCCTAGACACCTCAACCTAAGCTCGGTAAGTCAATATATAACCTAAAACCAAAAACCAAACTCAAAAGCTCACACGTTAGGCTCTAGTTTCACCTATTAGTTTCCATTAGACTTTAGCTTGGTCTTACTAGATTTCCGAGTTGTTACATTATCTCTCCCTTAGGAACATTCATCCTCGAATGACACTTGAAACACTTTTTGGAACTAAAGACTCAAGACTAGCAGCCCAATCATGCATCACAATAATGCACAACTCAAAATACACTATTCACAATGTTCACTTATTCAAGGAGGAAACATCAACTTCAACTCAACATGTTTAATGCAATACAAGGAAGTATGAACTATATCTAACCAACCTATTTATGCATGAGATTCTCATCACTTGTCATGTTCAAGGAGGAACTACCATCTCCTAACTAAAACATGTCCATATATTTTTCTCATGAAGTACAATAGGCAACTCTTACTCAAAGCACCACAACATGAGAGAAACAATTCACATAAACTCATTTTGTTTTGAAACACAAGTTTTCATGAACATGCATTATATAAAGAAGTCATGGCAACACAAAGGCACATAACACAATGTTAGCTAGGCACACCATGTCCCCCTTAGGAGTGAGCCTACACAAACACTTTTTAACATCATTAATCACATAAACATAGGAAGAATTACCTTTCCCAACTATAAGCAAGCTCAATCACAACATTATGGAGCAAATGTGCCATTTCACCAAAACTCAACAAGGCATGTTCATCATATCATCTCATGAAGTCAAATATGCCATCACCATACTAAATGCACAACAATCATGAGGAACATGTAAATCATGAAAAATCCATTTTATACAAAAATAAGAATCTTACAAAATTATGCATAACATAAGGAGATCATGGAAATTTCTAAAACATTCATGACTCCTAGACATAAAACAAGCCCAAAAAGGAACTCTTGGTCTCAAGCTAGAATAGGAATAGAATAAAAGATGAGTATATCGGGACTCTCAATCAATGTTGCTAATCAAGCACATGATCTCCCCCTTGGGAGTAAGCCCCTTTTTACAAAAACCTCAATTACTACTCCTTTCAACCAACTCAAGGAATTACCAAGACTCATTATAACCTTACCGGGCTCTAAAACTAATAGAGGTCTAATAACCATGCATCCAAATCCTACCAAGGTTAACAAAAGTAACTCTATGGGACAAGGAAATCATAGGACACACATAACATCCAAGACTCTAAAATCAAGAAATGTGTCAAGGAGAACTTATCACCTTAAGCTAGAGGAGGAATAGAAGGGGACATAAGGATATTGGGACATCTCATTGGCCCTTGGCCTCCCAATTAAGCACCTTCAACTAAAACCCTTACTAAAATACCACTCCCCAACATTTTTTTATTTTTTTTGAAAGCATTCTCTTATTCTTCCATTTCTTAGCTTGGTGGTCTAAGATCCCAATTGGTACTTCCAAATTAGAGATGTTCTCATCTAAGCACTCATGCTCACTAGCAACCTTACCAACACCACTCGAAGTCTTATATGAGCCTACCAAATGGGGACTAAACTTCTCGACTCACTACACCTTTTTAAGGTGAGATTATCAAGCAAGCCTAGCTCATGACCATCAAGGACACTCAATGACCTTACCATCTAAGCACATTATCCCCCACTTGGGGTAAGCCTATACAAACTCTTTACAACATCACACAATATGATTCTAAACCATGGAGGATTACACTTCTAGCCTTTTTCAAAGGAGATACTCACTCAATATCTTTAGGCATCACTTAAACACCACTATTCATCAAATCCTCGATCACATCCTAAAATCTATTATGGCTAAGAAGGGTTCTAACAACAACACCTATAGCCATAATTAACCCCATGTATACTACGGACAACATGAAAGCTCATCATGTACAATTTGTTAAGTCGCAAAAGACAAGTACTACCGATTCTAATAAAGCATAAAACATTTACCGAAACCATTAAGAGGAACTTGCTTGCTCTTTCTTCTTCTAACCTTAAGCACCGGGAAATCTCTCATTTGTGACCTTCATCACCACAACCATAACAACCCGCTCAACTCTACTAGAGTTGGATCAAGACAATTCTAGACCATTTTAACCCTTATCATTACTTTTGGTGGGATCTACCAACCAATCATATCTAGGTATTATCTAAGCACCCTACTCAAAATGACCATACTTAAGATCAATCTTAAAAGATAATTAACACTTTGAAGTTGGTCAACACTTACACTCTTCTTTCTTACCTTAACTAGGTGGTACATGCAACCCTCAAGTCAACCTTAAGACACAACATAATCCAAACTTATGGCATAGAGTTTCCCTCTTATCACTCTCAGATAGGCTTATTCGGGAACTAACAATTTGACTATACAGGTTCTATCATCAACTAAACATAACCTCACAATCACCTTGCTAGGTAGGCACACTATCTCCCCCTTGGGAGTAAGCCTACACACATTCTTCTAACCAACCTTCATAACACAAAGGCAACTATGGAGCATTATTCACACTAAAGATATCATCACAATCTATCATCTCCAATCTATCAAGTCACAAAGCCACAATTGTCATCTTTAACCAACCTTTCTCTCTCACTCCTTGTAGCATAAACGCTTCTAATAGTCACATCCTAAAGACCATCGGATAAGGGATAAGAGAGAGAGAACTTATAAATCTATGGCTCGACTTAGAGAACGAAGAGGTGAAGTTTTCTTAACATCCCATAGCCTCCTATACATAAAATGTGGCGCGCTTCACATTTATGAACAAGACTCTACTAGATGTGGTTTGAGACATCCTAAAATTTTCCCAAAACCTTATGCTCTAATACCAAGTTTGTCACGACCCGGGGTTACCCCCAAGAAGTAACACGGCGTACTTGACCCCAAAGGGGTTGCATACAAGCCTCATGGAATACATGAACATAAAAGCATAGGAAATAGTGCGGAATTTAAAACTTTTCTTTACAATTGAAGTCTTTTATAAAATGAAAGAGAATATATGACACTATGTCTCAAACCATCTATTATACTTGGAATAAAACTCTTGAAATAAAATCTTAGGGACACGACCCTTACAAAAAAGTCTAAAACATAAAAGAATGACAATAAAGGACATATGGTTGAGCCCTCGAATCAATGAGGACTCACCGATCTTCTTCTTCTTGATCTCCTATGAACCTAGCCATGAGGATGAAATCCAATATCTCCAAAGCCTACACTTATAGAAAATGTAGAAATATGGGGTTAGAACAAAAAGTACTAAGTATGGAAGCCATGCATAAAACCATTAAAACATGCATAAAAAGGGACATTTCATTTGAAATCATGCTATATGCCATTTTTGAACAACATCTTTGAAATAGTTGGGGAATGCAACCAATAAGGCAACTCACATACATTTCATTATAACATGAGAGATACCATTATAATAACAAGCATAGTCTCCAACATCAACATAATACGAATCCTAATCTTCACAATACATAGCCTCCAATCATTAAATAATACAAAGTCAAATACCAATATCATCTCATCATGAAGTAATCGTCACATAAGCAACCCTAAGAAACACGTGTGCAATGTATGGCTAGCATCCCATAATACCAACCCTACTAAGTACTCCATTAAAGCTACCTTAGTCATGCACTTCACTCTTAGACCTCATTACAAGCAATAGCCCTAAATAAGGAAATAGTCATGTACATTACTTGAATTATAAGGAAAGTCATTCATAACAACTATCTATCCAACACACATGCATGCATCCAAATCTCATCATTAACGTAAAGGAACCATCTTATGACATCCTACCAAGTCTACTTGTGCAATGTAAAAGTGAAGTCCCACACCCCCACTCCTACTAAGTAAAACTCATTAAGAATTCATAGTATAGTTCATGTCTCATTCATTATCTTTATTATATAGGGAAAATAACATTAGCTGACATAGACCGTGTGAGCTACATGGAATTCAGTGTTCTACCCCCACACCGAAAAGAGGGTGTCCTACTTGCCTAAGGTAGGACTAACATGTTTAGCTTTTAGGTGGATCCACTAGCTAAAACCTATGTGGGCACATAGTTATGGGATAAGGAGATTGCTACTAGAAACCCGAACTTCTAGCGTAAAAGGTTTCCATCTCATGAGACAACCTATGTTGGGAAGCCGGACTTGCTAAACGTAAAAGATTCCTATCTCATTGTTCATATCCTCTCGGTACTAAGCCTATTTCCCTTTAAAAGTCATTAAGCCTTAACTTAGGTTCATGTTAAATAGAGAATGCACTAGGCACTCCAACCAACATTCATCATAATAGCTCAAAGATTCATTAGGTGAGAATTCCCTTTCACTTTAGAATCATGAACATATGAGTAAACCTTTCACATTACCATTCCTAGTGTTTTCATAAGAATTAGCCTTTCAATCAACACAACAACATCATCATCATAATCATGTACATTTCATGCATAATAATGTGTAAAGGTGCATATGAGAACTATACTTTCAACTAACACCATTGATACATCATAATCATGTTTATGCATGGAGTGTGTGTGTGTGTAATTATCCTTGCAATGACACAACCACAACATTATCATCATCCTAGTCAATTCATACATAATAAAGTGTAAGGGTAAGGGAAGAATGGCCTTTCAACAATACCAAAATATAGACAATTGTCATAGGACCTTCACCTTTCAAGTAAATCATAGGTTCACACACAATCTTGTCAGCATGCACAAACCTCATGATATGCCCTTCAAGGGCTATGGACCAACTCATCCCAAAATATAGCAATAGCACGTTAGATAAGGGAATACCATGATCCATCAACTCATCAATACCTTAATCACATCATGATTGGCACTTTATACTCCAAGTATTGATAAACATGCATATAATATCATGATCAAGTCAATTCATGTTTAGAAGAATTACCCTAAACCAATTCAAGTCCAGGTGATCTAATCTAAGGTATTATATGAAGAAATTCATCATTCTTGGAGGATCACATTTAAACCCTCAACTAGCCTCTTTCATGGCACAACCCTAGACTATAGCAATTCACCTTAGGAATCTTAGGTTAATCAAGTATACATGTAGAATTATACTAACATCAAGTAACTACATCATAATTAAACACATGTACCTTTCAAGTGGATCAACAAGTTCATATACAATCTTCATCAACATAAACAACCCTAGCAAATTGCCTTTCAAGGCTAAGAATCAAGATCAACCCTAACTTCTAGAATTACCATACTAGATAGAGATATATCATGATTAAACAACATAATAAACATAAAAATAATTGATTGTTAAGCTTCCATGATCAATCAAGTCACACCTTAGTTCACAATTTTGGAAGCAGGGGAAATCATAGGTCCAAGGGAGATTTTCATCAAAATCCATCAATACTCCATTAATCCAATCATAAATCATAATAATATACCATAATAAACCTTAATTAAACAATTGAATTTGTTTTGGAAGGAGACCCATGACTAGATTGAAAAACCCTAGAATTGGGGGATTTGAAAACATGATTTGAAAGGGCTTCTTGGTAATAGTTAACCAAGAATGAAAAGCATTCATACCTTAGACTTAGAATCCCATCAAATTCATATGAAAAATCCCTCTTATTGAAGCTCTATCTTGATCCCTTCCTTTGTTCTTCAATGGAGTCTAGAGAGAAGATTTTGGGAGGTAAAGTATTTGGGTTTTGATTTGGGGTCTTGGGTTATGATTCATTAAAAGGTGTTTTAATGGCTTAAAATACATTATATACATGAAATAAATCCATATTAAGCAACCCCTACTTAACACAAACTAAAAACGAATTACCTGAACTAACCCACCTATTGGCCGACTTTGGGTAGATTACAGGTGCAATCCACGCCCCCATGGACCTACGGTTCGTCAATTGATCTACTGGGCGTGTTGCAGGTCCGTTGTTTTGATCTGCAGTTCCTCAAACAGGCCTTGAACCATGCCCCATAACCTACGGGGCGTCACTCAATCTACTGGCCGTAGATGGCCATCTGTAGGTCACCTATTTGACAGCTTTTTGTGAACTTAGGCAGCCTTGGGGGTTAGACTTTAGGGTCCTCCCCAAGGACCCTTGGTTGGTCTTTGGGGGTTCGTACCTTGATGTTAAAGCCTTCGACACCTCAACCTAAGCTCGGGAAGTCAATATACAACCTAAAACCAAACACCAAACTCAAAAGCTCACACGTTAGGCTCTAGTTTCACCTATTAGCTTCCATTAGACTTTAGCTTGGTCTTACTAGATTTATGGGTTGTTACAAGTGGGGAGGAATGATTCCATCCATTGCTATGTTCTCGTCCATTGCCCTAGGTTGATTGTTCACAGCATTCGGCTGAACTTGTCTTACGACGGTTTCAGCTTCCAATCCAAATCTCAGTCTCTGTGCCTCAAGTTCTTGTGCATTCACCATTTTCCTAAGAGTCTTTCAAAGTTTTGGGTTGTATGGGATCAATGGAGCTCCTTTACTCCTAGTATTTGGCATACACCAGTAGAACTCACCTGAAAGAGACAAAGTCAACAAATAAGACGTAAAATTAGGAAATATAACTACCAATCGAATAAAGTTAGTAAAATACTTCTGAGTTGAAATTCCCCGGCAGCGGAGCCAAAATTTGATACGTCCAAACTTACACTTCAAATAAGAAGCGTAAACGGTCGATGTCAATTTATAGAACTCAACTAGAGTTGAGGTCGATCCCTCAGAGAATTTCTTTATAGATAAAGTATCACTGTCGCGTTTATTCAAATGTCGTTATTATCTCCTAAACAAATAACAACGGAAAGTAAATTGGGTGTGATTGAAGTGTTATAATTACCAAAACTTGTAGTCAAAATCTAGATTAACGACTAACAGACTATTTCGTTGTAGAGTTGATTTAGTTGATTAAGAAAAACCAAGATTGTGTTCACCATAACGTTAGTTTTAGTGTTCTTCCGTAATTGAGTTTCAGGCGATTCAATGTTTACAAAATCATTGCGAGTTAATTTCATCTGACACTTCTCGGTCTAATCAAACAACTTTCACTCATGTTTTCTCAGCCTTAGAGTGTTACTAACATTGACCCTCGCTTACAATGGTTTGAGGTTAAAGTTCTTTTCTCTCGAACTTAAACTTTAACTCCAATTCGTTAGTTTAGTTTAGCTTTTTCCTAACTAATATTTTTCTCTCGAACAAATACCAGATACAGGCTCAATCTAATGCGTGCACTCATCAGATTATACAGATAACGAAAGCTAAAACTACAGATTGTAACCACTGAATGCCTTTCACTCGTTTTACGAAATTACAATTAAAACTACGTCATGAATCTCACAACCCCAGTCATGGTATTTAGCCCCTCATGTTTTTATGTAAACAATCAACAATAAATAATGAAAACATGTTAAGAAGTACTTACGAGAAGAATCAACAAATCAATAATCACTTTCATAACTGAGAATCAGAATCCAAACTTCAAACTCGGATTAACATCAAAAATTGAAAATCAAAGTCTAAGAAAATTCGCCTGTGTTGCCTCGCCCAATGTCGGATAAAATAATACTAAAAAACCGACCTAATTAATTCAAAATAGAATGTTTAAAATGAGTCCTAATCGAACTAGGAATGAAATGTCGGGCAACTCTACGGCCACTTCTACGGCCCGTCAAGGGCTTTACGGTGGTCTTCCCTTGGAATTTCCCAAAAGTTGGTCTTCAAAACTTGGTCCCTGGAATATGAATCACAGATGACTCCACGGACCGTCATAGGGACCATGGCCCATGAAGGCGTCCGTGGTCTTTACTTGGGCTCTCCCAAAAGTTGGGTCTTCAATGCCATCACACTGGAAATTGCACCACGGAAGCAACCACGGTTCTTCTTGATCTTCACGGCCCGTAAGGGTGCCCGTGATCTTAACTTTCCCCCCATCACTTAGCAACTTCCTTTAGCCTTTTCATTAGTTCCATACCACGACCTACACCACGGTCCGTAGTGAGGACCACAGCCCGTGAGGTCGTCCGTGGTCTTCACTTGGTCCAATCCACTTTCAGCTCCTCTCGGGCCTTCACACTGGTTTAGCTTCACGACCTGCACCACGAGCCATGACAAGGACCATAACCCGTCTAAGTGCCCGTGGTATTAACTTGATCTTTTAACAAACTTTTTCTTCATTTCTCCCCTTTTTCAGTTTTCATCTGTTTCACCTGTACAACACAGCCAAACGCATTACATCCACATAAATGCACTTGATTCTAGTATCAATTCTTAGTTTTCAACCATCAAATGTGCCAAGATTTCACGGCCCATCAACTGGTGCAATTCAGGAATTTTTTGATGTGTTTTTATGTCTTTTTCTTGATTTTATATTTTCAGACATTACGAATTAAAATTTAGATATTTTCAGGCAGTCACAAAAAAATGTGAAATTTTGATATTTTATTCGTATCGATATTCTAAGGTGACTGGTGCGACTTGTGAATTTTTTGAGGTGTTTTTATATCTATTTATTGATATTTATATGTTTCGGACGTTTACAAATTAAAAAATTTTATCTTTTTCGGGCAGTCACGAAAAAATGTGAAATTTTGATATTTTATTTGTATCGATATTCTAAGGTGACTAGTGCGATTTGAGAATTTTTTGAGATGTTTTTATGTCTTTTTCTTGATTTTTGGAAGTTTACGAATTAAAATTTTTGATAATTTTCGGGCAGTGACAAAAAATGTGAAATTTTGATATTTTATCCGTATCAATATTCTAAGGTACTGGTGTGATTTGGGAATATATTGAGGTGTTTTTATATCTTTCTCTTGATTTTTATATTTTTCGGACGTTTACGAATTAAATTTTTTTATCTTTTTCGAGCAGTCACAAAAAAATGAGAAATTTTGATATTTTATTCGTATCGATATTCTAAGGTGACAGGTGTGATTCGGGAATTTTTGAGGTGTATTTATGTCTTTTTCTTGATTTTTATATTTTTCGGACGTTTACAAATTAAAATTTTTGATATTTTTTGAGCTGTCACGAAAAAATGTGAAATTTTGATATTTTATTCGTATCGATATTCTAGGGTCACAGGCACGATTTGGAAACTTTTTTAGGTGTTTTTATGTCTATTTCTTAATTTTGTTATTTTTCGGATGTTTAAGAATTAAAATTTTTGATATTTTTTGGGCAGTCATGAAAAAATTTGAATATTTGATATTTTATTCGTATTGATATTCTATGGTGACTGGTGCGATTTGGGAATTTCTTGAGGTGTTTTTATGTCTTTTTCTCAATTTTTATATTTTTCGGACATTTACAAATTAAAATTTTTGATATTTTTGGGCAGTCATGAAAAAATGTGAAAATTTGATATTTTATTTGTATCAAAATTTGAAGGTGACTGGTGCGATTCGGGAACTTTTTGAGTTGTTTTTATGTCTTTTCTTGAATTTTATATTTTTCAGACGTGTATGAATTAAAATTTTTGATATTTTTTGGACAGTCAAAATATTTTGATATTTTATTTGTATCAATATTCTAAGGTGACAGGTGCAAATCATGAATTTTTTGAGGTGTTTTTATGTCTTTTTCTTGATTTTTATATTTTTCGGATGTTTACAAATTAAAATATTTGATATTTTTCGAGCAGTCACGAAAAATGAGAAATTTTAATGTTTTATTTGAATCGATATTCTATGGTGATTGGTGGGATTTGGGAAATTTTTGAGGTGTTTTGATGTCTTTTTCTTGATTTTTATATTTTTCGGACGTTTACGAGTTAAAATTTTTTATATTTTTCGGGCAGTCACGAAAAATATGAAATTTTGATATTCTATTTGTATTGATATTCTAAGGTGACAAGCGCGATTCAGAAATTTTTGATGTGTTTTTATGTCATTTTCTTGATTATTATATTTTTTTGGACGTTTACGAATTAAAATTTTTGATATTTTTTGGGCAGTCACGAAAAAGTGAGAAATTTGATATTCTATTCTTATCAATATTCTAAAGTGACTGGTGCAATTCAGGAATTTTTTTATGTGTTTTTATGTCTTTTTCTAGATTTTATATTTTTGGATGTATACAAATTAAAATTTAGATATTTTTAGGGATGTCACGAAAAAATGTGAAATTTTAATATTCTATTTGTATCGATATTCTGAGGTGACTGGTGCGATTCGGAAATTTCTTGAGGTGTTTTTATGTCTTTTTCTTGATATTTATATTTTTCGAACGTTTACGAATTAAATTTTTTTATCTTTTTCGGGCAATCAAGAAAAAATGTAAAATTTTAATTTTTTATTTGTATCATTATTCTAAGGTGACTAGTGTGATTCTAAAAAATTTTTTGAGATGTTTTTATGTCTTCTTCTTGATTTTCGGAAGTTTACGAATTAAAATTTTTGTATACTTTTCGAGCAGTGACAAAAAAATGTGAAATTTTGATACTTTATCCGTATCAATATTCTAAAGTGACTGGTGTGATTTGGGAATTTTTTGAGGTGTTTTTATGTCTCTTTCTTGATTTTTATATATTCGGACGTTTACAAATTAAATGTTTTGATATGTTTCGGTGCTGTCACGAAAAAATTAGAAATTTTAATATTTTTATTGTATCGATATTCTAAGGTGACTGGTGCAATTCAGGAGTTTTTTGAGGTGTATTTATGTCTTTTTCTTGATATTTATATATTTCGGACGTTTACAAATTAAAATTTTTGATATTCCTCGGGCAGTGGCGACAAAATGTGAAATTTTGATATTTTATACGTATCAATATTCTAAGTTGACTGGTGCTATTCGATAATTTTTTATGCTGTTTTTATGTCTTTCTCTTGATTTTTATATTTTTCAGACATTTATGAATTAAATTTTTTGATATATTTCAGGCTGTCACAAAAAATTATAAAATTTTGATATCTTATTTGTATCAATATTGTAAGGTGAGTCGTGCAATTTGAGAATTTTTTTACATGTTTTTATGTCTTTTTCTTGATTTTTATATTTTTTGGACATTTACGAATTAAAATTATTGATATTTGTCGGGCAATCACGAAAAAAAGTGATATTTTGATATTTTATTCGTATTGATATTCTAAGGTTAGTGGTGCAATTTGGGAATTTTTTGAGGTATTTTATGTCTTTTTCTTGATTTTTATATTTTTCAGATGTTTACGAATTAAAACTTTTGATATTTTTTGGGCAATCACGAAAAATGTGAAATTTTGATATTTTATTCGTATCGATATTCTAAGGTGACTAGTGCGATTCAAGAATTTTTTGAGGTGTTTTTATGTCTTTTTCTTAATTTTTATATTTTTCAGACGTTTACGAATTAAAATTTTTAATATTTATTGGGCAGTCACAAAAAAGTATGAAATTTTGATATTTTATTTGTATTGATATTATAAGGTGACAGATGCGATTTTGGATTTTTTTGAGGTGTTTTAATTTCTTTTTTCTTGATCTTTATATTTTTCGAATGTTTACGAATTAAAAATTTTGATACTTTGGAGAAGTCACGAAAAAATATGAAATTTTGATATTTCATACATATAGATATTCTAAGGAGACTGGTGTGATTCCGGAATTTTTTAAGGTGTTTTGATGTCTTTTTCTTGATTTTTATATTTCTTGGACGTTTCCGAATTAAAATTCATGATATTTTTCGAACAGTCACGAAAAACTGTGAAATATTGATATTTTATTTGTATCAATATTCTAAGGTTACTGGTACGATTTGGGAATTTTTTGAGATGTTTTTATGTCATTTTCTTTATTTTTAAATTTTTCAGGCGTTTACGAATTAAAACTTTGATATTTTTTGGGCAGTCACAAAAAATGTTAAATTTTGATATTTTATTCGTATCAATATTCTAAGGTGACTGGTGGTATTCGAGAATTTTTTGAGGTGTTTTTATGCCTTTTTCTTGATTTTTATATTTTTCAAGCATTTACAAATTAAAATTTTTAATATTTTTTGGGTAGTAACAAAAAAATATGAAATTTTGACATTTTATTTGTATCGATATTCTAAGGTGACAGGTGTTTTTATGTCTTTTTTCTTGATCTTTATATTTTTCGAATGTTTACGAATTAAACTTTTTGATATTTTCGGGCATTCACGAAAAAATGTGAAATTTTGATGCTTCATACGTATCGATATTCTAAGGTGACTGATGCGATTCGAGAATTTTTTTCAGGTGTTTTTATGTCTTTTTATTGATTTTTATATTTTTCGGACGTTTACGAATTAAAATTTAGGATATTTTTCAGACAGTCATGAAAAATGTGAAATTTTGATATTCTATGCATTTCGATATGCTAAGGAGACTGGTGCGATTCGAGAATTTTTTGAGGTGTTTTGATGTCTTTTTCTTGATTTTTATATTCTTCGGACGTTTATGAATTAAAATTTTTGATATTTTTCTGGCAGTCACAAAAAAATGTGAAAATTTGATATTTTATTCATATCAAAATTCTAAGGTGACTAGTGCGATTCGTGAATTTTTGATGTGTTTTTATGTCTTTCTCTTGTTTTTCATATTTTTTAGACGTTAACGAATTAAAATTTATAATATTTTTTGGACTATCACGAAAAAATGTGAAATTTTTATATTTTATTTGTGTCGATATTCTAAGGTGACTGGTGAGATTCAGTGACTTTTTGATGTGTTATTATGTCTTTTTCTTGATTTTGATATTTTTCGGGAAGTCACGAAAAAATGTGAAATTTATATAATTTATTCGTATTGATATTCTAATGTGACTGGTGCGATTCGGGAATTTTTTGAAGTGTTTCTATGTCTTTTTCTTGATTTTTAAATTTGTTAGGACGTTTATGAATTAAAATTTTTGATATTTTTCGGACAGTCAAGAAAAAATGTGAAATTTTGATATTTTATTCGTATCGATATGCTAAGATGACTGGTGCAATTCGGCAATTTTTGAGGTATTTTTATATCTCTTTGTTAATTTTTATATTTTTTGAATGTTTACGAATTAAATTTTTTAAAATTTTTCGAGCAGTCATGAAATAATGTGAAATTTTTATATTTTATTTGTATCGATATTCTAAGGTGATTGGTGCTATTCGGGAATTTTTTGAGGTATTTATATTTCTTTTTCTCAATTTTTATATTTTTTGGGCTTTTACGAATTAAAATTTTTAATATTTTTCGGGCAGTCATGAAAAAATGAGAAATTTTGATATTTTATTAGTATCGATATTCTATGGTGACACTTGGGATTTGGGAAATTTTTTTAGGTGTTTTTATGTCTTTTTCTTGATTGTTATATTTTTGGGCAAACACGAAAAAATGTGAAATTTTGATATTTTATTAGTATCGATATTCTAAGGTGACACTTATGTTTTGGCAATTTTTTTTAGGTGTTTTTATGTCTTTTTCTTGATCTTTATATCTTTTGAACGTTTAAAAATTAAAATTTTTGATATTTTTCGAGCAGTTACGAAAAAATATGAAATTTTGATATTTTATTCGTATCGATATTTTAAGATGACTGGTACTATTCGAGAATTCATTGAGGTGTTTTTATATCATTTTCTTGATTTTTATATATTTCAAGCGTATACAAATAAAAAATATTATATTTTTCGAGCAGTTACGAAAATATGTTAATTTTTGATATTTTATTCCTATCGATATTCTAAGATGACAGGTGCTATTGGAGAATTTTTTGAGGTGTTTTTATATCTTTTTCTTGATTTTTATATTTTTCAAACGTTTACGAATTAAATTTTTTGATATTTTTCTGGCAGACACGAAAAAATGTGAAATTTGATATTTTATTCATATCCATATTCTAAGGTGACATGTGTGATTTGGGAATTTTTGGATATGTTTTGGTGTCTTTTTCTTAATCTTTATATTTTTTGTACCTTTACGAATTAAAATTTTGATATTTTTCGAGCAGTCACGAAAAAATGTAAAATTTTGATATTCTATTTGTATCGATATTCTAAGGTGACTGGTGCGATTCAAGAATTTTTTGAGGTCTTTTTATGTCCTTTTCTTGATTTTAATATTTTTTGGATGTTTACGAATTAAAATTTTTGACATTTTTCAAGCAGTCACGAAAAAATTTGAAATTTTGATATTTTGTTCGTATCGATAGTCTAAGCTAAAAAGTAGAATTCGAGAATTTTTTGAAGTGTTTTTATGTCTTTTTCTTAATTTTTATATTTTTCGAACGTTTACAAATCAAATTTTTTGATATTTTTTGGGCAGTTACGAAAATATGTGAACTTTTGATATATTACTCGTATCAATATTCGAAGGTGACTGGTGCAATTCGGGAATTTTTTGATGTGTCTTTATATCTTTTTCTTGATTTTTATTATTTTCGGACGTTTACGAATTAAATCTTTTGATATTTTTCTTTGCAACCACGAAAAATTGAGAAATTTTTGATATATTATTTGTATCAATGTTCTAAGGTGACTAGTGTGATTCGGAAATTTTTTGAGGTATTTATATGTCTTTTTCATGATTTTTATATTTTTTGGACTTTTACAAATTAAAATTTTTAATATTTTTCGAGTAGTCACGAAAAATAAGAAATTTTGATATTTTATTAGTATCGATATTCTAAGGTGACACTTGCGATTTTGGAATTTTTTTTAGATGTTTTTATGTATTTTTTTCACTGTTATATTTTTCGGACGTTTACGAATAAAAGTTTTTGATATTTTTCGGGCAGTCACGAAAAAATGTGAAATTTTAATATTTTATTTGAATCTATATTCTAAGGTAACAGGTGCGATTCAAGAATTTTTTGATGTATTTTTATGTCTTTTTTTATTTTTATATTTTTCAGACGTTTATGAATTAATTTTTTTATATTTTTCGGGCAGTCACGAAAAAATGTGACATTTTGGTATTTTATCCGTATTGATAATATTAGGTGACTGGTGCAATTCAGATTTTTTGAGGACTATTTATGTCTTTTTCTTGATTTTTATATCTTTCGGACGTTTACAAATCAAAATTTTTGATTTTTTTGGACAGTCACGATAAAATGTGAAATTTTGATATTCTATTCGTATCGATATCTTAAGGTGATTGGTGTGATTCAGGAATTTTTTGAGGTGATTTTATATCTTTTTCTTAAATTTTACATATTTCAGACGTTTACAAATTAAAATTTTTTATATTTTTTAGGCAATTACGAAAATATGTGAAATTTTGATATTTTATTCGTATCGATATTCTGAGGTGACAGGTATTATTGGAGAATTTTTTGAGGTGTTTTTATCTTTGTGTATTGATTTTTATATTTTTCGGACGTTTATGAATTAAAATGTTTGATATTTTTCAGGTAGACACGAAAAAATGTGAAATTTGTTATTTTATTCGTATTGATATTCTAAAGTGACTAGTGCGATTCAAAAAAATTTTGAGGTGTTTTTATGTCTTTTTCTTAATTTTTATATTTTTCGTACATTTACGAATTAAAATTTTGATATTTTTTGAGAAGTCACGAAAAAATGTAAAATTTTGATATTTTATTCGTATTAGTATTCTAAGGTTACTGGTGCGATTCGAGAATTATTTTAGGTGTTTTTATGTCTTTTTCTTGATTTTTATATTTTTTGGATGTTTACGAATTAAAATTTTTGACATTTTTCGAGCAGTCACGAAAAAATGTGAAATTTTTATCTTTTATTCGTATCGATATCTAAGCTGACAGGTACGATTTTGGAATTTTTTGAAGTGTTTTTATGTCTTTTTTATAATTTTTATATTTTTCAAACTTTTACAAATCAAAAGTTTTGATATTTTTCGGCCAATCCCGAAAATATGTGAACTTTTGATATATTATTTGTATCGATATTCTAAGGTGACTGGTGCGATTTGGAAATTTTTTGATGTGTCTTTATGTGTTTTTCTTGATTTTTAATATTTTCGGACGTTTACGAATTAAAATTTTTTATATTTTTTGAGCAGTGATGAAAAAATGTGAAATTTTGATATTTTTATTCGTATCGATATTCTAAGGTGACTGGTGCGATTTGGGAATTTTTGAGTTGTTTTTAAGTCTTTTTGTTGATTTCTATATTTTTCGAATGTTTACGAATTAAATTTTTAAAAATTTTTTGGGTAGTCACAAAAAATTGATAAATTTTGATATTTTATTCGTATCTATATTCTAAGGTGACTGGTGCGATTCGGGTATTTTTGAGGTGTTTTTATGTCTTTTTCTTGATTTTTATATTTTTCGGACATTTACGAATTAAATTTTTTGATATTTTTTGGGCAGTCAGGAAAAAATGTTAAATTTTCATATCTTATTCGTATCGATATTATAAGGTGACAAGTGCAAATCACGAATTTTTTGAGGTGTTTTTATGTCTTTTTCTTGATTTTTATATTTTTTGGACGTTTATGAATTAATATTTTTGATATTTTTCGAGCAGTCACGAAGAATTGTGAATTTTTGATATTTCATATGTATCAATATTCTAAGGTGACTGGCACAATTCGGGAATTTTTTGAGGTGATTTTATGTCTTTTAATTGATTTTTATATTTTTCGAACATTTACGAATTAAAAGTTTTGATATATTTTGGGCAGTCATGAAAAAATGTGAAATTTTTATATTTTATTCGTATCGATATTCTAAGGTGACAGGTGCCAATCAGGAATTTCTTGAGGTGATTTTATGTCTGTTTCTTGATTTTTATATTTTCGGACGTTTTCGAATTATAATTTTTGATATTTTTCATGTAGTCTCAAAAAAATGTAAAATTTTGATATTTTATTCGTATCGATATTCTAAGGCAACAATTGCGATTAGGGAGTTTTTTGAGATGTTTTTATATCTTTTTCTTGATTTTTATATTTTTCGGACGTTTATGAATTAAAAATTTTGATATTTTTGTGGCAATCACGAAAAAATGTGAAATTGTAATATTGTATTGCTATTGATATTAAAAGGTGACTGGAGGGATTCGAAAATTTTTTGAGTTGTATTTATGTGTTTTTCTTGATTTTTGTATTTTTCGAATATTTACGAATTAAAATTTTTACTATTTTTTGGGCAGTTACAAAAATATGTGAAATTTTGATATTTTATTCGTATTGATATTATTCGGTGACTCATGCAATTTGGATATTGTTTGAGGTATTTTTATGTCTTTCTTGATTTTTATATTTTTCGAATGTTTACGGATTATATCTTTCCATATTTTTCGGTGCAATTATGAAAAAATTTAAATTTTTGCTATTTTATTCGTATCGATATTCCAAAGTGACAGGTGTGATTCGAGAATTTTTTTGAAGTGTTTTTATGTCTTTTTCTCGATTCTTATATTTTTCAGACGTTTATGAATTAATATTTTTGATATTTTATTAGTATCGATATTCTATGGTAACTGGTGCGATTTGAGAATTTTTAGAGGTGTTTTTATGTATTTTTCTTTATTTTAATATTTTTCAGACGTTTACGAATTAAAATATTTAATATTTTTTGGTAGTCATGAAAAAATGTGAAATTTTAATATTTTATTTATATCGATATTCTAATTTGACAGGTACGATTCGGGAATTTTTTGAAGTGTTTTTATGTCTTTGTCTTGATTTTAATATTTTTTGAACGTGTAGAAATTAAAATTTTTGATATTTTTCGGATAGTCACGGAAAATGTGAAATTTTGATACTTTATTCGTATCTATATTCTAAAGTGACTGGTATGATTAGGGAATTTTTCTTGATTTTTATATTTTTCGGAGGTTTACGAATTAAAATTTCTTATATTTTTTGGGCAGTCATGAAATAATGTGAAATTTTGATATCTTATTCGTATCAATATTCTAAGGTGAGTGGTGTGATTCAAGATTTTTTTTAGGTATTTTTATGTCTTTTTTCTTGATTTTTATATTTTTTGGACGTTTACGAATTAAAATTTTTCATATTTTTTGGGTAGTCACGAAAAAATGTGACATTTTGATACTCTATTTGTATCGATATTCTATTGTGACTTGTACGATTCGAGAATTTTTTTGAAATGTTTCTATGTCTTTTTCTTGTTTTTTATATTTTTTGGACGTTTATGACTTAAAATTTTTGATATTTTTCGGGGAATCATGAAAATATGTTAAATTTTGATATTTTATTCGTATCGATATTCTAAGGTGACAGTGTTATTCGAGAATTGTTTTAGGCTTTTTATGTCTTTTTCTTGATTTTAAAATTTTCAAATACTTACGAATTAAATTTTTAGACTTTTTTTGGGCAGTCACGAAAAAATTTGAAATTTTGATATTTTATTCGTATAAATATTCGAAGGTGAATGTTGCGATTCGAGAATTTTTTGAGGTGTGTTTATGTCCTTTTCTTGATTTTAAAATTTTTTGGACATTTATAAATTAAAATTTTTGATATTTTTGGGCAGTCACGAAAAAATGTAAAATTTTGATATTGTGTTCGTATTTATATTATAAGGTGACAGGTGCGATTCAGGAATTTTTTCAAGTTTTTTTATGTCTTTTTCTTGATTTTTTTATTTTTCAGATGCTTACGAATTAAATTTTTTGATATTTATCGGGCAGTTAAGAAAAAATGTGAAATCTTGATACTTTATTCGTATCGATATTCTAAAGTGCCTGGTGCGATTCGGGAATTGTTTGAGGTGTTTATCTTTTTCTTGATTTTTTTATTTTTTGAACGTTTACGAATTAAATTTTTTGATATTTTTTGGGCAGTCACGAAAAAATGTGAAATTTTGATATTCTATTCGTATTGATATTCTAAGATGACGGTGCGATTCAGGAATTTTTTGAGTTGTTTTTATGTCTTTTTCTTGATTCTTATATTTTTCAAACATTTACGAATTAAAATTTTTGATATTTTTCGGGCAGCCACTGAAAAATGTGAAATTTTGATATTTTATTCGTATATATATTCTAAGATGACTGGTACGATTCGAAAATTTTTTGAGGTGTTTTTATATCTTTTTCTTGATTTTTATATTTTTCTGACATTGACAAATTAAGTTTTCTAATTTTTTTTGGGCAGTTACGAAAAAATATGAATTTTGATATTTTATTCTTATCGATATTCTAAGATGACTAGTGCGATTTGAAGATTTTTTGAGGTGGTTTAATCTCTTCCTCTTGATTTTTTTATTTTTCGAACGTTTGAGAATTAAAATTTTTGTTCTTTTTCGGGAAGTCACGAAAAAAATATGAAATTTTGATGTTTTATTCGTATCGATATTCTAAGGTGACTGGTACGATTCAGGAATTTTTTGAGGTGTTTTTATGTCTTTTTCTTTATTTTTATCTTTCTTAGACGTTTACGATTTAATATTTTTTGGACAGTCACGAAAAAATGTAAAATTTTAATATTTTATTTGTATCAATATTATTAGGTGACAGGTGCAATTCGAAAATTTTGTTGAGGTGTTTTTATATCTTTTTCTTGATTTTTATATTTTTCAGACATGTAAGAATAATTTTTTTTTTTGATATTTTTGGGGTAGTCAAGAAAAATGTGAAATTTTGGAATTTTATTCGTATTTATATTCTAAGGTGACTGGTGCGATTCGGAAATTTTTTGTGTTGTTTTTATGTCTTTTTCTTGACTTTTATATTTTTCGAACGTTTACGAATTAAAATTTTTGATATTTTTCGGGCATTCACGAAAAAATGTGAAATTTTGATATCTTATTCCTATCAATATTCTAAGGAAAGTAGTGAGATTCGGGAATTTTTTAGGTGTTTTTATGTCTTTTTGTTGACTTTTATATTTTTTGAACGTTTACGAATTAAAATTTTTGATATTTTTCGGGCATTCACGAAAAAATATGAAATTTTGATATCTTATTCGTATCAATATTCTAAGGAGAGTAGTGCGATTCGGGAATTTTTTAGGTGTTTTTATGTCTTTTTCTTGATTTTTATATTTTTCAGACGTTTACAAATTAATTTTTTTGGACAGTCACGAAAAAATATGAAATTTTGATATTATATTTGTATCAACATTCTAAGGTGACTGGTACGATTCGGGAATTTTATGAGTGTTTTTATGTCTTTTTCTTTACTTTTTTATTTTTGAGACGTTTACGATTTGATATTTTTCGGACAGTCATAAAAAAATGTGAAATTTTGATATTTTTGTATCAATATTATAAGGTGAAAGGTGCGATTCGGAAATTTTTTGAGGTGTTTTTTTTTCTTTTTTTATTTTTATATTTTTCGAACGTGTACGAATTAATATTTTTGATATTTTTCGAGCAATCAAGAAAAAATATGAAATTTGACATTTTATTCTTATCGATATTCTAAGGTGACTGGTGCGATTCAGAAATTTTTTGTGATGTTTTTATGTCTTTTTCTTGATCTTTATATTTTTTGGACGTTTACGAATATAAATTTTTGATATTTTTTCGGCAGTCACAAAAAATGTAAAATTTTAATATTTGTTTGTATCGATATTCTTATGTGACAGGTGCAATTCGGGAATTTTTTTAGGTGTTTTTATGTCTTTTTTTTATTTTTTTAGTTTTTGGACGCTTACGAATTAAATTCTTTTATATTTTTATTGGCAGTCTCGAAACAATGTGAAATTTTGATATTGTTTTCATATCGATATTCTAATATGACTGGTGTGATTCAGGTATTTTTAGAGTTGTTTTATGTCTTTTTCTTGATTCTTATATTTTTTGGACGCTTACGAATTAAATTTTTTTAATATTATTTAAAAGTGTGAAATTTTTAGATCTTATTCTTATATATATTCTAAGGTGACTATTGCGATTCGAGAATTTTTTGAGGTATTTTTATGTCTTTTTCTTGATTTTTATATTTTTCGGACATTTACGAATTAAAAATTTTGTTATTTTTTGGGCAACCACGAAATAATGTGAAAATTTGATATCTTATTCGTATCGATATTCTAAGGTGATTGGTGCGATTCTGGATCTATTTGAGGTATTTTTATGTCTTTTTCTTTATTCTTATTTTTTTTGGACATTTACGAATTAAATTTTTTGATATTTTTTGGGTAATCATGAAAAAAAGAGAAATTTTAAAATTTTATTCGTATCGATATTCTAAGGTGACAGTTGCGATTCAGGTATTTTTTGAGGTGTTTTTATATCTTTTTCTTAATTTTTACATTTTTCGGACTTAAGAATTAACTTTTTTTGATATTTTTCGTACAGCCAAGAAAAATGTGAAATTTTGATATTTTATTCGTATCGATATTCTAAGGTGACTGGTGTGATTCGGGTATTTTTTGTGTTGTTTTTATGTCTTTTCTTGATTTTAAATTTTTTTCGACGTTTACGAATTAAAATTTTGATATTTTTCAAGCAGTCACGAAAAAATATGAAAATTTGATATCTTATTCGTATCAATATTCTAAGGTGAGTGGTGCGATTCGGGAATTTTTTTGAGGTGTTTTTATGTTTTTTTCTTTATTTTTATATTTTTTGAACGTTTACGAATTAAAATTTTTGGTAATTTTCAGGCAGTCACAAAAAATATGAAATTTTGATATTTTATTCTTATCGATATTCTAAGGTGATTGGTGTGATTCGGGAATTTTTTGAGGTGTTTTTATGTCTTTTTCTTGATTTTTATATTTTTCGGAGGTTGGCGAGTTAATTTTTTTGATATTTTTCAAGTAGTTACGAAAAAATGTGAAATTTTTATATTTTATTGCTATCGATATTCCATGGTGACAGGTGCGATTTGAGAATTTTTTGAGGTGTTTTTATGTCTTGTTCTTTATTTTTATATTTTTCGAACATTTACGAATTAAAATTCTTGATATTTTTCTGGCTACCACAAAAAAAGTGAAATTTTAATATTTTATTCGTATTAATATTCTAATTTGATTGGTGCGATTCAAAAAATTTTTGAGATCTTTTTACGTCTTTTTCTTTTTTTTTTTTTGAGCAATCACGAAAAAAATGTGAAATTTTGATAATTTATTCATATCGATATTCTAAGGTGACATGTGTGATTTGGGAATTTGTTGAGGTGTTTTTATGTCTTTCAATTGACTTTTATATTTTTCAGACGTTTATGAATTAAAATTTTTGATGTTTTTCAAGTAGTCACGAAAAAATGTAAAATTTTGATATTTTATTCGTATTGATATTCTAAGGTGAATGGTGTGATTCAGGAAATTTTTGAGGTGTTTTTATGTCTTGTTCTTGATTTTTATAATTTTCGGACGTTTACGAATTACTAATTTTGATATTTTCGGGCAGTTACTAAAAATGTAAAATTTTGATATTCTATTTGAAGCGTTATTCTAAGGTGACTAATGCGATTCGGGATTTTTTTGAAGTGTTCTTATGTCTTTTTCTTGATTTTTATATTTTTCAGACGTTTACGAATTAAAATTTTTGATATTTTTTGGGCAGTCATGAAAAAATGTGAAATTTTGATATTTTATTTGTATCGATATACTAAGGTGAGTGGTGCGATTCGGGACTTTTTTGAGGTGTTTTTATGTCTTTTTCTTAATTTTATATTTTTCGAAACGTTTACGAATTAAAATTTCTGATATTTTACGGGCAGTCACGAAAAATGGTGAAATTTTGATAATTTATTCATATCGATATTCTAAGAAGAAAGATGCGATTCGGGATTTTTTTGAGGTATTTTTATGTCTTTTTCTTGATTTTTATATTTTTCGGATGTTGATGAATTAAAATTTTGATATTTTTCGGGCATTCATGAAAAAATTTGAAATTTTAATATCTAATTCGTATCAATATTCTAATGTGACTGGTGCAATTCGAGAATTTTTTGAGGAGTTTTGATGTATTTTTTGTGATTTTTATATATTTCAGACGTTTACGAATTAAATTTTTTGATATTTTTGTATCGATATTCTAAGGTGAAAGGTGCGATTCAGAAATTTTTTGAGGTGTTTCTATGTTTTTTTCTTGATTTTTATATTTTTCGAACGTTTTCGAATTAAAATATTTGATATTTTTCGAGCTGTCACGAAAAAATGTGAAATTTTGATATTTTATTCATATCGATATTCTAAGGTGAATGGTGTGATTCAGGAAATTTTTGAGGTGTTTTTATGTCTTGTTCTTGATTTTTATAATTTTCAGACGTTTACGAATTATTAATTTTGATATTTTTGGGCAGTTACTAAAAATGTGGAATTTTGATATTCTATTTGAAGCGTTATTCTAAGGTGACTAATGCGATTCGGGATTTTTTTGAAGTGTTCTTATGTCTTTTTCTTGATTTTTATATTTTTTAGATGTTTACGAATTAAATTTTTTAATATATTTTGGGCAGTCATGAAAAAATGTGAAAATTTAATATTTTATTCGTATCGATATTCTAAAGTGACTGGTGCGATTCGGGAATTTTTTGAGGTCTTTATATGTCTTTTTCTTGATTTTATATTTTTGAACGTTATTTAATTAAAATTTCGATATTTTACGGCAATACGAAAAATGGTGAAATTTTGATATTTTGTTCATATCGATATTCTAAGATGATAGGTGCGATTCGGGAATTTTTTGAAGTATTTTTATGTCTTTTTCTTGAATTTTTTATTTTTCGGGCATTCACGAAAAAATTTGAAATTTTAATATCTAATTCGTATCAATATTCTAATGTGACTGGTGCAATTCGAGAATTTTTGAGGAGTTTTGATGTATTTTTTGTGATTTTTATATTTTTCAGACGTTTACAAATTAAATGTTTTGATATTTTTATATTCTACTTGTATCGATATTCTAAGATGACAGGTGGAATTTGGGAATTTTTTGAGGTGTTTTATATTTTTTTTCTTGATCTTTATATTTTTCGAACGTTTTCGAATCAAAATTTTTGATATTTTTCGGGCAGCCACGAAAATTTATGAAATTTTGATATTTTATTCTTGATATTCTAAGGTGAATGGTGTGATTCAGGAAATTTTTGAGGTGTTTTTATGTCTTGTTCTTGATTTTTATAATTTTCAGACGTTTACGAATTATTAATTTTGATATTTTTGGGCAGTTACTAAAAATGTGGAATTTTGATATTCTATTTGAAGCGTTATTCTAAGGTGACTAATGCGATTCGGGATTTTTTTGAAGTGTTCTTATGTCTTTTTCTTGATTTTTATATTTTTCAGACGTTTACGAATTAAAATTTTTGATATTTTTTGGGCAGTCATGAAAAAATGTGAAATTTTGATATTTTATTTGTATCGATATACTAAGGTGAGTGGTGCGATTCGGGACTTTTTTGAGGTGTTTTTATGTCTTTTTCTTGATTTTATATTTTTTGAACGTTTACGAATTAAAATTTCTGATATTTTACGGGCAGTCACGAAAAATGGTGAAATTTTGATAATTTATTCATATCGATATTCTAAGAAGACAGATGCGATTCGGGATTTTTTTGAGGTATTTTTATGTCTTTTTCTTGATTTTTATATTTTTCGGGCATTCACGAAAAAATTTGAAATTTTAATATCTAATTCGTATCAATATTCTAATGTGACTGGTGCAATTCGAGAATTTTTTGAGGAGTTTTGATGTATTTTTTGTGATTTTTATATATTTCAGACGTTTACGAATTAAATTTTTTGATATTTTTGGGGAAGTCATGAAAATATGTGAAATTTTGATATTTTATTTGTATTGATATTTTAAGGTGAAAGGTGCGATTCAGAAATTTTTTGAGGTGTTTCTATGTTTGTTTCTTGATTTTTATATTTTTCGAACGTTTTCGAATTAAAATATTTGATATTTTTCGGGCTGTCACGAAAAAATGTGAAATTTTGATATTTTATTCCTATCGATACTCTAAGGTGACTGGTGCAATTCGGGAATTTGTTGAGGTGGTTTTATGTCTTTTTCTTGATTTTTATATTTTTCGGACATTTACAAATTAAAATTTTTGATATATTTCAAGTAGTCATGAAAAAATGTGAAATTTTTATATTTTATTCGTATTGATATTCTAAGGTGACGAGTGATATTCAGAAATTTTGAGGTGTTTTTACGTCTATCTATTGATTTCTATATTTTCGGACATTTATAAATTAAAATTTTTGATATTTTTCGGGCAGTCACAAAAAATATGAAATTTTAATATTTTATTCGTATCGATATTTTAAGGTGACTTGACTATTTTAGGAATTTTTTTGAGATGTTTTTATGTCTTTTTCTTGATTTTTATATTTTCTTTACGTTTACGAATTGATAATTTCGATACTTTTCGGGCAATCTCGAAAAAAATATGAAATTTTGATATTTTATTCGAATCGATATTCTAAGGTGATAGGTGTGATTTGGAATATTTTGAGGTGTTTTTATATCTTTCTTTATTTTTATATATTTCAGACGTTTATGAATCAAAATTTTTTATTTTTTTCGTATAGTAACGAAAAAAATTTGAAATTATGATATTTCATTTGTATCGATATTCTAAGGTGACTAGTGTGATTCAGAAATTTTTTGAGGTTTCTATATATCTTTTTATTGATTTTTCTATTTTTCGGACGTTTACGAATTAAATTTTTTGATATTTCTTAGGCAGTCATGAAAAATGTTAATTTTTGATATATTATTTGTATCAATATTCTAAGGTGACTGGTACAATTTGAGAATTTTTTGAGGTGTTTTTATGTCTTTCGCTTGATTTTTATATTTTTTAAATGTTTACGAATTAAAATTTTTGGTATTTTTCGGGCAGTCACGAAAAAAGTAAAATTTTGATATTCTATTCGTATCGATATTCTAAGTTGACAGGTGCAATACGGGATTTTTTTGAGGTGTTTTTATGTCTTTTTCTTGATTCTTATATATTTTCGATGTTTACGAATTAAAATTTTGATATTTTTTGGGTTGTCACGAAAATATGTGAAATTTTTATATTTTATTCGTATTGATGTTCTAAGGTGACATATGTGATTCAAGATTTTTTGAGTTGTTTTTATGTCTTCTTCTTAATTTTTATATTTTTCGGACATTTACTAATTAAATTTTTTGATATTTTTCATGTAGTAACTAAAAAATGTGAAATTTTGTTATTTTATTCGTATTGATATTCTAAGGTGACAAATGCGATTCGGGATTTTTTCTTGATTTTTATATTTTTATGGATGTTTACGAATTCAAATTTTTGATATTTTTCAAGCAGTCACGAAAAAATGTAAAATTTTGATATTTTATTAGTATCGATAT
Source organism: Solanum pinnatisectum (assembly GCA_035578085.1). Lineage (NCBI taxonomy): Eukaryota > Viridiplantae > Streptophyta > Magnoliopsida > Solanales > Solanaceae > Solanum > Solanum pinnatisectum. The sequence goes on along the minus strand of JAWPEI010000024.1, from coordinate 1,095,252 downwards.
TTGATGCTGCGTTTTGGGAATTTTTTTGAGTTATTTTTATGTCTCTTTCTTGATTTGTATATTTTTCAGATGGTTGCGAATTAAATTTTTTGATATTTTTCGTGCAGTCACTAAAAAATTTGAAATTTTGATATTTTATTCGTATCGATATTATAAGGTGATAGATGCGATTCGAGAATTTTTTTAGGTGTTTTTATTTTTTTTCTTGATTTTTATATTTTTTAAACGTTTATGAATTAATTTTTTTTATATTTTTCAGGTTGTCACGAAAAAATGTGAAATTTTGATTCTTTAATTGTATCGATATTTTAAGGTGACTGGTGTGATTCGTCAATTTTTTGAGGTGTTTTTATGTCTTTTTCTTGATTTTTATATTTTTTCATACGTTTACGAATTAAATTTTTTGATAATTTTGGGCATTCATGAAAAAATGTGAAATTTTAATATTTTATTGATATCGATATTTTAAGGTGACTGGTGTGATTCGTCAATTTTTTGAGGTGTTTTTATGTCTTTTTATTGATTTTTATATTTTTCTGACATTTACGATTAATAATTTTGATATTTTTTGAGCAGTCACGAAAAAATATGAAATTTTGATATTTTATTAGTATCGATATTCTAAGGTGACTGATCCGATTCAGGAATTTTTTGAGGTGTTCTTATGTCTGTTTCTTGATTTTTATACTTTTCAGACTTTTATGAATTAAAATTTTTGATATATTTTGGGGAGTAATGAAAAAATATGAAATTTTGATATTTTATTCGTATCGATATTCTCATGTGAATGGTGCGATTTGAGAATTTTTTGAGGTGTTTTTATGTCTTTTTCTTGATTTTTATATTTTTCGAACATTTACGAATTAAAAGTTTTGATATTTTTCGAGCATTCACAAAAAATGGTGAAATCTTGATATTTTATTCATATCAATATTTTAAGAAGACAGATGCGATTCAGGAATTTAAGGTTACTATATTTATTTGTTAATTTTTGGCATTAATTTTTTATTTATTTTTTCATATTATTCCTATTTTTTAATACTTAATTACTCAATTACGGGATTTCTTGAAAAAATAAAGATTAAAAAATTTATGAATTTGCTGAATTTAAGGTTACTATATTTATTTGTGAATTTTTGGCGTTAATTTTATATTTTTTTAAATATTTTTCCTATATTTTGTTAATTAATTACACATTTTCAGGATTTACCAAAAAATAAAAATAAAAATGAAATTATTGAAAACTATTTTTTTTATATATATATATAAAAGTTATTTATGGAAGCTAATGTGTGTTACTACCTTAGAACGTGCATATTTGGGTTGTACATGTTCACTATGATTATTTGGAAAAACGATGCCTACTCCTCTAAGTTAGAATCCGCGCCACGAAATCAAGAACTCCATGTGAGCCACACATCGAATGTGGCATGTAGGCATTAGGCAAGCGACGTCGTCCAACAGCAGGAGGCATCAACCTAGGCCTGCATGCACCGGACGTGGCATGTGCGCATTTGGCAAGCGACGTCAGCCAACGAAATGCAACATTAGCCAAGGCCTGCACGCATCGGCCAGGCGCTATCGGCCAACGACAGGCAGAATTAACCAAGGCCTGCACACATTAGTTGTGGCGTGTGCACATCGGCTAGGTGACATCGGCCGTGGCCTGCGCACATCGGCCAGGCGACATCAGCCGTGGACTGCGCCATCGGCCAAAGGCAGGAAGCATTAGCCATGGCGTGTGCACATCAGCTGGGTGAGATCGGCGTCGGTCAATGGCAGGCTGCATCAGCCAAGGCCTGCACGCATCGAACGTAGCATGTGTGCATCTAGCAAAGGACGTCGGCCAACGGCCTGCACGCATCAGCCGTGGAGTGTGCGCATCGGTTGGGCGACATCGGTCGTGGCCTACGCACATCGGCCAGGCAACGTCGACTAGGTAACGTCAGCCAACGACAGGCAACATCAGGTAAGGCCTGCACGCATCTATACGGCCTGTGCGCATCGGCCAGGCGACATCAGCCAATGACAGGTAACATCAAACAAGGTCTACACGCATCAGCCGTGGTGTGTGCGCATCGACGTCAGCCAACGGCAGGTGGCATCAGCAAAGGCTTGCACACATCGCACGTGGCATGTGCGCATCTGGCAAGAGACGTCGGCCAACGGCATGTAGCATCAACCAAGGCCTGTACGCATCAGATAGGCGACATCTGCCGTAGCCTTCGCGCATCGGCTAGGCAACATCGGCCGTGGCCTGCTTGCATGGTTAGGCGACATCGGCCAACTGCAGGCAACATCAACCAAGGTGTACACGCATCAACTGTGGCGTGTGCGCATCTGCTCGGCTACATCGGCCGTGGCCTGCGCGCATCGGCCAGGCGACGCTGCGTTGCCAGCGTCGTAGCCCGTGGGCGTGTGCGCATTTGTTGGGCGACATCCGTGAGCCAACAAAGATGCGGCGCAAAGATCGCCAAAGGCCTACATGCATCTGACGTGGCCTGTGGCATTCTTGCAAGTGACGTCGGCCAACGGCAGGCGGCATCAGCTAGGCGACATTGGTCGTGGACTACCCGCATCGGCCGTGGCCTGTGCACATCGCTCAGCCGACGTCGGCTGTGGCCTGTGCACATTGCTTAGTGGTCGTCGGGCGTGGCCTGCCCGCCTTCGCCGCTCTTGCACACAACGATCCGACGCCGACGTGGTTGCCACTTCGCCCGCGTCGCATACATTGGTCACCGATGTCGACGTGGTCGCCAAAGATCGTCCGTAGCTTTGATACATCGACCGCAGACGTCGGACGTGGGCTGGTCGCATCGTTCGTGGCCTGCATGTATCGGCCAATGGCAGGCAGCATTAGCCAAGGCCTACACTCATCTGACGTGGCATGTGCGCATTCGGCAAGCGACGTCGGCCAACAGCAGGCATCATCAACCAAGGCCTCCACGCATCGGCCGTGGCGTGTGCGCATTGACTGGGCGACATTGGCGTCGGCCAACGGCTGCTAGCATCAGCCAAAGCCTACACGAATCTAACGTGGCTTGTGCGCCGGCGTTGGCAAGCGACGGTATCGGCAGGACGCGGCGACGCATCGGGCCGATGTGTGTGCGCATCGGCTGGGCGACATCGACGTAGGCCAACAGCGGGCATCATCAGTTGATTTTTACACGACCGACATGGCTCTGCGGCGCAAGTGACGCCGCCAATGGCGTGACATTGGTCAGGATCGCCAAGACGGTTGTGGCACATGCGGCATCGCGTCGTCAGCGTGGCTCGCCTCATCAACATTGGCCTGCACACAACGGTCAGCTGATGTCAGACGTGGCTTACCCGTATCGCCTTTGGCCTGTACACAATGGTCAGACGACGTTGGCCAACGGCAGGCAGCATCAGCCAAGGCCTACACGCATCTGACATGCCATGTGCGCATCCGGCAATCGATGCCGGCCAACAAAGATGCAAGATCGGCCAGTGGCGTGTGCATCGACTGGGCGATACGGCAGCAAAGACGCCGGCAAGGCCTACACGATCCGCCGGCTTGTGTTTCTTCGCAAGCGATGTCGACCCATTGCAGGCGGCATCAGCCAAGGCCTACAAGCATCAGTCGTGGCGTGTATGCATAGACTGGGTGACATCGACATCGGCCAAAGGCAGGCAGCATCAGCCGATTTTTACGCGCATCTATTGTGGCTTGTGCACTTCGGGAAAGCGTTGTCGGCCAACGGCAAACGGCATTGGCCAGGCGACATTGGTCGTGTACTGCCCGTATCGGTCGTGGTCTATGCACATCGCTTAGCCGACGCCCATCGTGATTCGCCGCGCGTCGGGCTCGCTCATCCTCAACGCTTGGCCGGATCGCCCGACGCGCTTGGCTCGCATACGCTTAGTCGACGTTAGACGTGGCCTGGCTGCATCGTCCGTAGCCTACACACATTGGGCTGTCGACGTTGGACGTGGCCTGGCTGCATCGTTCGTGGCCTGCACAACTCGATCAACCGATATCGGATGTGGCCTGCCTGTATCGTCTTGTTAGACGAGCGACGTCGCACGCGATGACATTGGTTGAGGTCTAGTCGACAACATGCAGATGTGCATGCCATACAATAATCAAAAGAGTGTGAAACACCCTTCATGCATAACAACATATTCATCTATTTTCCATCATCTATTCTGAATGTTTTCGTCCCACGTGGTTCATTCGTACTAATCTTCATTACTTTTACGGTTCGTACTATATTGAAACATCTTTTACTATTACAAATATGTACTCTATCATTAGTTTCACATGTTTAGAAGTTTTTTCAAGCATTTTCATATTTTTTTACTTTTATTCATCTTTTCAATTTATTTTTACGATTTTTTTTACGTGAAATTTTTAAAAATTAAAAAAAAGTTATGAAATTATTTAATTTAAGGTTACTATATTTATTTTGAATTTTTTGCTTTAATTTTACATTTTTTTCGTAGTTTTCTTTTTTTTATTAATTAATTACTCATTTTTGGGAATTACCAAAAAAATTAAAATTAATTTTTTATGAAATTGTTTAATTCAAGGTTACTATATTTATTTATGAATTTTTGACATTAATTTTATATATTTGTTTTCATATTTTTCCTATTTTTAATTAATTAATTACTCATTTTTGACATTTTCTGAAAAAAATAAAAATTAATTTTTTTATGAAATTGTTGAATTCAAGGTTACTATATATATTTGTGAATTTTGGCGTTAATTTTATATTTTTTTCATATTTTTTATTAATTAATTACTCATTTTCGGGATTTACAGAAAAAAATAAAAATTAAAAAATATTTAGGAAATTGCTCAATTTAAGGTTACTATATTTATTTGTGAATATTTGGCGTTAATTTTATATTTTTTTTCATATTTTTCATGTTTTTTATTAATTAGTTACTCATTTTCGGGATTGACCAAAAAAAATAAAAATAAATTTTTTTTTTATGAAATTCTTCAATTCAAGGTTACTATATTTATTTCAAATTTTTGGTGTTAATTTTATATTTTTTTTCATATTTTCCTATTTTTTTATTAATTAATTACTCATTTTCGCGATTAACCCAAAAAATTAAAATTAAAAAAAATTGTTGAAATTGTTCGATTTAAGGTTACTATATTTATTTGTGAATTTTTGGCATTAATTTTATATTTTTTTTATATTTTTCCTACTTTTTATTAATTATTTACTCATTTTCGAGTTTTACCGAAAAAAAATAGAAACTAAAAAAATTATGAAATTGTTCAATTTTAGGTTACTATATTTATTTGTGAATTTTTTGCGTTAATTTTTTATTTTTTTCATATTTTTTATTAATTATTTACTCTTTTTCAAGATTTACCGAAAAAAATAAAAATTAAAAGAAATTGTTGAAAACTATTTTTTTATATATATAAAAGTTATTTGTGGAAGCTAATGTGTGTTTATAACTTAGAACGTGGATATTTGGATTGTACATGTTCATTATGATTATCTGGAAAAACGATGCCTACTCCTCTAAGTCAGAATCCGCGCCACAGAATCAAGAGCTCCAAGTTGGCCATGCATCCGCCGTGATCTTTGCGCATCGTTCAGGCGACGTCGACCAACGGTAGACAGCATCTGCCAAGGACTGCACGCATCGGACGTGGCATGTGCACATCGAGCAAGCAACGTCGGCCAACGGCAGGCTACATCGTTCGTGGACTTCCCGCAATGGCCGTCGCCTGTGCACATCACTCAGCCAACGTCGTCCTTGGCTTGTGCACATCGCTAAGTTGTTCTCGGGAGTGGCATGCCCGCATCGCCCTTGGCCTGCACATTATGGTCAGCCGACGTCGGATGTAGGCTGCCACCATTGTCCGTTGCCTGCACACATTGATAAGCCGACTTCGGATGAGGCCTGCCAGCATCGTCCGTAGCCTAGACACATCGGACTGCCAATGTCGGACTTGGCCTGGCCGCATCATTCGTGGCCTGCGCGCATCAGCCAACGACAGGCAGCATCAGCCAAGCATGCATGCATCTGACGTGGCATGTATGCATCGTGCAAGCAACATCTGCCAATGGCAAACAACATCAACCAAGACCTGCACGAATCAGTCATGGCGTGTATCCATCGATTGGGCGACATCGGTATCGGCCAACTGCAGGCAGCATCAGCCACGGCCTACACGCATCTGACATGGCTTGTGCACTTCGGGCAAGCGACGTCGACCAACGGCTGACGACATCAGCCAAGGCCCGCATGCATCAGTCGTGGTGTGTGCACATCGGCGTTGGCCAACAGCAGGCAGCATCAGTTGATTTTTACACGCATCTAACGTGGTCTATGTGCTTCTAGCAAGCGACATCGGCCAACGGCAGGCGACATCACCCATGATTCATTGGTCGTGGACTGCTCGCATCAATCATGGCCTATGCACATCGCTCAGTCATCGTCGGGCGTGGCCTGCCCGCATTGCTCTTGGCTAGCACACAACGATCAACTGACGTCGAACGTGGCTTGCCCACATCGCCTTTGGCCTGCACACAAAGGTCAGCCGATATCGGATATGGGCTGCCACTATCGTCCGTGGCCTGCACACATTGGTCAGCCGATGCTGGATATCGCCTGCCAACATCGTCCGTAACCTGCACACATCAGTCCGCTGATGTTGGACGTGGCCTGGCCATATCGTCTGTAGCCTGCGCACATCGGCCAACGGCAGGCGACATCGGCCAAGGTCTGCACGCATCAACAGTGGCGTGTACGCATCGACTGGGCGACATCGGCCGTGGCCTACGAGCATCGACCAGGCAACGTCGTCCAACGGCAGACACTATTAGTCAAGGCCTATACGCATCTGACGTGGCATGTGCACATCAGGCAAGCGATGTCAGCCAACCGCAGATAGCATCTGCCAAGGCATGCACGCGTTAGTTGTGGCATGTGCGTATTGGCTGGGCAACATCGTCGTTGTTTTTATGTCTTTTTCTTTATTTTTATATTTTTCGAATGTTTACGAATTAAAATTTTTGGTAATTTTCAGGCAGTCACAAAAAATATGAAATTTTGATATTTTATTCGTATCGATATTCTAATGTGACTGGTGTGATTCGGAAATTTTTTTGAGTTGTTTTTATGTCCCTTTCTTGATTTTTATATTTTCAGACATTTAAGAATTAAAATTTTTAATATTTTTTGGGCAGTCACAAATAATGTAAACTTTTGATATTTTAAGTTGACTGGGGCGTTTCAGGAATTTTTTGAGGTGTATTTATGTCTTTATCTTGATTTTTATATTTTTCGGACGTTTACGAATTAAAATTTTGATATTTTTCGGGCAGTCACGAAAGAATATGAAATTTTGATATTTGATTCGTAACGATATTCTAAGGTGACAGGTGCGATTGGGGAATTTTTTGAGGTGTTTTATGTCATTTTCTTGATTTTTATAATTTCTGGACGTTTACGAATTAAAATTTTTGATATTTTTCAGGCAGTCACGAAAAAATATGAAGTTTTGATATTTTATTCGTATCTATATTCTAAGGTGACTGGTGCAATTCGGGAAGTTTTTAAGGAGTTTTATGTCTTTTCTTGATTTTATATTTTTCAGACATTTGTGAAATTAATTTTTATATATTTTTCGTGCAGTCATGAAAAAATTTAACGATATTCTAAGGTGACATGTGCGATTGGGGAATTTTTTGAGGTGTTTTATGTCATTTTCTTGATTTTTATAATTTTTGGATGTTTACGAATAAAATTTTTTGATATTTTTCGAGCTGTCACGAAAACATGTGAAACTTTGATATTTTATTTGTATCTATATTCTAAGGTGATGGGTGATATTCGGAAATTTTTTGAGGTGTTTTTACGTCTATCTATTGATTTCTATATTTTCGGAAGTTTACAAATTAAAATTTTTTATATTTTTCGGGCAGCCACGAAAAACATGAAATTTTAATATTTTATTTATATTGAAATTCTAAGTTGACTGGGGCATTTCAGGAATTTTTTTGAGATGTTTTTATGTTTTTTTCTTGATTTTTATATTTTCTTTGACATTTACGAATTGATAATTTTGATATTTTTCGAGCAATCTCAAAAAAATATGAAATTTTGATATTTGATTCGTAACGATATTCTAAGGTAACAGGTGCGATTGGGGAATTTTTTGAGGTGTTTTATGTCATTTTCTTGATTTTTATAACTTTTGGACATTTACGAATTAAATTTTTTTATATTTTTCAGGCAGTCACGAAAAAATGTGAAATTTTGATATTTTATTCGTATCTATATTCTAAGGTGACTGGTGCAATTCGGGAAGTTTTTAAGGAGTTTTATGTATTTTCTTGTTTTTATATTTTTCAGACATTTGTGAAATTAATTTTTATATATTTTTCGTGCAGTCACGAAAAAATGTAAAATTTTGATATATTATTTGTATCGATATTCCAAGGTGACTGGTACGATTAGGGATTTTTTTGAGGTGTTTTTATGGCTTGCTTGATTTTAATATTTTTCGGGCGTTTACGAATTAAAATTTGTGATATTTTTTGGGTAGTCGTGAAAAATGTAAAATTTTGATATTTTATTCATATCGATATTCTAACGTGACAGGTTTGATTCGAAATTTTTTGAGGTGTTTTTATGTCTCTTTCTTGATATTTATGTATTTCGGAACTTTATGAATTAAATTTTTTTGATATTTTTCAGGCAGACACGAAAATTTTGAAATCTTGATATTTTATTCATATTGATAGTCTAAGGTGACTAGTGTGATATTGGAATTTTTTGAGGTATTTTTATTTCTTTTTCTTGATTTTTCTATTTTTCAGACGTTTACAAATTAAATTTTTTGGGCTCTCACGAAAAAATGTGAAATTTTGATATTTTATTTGTATAGATATTTTAAGGTTATTGGTGCGATTCAGGAATTTTTTGAGGTGCTTTTATGTCTTTCTCTTGATTTTTATATTTTTCAGATGTTTACGAATTAAAATTTTTGATATTTTTCGGGCATTCATGAAAAAATGAAATTTTGATATTTTATTCGTATCGATATTATAAGGTGACTGGTGCAATTTGGGAATTTTTTGAGGTGTTTCTATATCTTTTTATTGATTTTAATATTTTTCAAACATTTACGAATTAAAATTTTGATACTTTTTGAGCAGTCACAAAAAAATGTGAAATTTTTATATTTTCTTTGTGTCGATATTCTAAGGTGACTGGTGTGATTCGAGAATTTTTTGAGGTGTTTTTATGTCCTTTTCTAGATTTTTATATTTTTTCGACTTTTGCGATTAAAATTTTTGATATTTTTCGAGCAGCCACGAAAAAATGTGAAATTTTGATATTTTATTCGCATCGATATTCTAAGGTGACTGGTGCAATTTAGGGATTTTTTGAGGTGTGTTTATGTCTATTTCTTTATTCTTTTATTTTTCGAATGTTTACGAATTAAAATTTTTGGTAATTTTTAGGCAGTCACAAAAACTATGAAATTTTAATATTTTATTCGTATCGATATTCTATGGTGGTAGGTGTGATTCGGAAATTTTTAGAGGTGTTTTCACTTTTTTTTTTTATTTTTATATTTTTCAGGCGTTTACGAATTCAAATTTTTGATATTTTTCAGGAAGTCACGACAAAATATAATATTTTGATATTTTATTTGTATCAGTATTCTAAGGTGATTGTAGCGATTCGGGAATTTGGTGTGGTGTTTTTATGTCTTTCTTGATTTTTATATTTTTCGAACGTTTACTAATTAAAATTTTTGATATTTTTCAGGCAGTCACAAAAAAAATGTAAAATTGTAATATTTTATTATTATCAATATTCAAAGGTGATCGGTGCGATTCGGGAATTTTTGAAGGTGTTTTTATGTCTTTCTTTATTTTTAAATTTTTCGAACGTTTACAGAATAAATTTTTTGATATTTTTCAGGCAGTCACGAAAAAAATATAAAATTGTAATATTATTCTTATCAATATTCTAAGGTGACCGGTGCGATTTGGGAGTTTTTGAAGGTGTTTTTATGTCTTTTTCTTTATTTTTATATTTTTCGAATGTTTACGAATTAAAATTTTTGGTAATTTTCAGGCAGTCACAAAAAATATGAAATTTTGATATTTTATTCGTATCGATATTCTAATGTGACTGGTGTGATTCGGAAATTTTTTGAGTTGTTTTTATGTCCCTTTCTTGATTTTTATATTTTCAGACATTTAAGAATTAAAATTTTTAATATTTTTTGGGCAGTCAAAAAAAATGTAAACTTTTGATATTTTAAGTTGACTGGGGCGTTTCAGGAATTTTTTGCGGTGTATTTATGTCTTTATCTTGATTTTTATATTTTTCGGACGTTTACGAATTAAAATTTTGATATTTTTTGGGCAGTCACGAAAGAATATGAAATTTTGATATTTGATTCGTAACGATATTCTAAGGTGACAGGTGCGATTGGGGAATTTTTTGAGGTGTTTTATGTCATTTTCTTGATTTTTATAATTTCTGGACGTTTACGAATTAAAATTTTTGATATTTTTCAGGCAGTCACGAAAAAATATGAAGTTTTGATATTTTATTCGTATCTATATTCTAAGGTGACTGGTACAATTCGGGAAGTTTTTAAGGAGTTTTATGTCTTTTCTTGATTTTATATTTTTCAGACATTTGTGAAATTAATTTTTATATATTTTTCGTGCAGTCATGAAAAAATTTAACGATATTCTAAGGTGACATGTGCGATTGGGGAATTTTTTGAGGTGTTTTATGTCATTTTCTTGATTTTTATAATTTTTGGACGTTTACGAATAAAATTTTTTTGATATTTTTCAAGCTGTCAGGACAACATGTGAAATTTTGATATTTTATTTGTATCGATATTCTAAGGTGACGGGTGATATTCAGAAATTTTTTGAGGTGTTTTTACGTCTATCTATTGATTTCTATATTTTCGGATGTTTACAAATTAAAATTTTTTATATTTTTCGGGCAGCCACGGAAAACATGAAATTTTAATATTTTATTTATATTGAAATTTTAAGGTGAGCGGGGCGTTTCAGGAATTTTTTTGAGATGTTTTTATGTTTTTTTCTTGATTTTTATATTTTTTTTGACATTTACGAATTGATAATTTTGATATTTTTCGAGCAATCTCAAAAAAATATGAAATTTTCATATTTGATTCGTAACGATATTCTAAGGTGACAGGTGCGATTGGGGAATTTTTTGAGGTGTTTTATGTCATTTTCTTGATTTTTATAACTTTTGGACATTTACGAATTAAATTTTTTTATATTTTTTAGGCAATCACGAAAAAATGTAAAATTTTGATATTTTATTCGTATCTATATTCTAAGGTGACTGGTGCAATTCGGGAAGTTTTTAAGGAGTTTTATGTCTTTTCTTGATTTTATATTTTTCAGACATTTGTGAAATTAATTTTTATATATTTTTCGTGCAGTCACGAAAATATGTAAAATTTTGATATATTATTTGTATCGATATTCCAAGGTGACTGGTACGATTAGGGATTTTTTTGAGGTGTTTTTATGGCTTGCTTGATTTTAATATTTTTCGGGCGTTTACGAATTAAAATTTGTGATATTTTTTGGGTAGTCGTGAAAAATGTAAAATTTTGATATTTTATTCATATCGATATTCTAACGTGACAGGTTTGATTCGAAATTTTTTGAGGTGTTTTTATGTCTCTTTCTCTATATTTATATATTTCAAAACTTTACGAATTAAATTTTTTTGATATTTTTCAGGCAGACACGAAAATTTTGAAATCTTGATATTTTATTCATATTGATAGTCTAAGGTGACTAGTGTGATATTGGAATTTTTTGAGGTATTTTTATTTCTTTTTCTTGATTTTTCTATTTTTCAGACGTTTAAAAATTAAATTTTTTGGGCTCTCACGAAAAAATGTGAAATTTTGATATTTTATTTGTATCGATATTTTAAGGTTATTGATTTTTCTATTTTTCGGACGTTTACGAATTAAATTTTTTGATATTTTTCAGGCAGTCACAAAAAATTTTAAATTTTGATATTTTATTTATATCAATATTCTAAGGTGATTAGTGCGATTCGAGAATTTTTTGAGGTGTTTTTATGTCTTTCTCTTGACTTTTATATTTTCAGGGAAGCCACAAAAAACATGAAATTTTAATATTTTATTTATATTGAAATTCTAAGGTGACTGGGGCGTTTCAGGAATTTTTTTGAGATGTTTTTATGTTTTTTTCTTGATTCTTATATTTTTTTTGACATTTATGAATTGATAATTTTGATATTTTTCGAGCAATCTCAAAAAAATATGAAATTTTGATATTTGATTCGTAACGATATTCTAAGGTTACAGGTGCGATTGGGGAATTTTTTGAGGTGTTTTATGTCATTTTCTTGATTTTTATAACTTTTGGACATTTACGAATTAAATTTTATTATATTTCTCAGGCAGTCACGAAAAAATGTGAAATATTGATATTTTATTCGTATCTATATTCCAAGGTGACTGGTGCAATTCGGGAAGTTTTTAAGGAGTTTTATGTCTTTTCTTGATTTTATATTTTTCAGACATTTGTGAAATTAATTTTTATATATTTTTCGTGCAGTCACGAAAAAATGTAAAATTTTGATATGTTATTTGTATCGATATTCCAAGGTGACTGGTACGATTAGGGATTTTTTTGAGGTGTTTTTATGGCTTGCTTGATTTTAATATTTTTCGGGCGTTTACGAATTAAAATTTGTGATATTTTTCGGGTAGTCGTGAAAAATGTAAAATTTTGATATTTTATTCATATCGATATTCTAACGTGACAGGTTTGATTCGGAATTTTTTGAGGTGTTTCTATGTCTCTTTCTTGATATTTATATATTTCGGAACTTTACGAATTAAATTTTTTTGATATTTTTCAGGCAGACATGAAAATTTTGAAATCTTGATATTTTATTCATATTGATAGTCTAAGGTGACTAGTGTGATATTGGAATTTTTTGAGGTATTTTTATTTCTTTTTCTTGATTTTTCTATTTTTCAGACGTTTACAAATTAAATTTTTTGGGCTCTCACGAAAAAATGTGAAATTTTGATATTTTATTTGTATCGATATTTTAAGGTTATTGGTGCGATTCAGGAATTTTTTGAGGTGCTTTTATGTCTTTCTCTTGATTTTTATATTTTTCAGATGCTTACGAATTAAAATTTTTGATATTTTTCGGGCATTCATGAAAAAAGTAAAATTTTGATATTTTATTCGTATCGTTATTATAAGGTGACTGGTTCAATTTAGGAATTTTTTGAGGTGTTTCTATATCTTTTTATTGATTTTAATATTTTTCGAACATTTACGAATTAAAATTTTGATACTTTTTGAGCAGTCACAAAAAAATGTGAAATTTTTATATTTTCTTTGTGTCGATATTCTAAGGTGACTGGTGTGGTTCGAGAATTTTTTGAGGTGTTTTTATGTCCTTTTCTAGATTTTTATATTTTTTCGACTTTTGCGATTAAAATTTTTGATATTTTTCGAGCAGCCACGAAAAAATGTGAAATTTTGATATTTTATTCGCATCGATATTCTAAGGTAACTGGTGCAATTTAGGGATTTTTTGAGGTGTTTTTATGTCTATTTCTTTATTCTTTTATTTTTCGGATGTTTACCAATTAAAATTTTTGGTAATTTTTAGGCAGTCACAAAAAAGATGAAATTTTAATATTTTATTCGTATCGATATTCTATGGTGGTAGGTGTGATTCGGAAATTTTTAGAGGTGTTTTTACTTTTTTTCTTGATTTTTATATTTTTCAGACGTTTACGAATTCAAATTTTTGATATTTTTCAGGAAGTCACGACAAAATATAATATTTTGATACTTTATTCGTATCAGTATTCTAAGGTGATTGGTGCGATTCGGGAATTTGGTGTGGTGTTTTTATGTCTTTCTTGATTTTTATATTTTTCGAACGTTTACTAATTAAAATTTTTGATATTTTTTAGGTAGTCACAAAAAAAATGTAAAATTGTAATATTTTATTATTATCAATATTTTAAGGTGATCGGTGCGATTCGGGAATTTTGAAGGTGTTTTTATGTCTTTCTTTATTTTTAAATTTTTCGAACGTTTACAGATTAAAATTTTTGATATTTTTCAGGCAGTCACAAAAAAAAATGTAAAATTATAATTTTATTCTTATCAATATTCTAAGGTGACCGGTGCGATTCGGGAGTTTTTGAAGGTGTTTTTATGTCTTTTTCTTTATTTTTATATTTTTCGAATCTTTACGAATTAAAATTTTTGGTAATTTTCAAGCAGTCACAAAAAATATGAAATTTTGATATTTTATTCGTATCGATATTCTAATGTGACTGGTGTGATTCAGAATTTTTTTGAGTTGTTTTTATGTCTTTTTCTTGATTTTTATATTTTCAGACATTTAAGAATTAAAATTTTAAATATTTTTTGGGCAGTCACAAAAAATGTAAACTTTTGATATTTTAAGTTGACTGGGGCATTTCAGGAATTTTTTGCGGTGTATTTATGTCTTTTTCTTGATTTTTATATTTTTCGGACGTTTACGAATTAAAATTTTGATATTTTTCGGGCAGTCACAAAAAAATATGAAATTTTGATATTTGATTCGTAACGATATTCTAAGGTGACTGGTGCGATTGGGGAATTTTTTGAGGTGTTTTATGTCGTTTTCTTGATTTTTATAATTTTTGGACGTTTACGAATTAAAATTTTTGATATTTTTCAGGCAGTCACGAAAAAATATGAAGTTTTGATATTTTATTCGTATCTATATTCTAAGGTGACTGGTGCAATTCGGGAAGTTTTTAAGGAGTTTTATGTCTTTTCTTGATTTTATATTTTTCAGACATTTGTGAAATTAGTTTTTATATATTTTTCGTGCAGTCATGAAAAAATTTAATGATATTCTAAGGTGGCAGGTGCGATTGGGGAATTTTTTGAGGTGTTTTATGTCATTTTCTTGATTTTTATAATTTTTGGACGTTTACGAATAAAATTTTTTTGATATTTTTCGAGCTGTCACGAAAACATGTGAAATTTTGATATTTTATTCGTATCGATATTCTAAGGTGACCGGTGATATTCGGAATTTTTTTGAGGTGTTTTTACGTCTATCTATTGATTTCTATATTTTGGACGTTTACAAATTAAATTTTTTTATATTTTTTGGGCAGCCACGAAAAACATGAAATTTTAATATTTTATTTATATTGAAATTCTAAGGTGACTGGGACGTTTCAGGAATTTTTTTGAGATGTTTTTATGTTTTTTTCTTGATTTTTATATTTTTTTTGACATTTACGAATTGATAATTTTGATATTTTTCGAGCAATCTCAAAAAAATATGAAATTTTCATATTTGATTCGTAACGATATTCTAAGGTGACAGGTGCGATTGGGGAATTTTTTGAGGTGTTTTATGTCATTTTCTTGATTTTTATAACTTTTGGACATTTACGAATTAAATTTTTTTATATTTTTTAGGCAGTCACGAAAAAATGTAAAATTTTGATATTTTATTCTTATCTATATTCTAAGGTGACTGGTGCAATTCGGGAAGTTTTTAAGGAGTTTTATGTCTTTTCTTGATTTTATATTTTTCAGACATTTGTGAAATTAATTTTTATATATTTTTCGTGCAGTCACGAAAAAATATAAAATTTTGATATATTATTTGTATCGATATTCCAAGGTGACTGGTACGATTAGGGATTTTTTTGAGGTGTTTTTATGGCTTGCTTGATTTTAATATTTTTCGGACGTTTACGAATTAAAATTTGTGATATTTTTCGTGTAGTCGTGAAAAATGTAAAATTTTGATATTTTATTCATATCGATATTCTAACGTGACATGTTTGATTCGGAATTTTTTGAGGTATTTTTATGTCTCTTTCTTGATATTTATATATTTCGAAACTTTACGAATTAAATTTTTTTGATATTTTTCAGGCAAACATGAAAATTTTGAAATCTTGATATTTTATTCATATTGGTAGTCTAAGGTGACCAGTGTGATATTGGAATTTTTTGAGGTATTTTTATTTCTTTTTCTTGATTTTTCTATTTTTCAGACATGTACAAATTAAATTTTTTGGGCTCTCACGAAAAAATGTGAAATTTTGATATTTTATTTGTATCGATATTTTAAGGTTATTGATTTTTCTATTTTTCGGACGTTTACGAATTAAATTTTTTGATATTTTTCAGGCAGTCACAAAAAATTTTAAATTTTGATATTTTATTTATATCAATATTCTAAGGTGATTGGTGCGATTCGAGAATTTTTTGAGGTGTTTTTATGTCTTTCTCTTGACTTTTATATTTTTCGAACGTTTATGAATTAAAATTTTTGATATTTTTCAAGCAGTCACGATAAAATGCAAAATTTTGATATTCTATTCATATAGATATTCTAAGGTTACTATATTTATTTAATATATGAATTTTTGGCGTTAATTTTATATTTTTCATATTTTTTTATTAATTAATTACTCATTTTTTGGATTTACCGAAAAAAGAATTTTTTTTAAAAAATTGTTGAAATTATTCAATTTAAGGTTACTATATTTATTTGTTAATTTTTGGCATTAATTATATATATATTTTTTTCATATATTTCCTATTTTTTATTAATTAATTACACATTTTGCGGATTTATCGATTTTTTTAAAAAAAATTGTTGAAATTATTCAATTTAAGGTTACTATATTTATTTGTGAGTTTTTGGCATTAATGTTATATTTTTTCATATTTTTCCTATTGTTTATTAAGTAATTACTCATTTTCTGGATTTACCGAAAAAAATAAAATTTTGAAAAAATTGTTGAAAACGACTTTTTTATATATACAAAAGTTATTTGTGAAAGCTAATATGTGTTTGTACCTTAGAACGTGGATATTTGGGTTGTACATGTTCATTATAATTCTTTGGAAAAATGATGCCTACTTCTCTAAGTCAGAATCCGCGGCAGGGAGTCAAGAGCTCCAAGTGGGCATCGCATTGGGCGTGACCTACGCGGATTTTCTATGCGACGTCGGCCTACGACAAGCGGCATCAGCTAAGGCCTGCAGACATTGGACGTGGCATGTGCCCATCGAGCAAAGAGACGTCGGCCAACAGCAGGCGGCATCAACCAAGGCCTGCACACATCGGACGTGACATGTGAGCATCGAGCAAGCGACGTAGGCCAATGGCAGGCTGCATTGGCCAGGCGACATTGGTAGTGGATTGGCCGCATCGGTCGTGGCCTGTGCACATCGCTCAACTGACGTCAGTTGTTGCCTATGCACATTACTTAGTCTTCGTCGAGCATGGCCTGCCCGTATCTCCCTTGGCGTGCACACAACGATTAGCTGATGTCGGACGTGGGCTGCCACTAACGTATGTGGCCTGTACACATCGGTCAGCCGATGTCGGATGTGGCCTGCCAGCATCGTCCGTAGCCTGCATACATTGATCTACCGACGTTGGACGTGGCCTGGCCGCATCGTTCGTGGCCTGCACGCATCGGCCAACGGCAGGCAACATTAGCCAAGGCCTGCACGCATCTGATGTGTCATGTGCACATCGGGCAAGCAACGTTGGCCAACGGCAAGCAACATCAGCCAAGGCCTCCATGCATCGGCCGTGGCATGTGTGCATCGACTGGGCGACATTGGCGTCGGCCAACGGCAGGCAGCATTAGCCAAAGCCTAAACGAATCTAACGTGGCTTGTGCGCTTCGGGCAAGCGACATTGGCCAAAGGCAGGCGGTATCAGCCAAGGCCTGCATGCATCAGCCGATGCGTGTGCACATTGGGTGGGCGACATCGACGTCGGCCAACAGCAGGCAGCATCAGTTGACTTTTACATGCATCTGACATGGCCTGTGCGCTTCGGGCAAGCGACGTCGGCCAATGGCAGGTGACATTGGTTGTGGACTGCCAGTATCGGTCGTGGCCTGTGCACATCGCTTAGCTGTTGTCAGGCGTGGCTTGCCCTCATCAACCTTGGCCTGCACACAATGGTCAGCTGACGTCAGACGTGGCTTACCAGTATCTCCTTTGGCCTGTACACAACGGTCAGACGACGTCGGCCTACTGCAGGCAGCATCAGCCAAGGCCGCACGCATCTGACGTGGCATGTACGCATTCGGCAATCGATGTCGGCCAACGGCATGCAGCATCAGCCGTGGCGTGCGCATCGGCTGGGTGATATCGGCGTCGGCCAACGATAGGCGGCATCAGCCAAGGCCTACAAGCATCTACTCTATCATTAGTTTCACATGTTTAGATGTGTTTTCGAGCATTTTCATATTTTTTCGACTTTTATTCATCTGTTCAATTTATTTTTACGGTTTTTTTACGTCACATTTTTAAAAATAAAAAAAAGTTATGAAATTATTTAATTTAAGGCTACTATATTTATTTTTGAATTTTTGGCTTTAATTTTATATTACTTTTTATATTTCTCCTTTTTTTTATTAATTAATTGCTCATTTTTGGGAATTACCAAAAAAATAAAATTAATTTTTGTATGAAATTGTTTAATTTAAGGTTACTATATTTATTTATGAATTTTTGGCATTAATTTTATATATTTGTTTTTCATATTTTTCCTATTTTTAATTAATTAATTACTCATTTTTGGCATTTTCTTAAAAAAATAAAAATTAATTTTTGTTATGAAATTGTTGAATTTAAGGTTACTATATATATTTGTGAATTTTGGCGTTAAATTTATATTTTTTTTCATATTTTTTATTAATTAATTACTCATTTTTGGGATTTACGATAAAAAATAAAAATTAAAAAATATTTAAGAAATTGTTCAATTTAAGGTTACTATATTTATTTGTGAATATTTGGCGTTAATTTTATATATGTTTTTTCATATTTTTCATGTTTTTTATTAATTAGTTACTCATATTCGGGATTGACCCAAAAAAATAAAAATAAATTTTTTTTATGAAATTCTTCAATTCAAGGTTACTATATTTATTTCAAATTTTTGGAGTTAATTTTATAATTTTTTTCATATTTTCCTATTTTTTATTAATTAATTACTCATTTTCGTGATTTACCGTAAAAAATAAAAATTAAAAAAATTGTTGAAATTGTTCAATTTAAGGTTACTATATTTATTTGTGAATTTTTGGCGTTAATTTTATATTTTTTTATATTTTTCCTACTTTTTATTAATTGATTACTCATTTTCGAGTTTTACCCAAAAAAATAGAAATTAAAAAAAATGAAATTGTTCAATTTTAGGTTACTATATTTATTTGTGTATTTTTTGAGTTAATTTTTTATTTTTTCATATTTTTTATTAACTATTTACTCATTTTCAAGATTTACCGAAAAAAATAAAAATTAAAAGAAATTGTTGAAAACTATTTTTTTATATATATAAAAGTTATTTGTGGAAGCTAATGTGTGTTTATACCTTAGAACGTGGATATTTGGGTTGTACAGGTTCATTCTGATTATCTCGAAAAATGATGCCTACTCCTCTAAGTCAGAATCCGCGCCACAGAATCAAGAGCTACAAGTTGGCCATGCATCCGCCGTGACCTTCGCGCATAGTCCAGGCGACATCGACCAACGGTAGGCAGCATCTGCCAAGGCCTGCACGCATCGGACGTGGCATGTGCACATCGAGCAAGCGACGTTGGCCAACAGCAGGCGGCATAGGCCAGGCGACATTGTTCGTGGATTGCCCGCAACAGTCGTGGCCCGTGCACATCTCTCAGCCGACGTCGTCCTTGACTTGTGCACATCGTTCAGTCGTTGTCAGGCGTGGCATGCCCACATCGCCCTAGGCCTGCACATAACGGTCAGTCGACGTCGGACATGGGCTGCCACCATCGTTCGTTGCATGCACACATCGGTAAGCCGACGTTGGATGAGGCCTACCAGCATCGTTCGTAGCCTGCACACATCGAATTGCCAATGTCGGATGTGGCCTGGCCGAATCATCTGTGGCCTGCGCGCATCAGCCAACGGCAGGCAGCATTAACCAACGCATGCACGCATCTGACGTGGCATGTGCGCATCGGGCAAGCGACGTCGGCCAACAGCAAGCAACATCAGCCAAGGCCTGCACGAATCAGCTGTGGCGTGTACGCATCGGTTAGGCGACATCGGTGTCGGCCAACTGCAGGCAGCATCAACCATGACCTACACACATCTGACATAGCTTGTGCGCTTCGGGCAAGCGACGTCGGCCAACGGCTGACGACATCAGCTAAAGCCTGCATGCATTAGCCTGGTATGTGCACATCGGCTAGGCGACATCGGCGTTGGCCAACAGCAGGCAGCATCAGTCGATTTTTACACGTATCTAACGTGATCTGTGTGCTTAGGGCAAGCGATGACGGCCAACCGCAGGCGACATCAGCTAGGCTTCATTGGTTGTAGGCTACTTGCATCGGTCGTGGCCTATGCACATCGCTTAGTCGTGGTCGGGCGTGGCCTGCCCGCATCGCCTTTGGCCTGCACACAACAGTCAGCCGACGTCGGATGTGGGCTGCCACTATCGTCCGTGGCCTGCACACATCGGTCAGCCGACGTCGGGCGTGCTGCCGGCGTCGCCAGCGATCGGCGCGTGCACATCGGTCGGCGTCGGACGTGGCTTCCATATCGCGTCGCTGCGCGACATCGGCGATGGCGGCTACATCGGCGAGCACCGCATCAACGATGGCGTGTGCGCACATTGGCAGACGACATCGGTCGTGGCCTACGCACATCGACTAGGCGATGTCGTCCAACTGCAGGCACTATCAGTCAAGGCCTATATGCATCTGACGTGGCATGTGCACATCGGGCAAACGATGTCAGCCAACGGCAGGCAGCAGCTGCCAAGGCGTGCACGCATTAGTCGTGGCGTGTGTGTATTGGCTGGGCGTCATCGTCGTTGGCCATTGGCAGGCAGCATCAGCCAATGCATACGCTCATCTGACGTAGCTTGTGCGCTTTGGGGAAGCAACGCGGCCAACGGCAGGCAGCATAAGCCAAGGCCTACACGCATCAGTTTTGGTGTGTGCGCATCGCTGGGCAACATCAACGACGGCTAATGACAGGCAGCATCAACCAATTTTTACACGTATCTGACATGGCCTGTGCTCTTTGGGTAAGCGACGTTGGCCGACGATAGGTAGCATCGACCAAGAGAATTTGGTCGTGGACTACTCGCATCGTCCTTGGCCTGCACACAACGATCAACCGACGTCAGATGTGGCCTGGCCGCATCACCTTTGGCCTGCACACAACGATCAGCCAACATTGAACATGGGCTGCCACTATCGTCCATTGCCTGTACACATCAGTCAGCCGACGTCGGACGTAGGCTGCCACTACCGTCCATTGCCTGTACACATCTTCAGCCGACGTCGGACGTGGACTGCCAGCATCGTCTGTATCATACACACATCGGTCTATCGATGTCGGACGTGGCCTGCCCGCATCATCCGTGGCTTACACTTGTTAGACGAGCGACGTCGAATGCGACGACATTGGTAAAGGTCTAGTTGACAACATGCGGATGTCCATGCCATACAAAAATCAAAAGAGTGTGAAACACCCTTCATGCATAACAACATATTCATCTATTAACCATCATCTATTCTCAACGTTTTCTCCTCACGTGGTTCATTCATAACAACCTTCATTACTTTTACGATTCGTACGATATTGAAACGTCTTTTATCTATACAAATATGTACTCTATCATTAGTTTCACATGTTTAGAAGTGTTTTCGAGCATTTTCATATTTTTTCGACTTTTATTCATTATTTTAATTTATTTTTATAGTTTTTTTACGCCATATTTTAAAAATTAAAAAAAAAAGATATGAAGTTTTTGGATTTAAGGTTACTATATTTATTTGTTAATTTTAAGCGTTAATTTTATATTTTTATCATATTTTCCTGTTATTTATTAATTAATTACTCATTTTAAGGATTGACTGAAAACAGTAAAAATTAATTTTTTTTTATGAAGTTGTTCAATTTAAGGTTACTATATTTATTTGTGAATTTTTGGCATTAATTTTATATTTTTGAAATATTTTTTTTTATTTTTTTATTAATTAATTACTCATTTTTGAAATTTACAGAAAAAATAAAAATTAAAAATAATTATAAAATTGTTCAATTTAAGGTTACTATATTTATTTGTTAATTTTTGGAGTTAATTTTATATTTTTTCATATTTTTCCTATTTTTTATTAATTAATTACTCATTTTCGGGATTTACCAAAATTTTTTAAAAAAAAATTGTTGAAATTACTCAATTGAAGGTTACTATATTTATTTGTGAGTTAGCGTTAATTTTATATATTTTTTAATATATTGCCTATTTTTTATTAATTACTTACTCATTTTCGGGAATTACCGAAGAAAAATAAAAATTTGAAAAAATTGTTGAAAACTATTTTTTTATATATATAAAAGTTACTTGTGGAAGCTAATGTGTGTTTGTATCTTAGAACGTGGATATTTGGATTGTACATGTTCATTATGATTCTCTGGAAAAACGATGCCTACTCCTCTAAGTCAAAATTCGTGCCACGAAATCAAGAGATCCAAATGGGCCACGCATCGGTCGTGGCCTGCGCACATCGTCCAGGCGACGTCGACCAACGGCACGCGGCAACAGCCAAGGCCTGCAAGCATTGGACGTGGTATGTGCGCATCGGGCAAGCGACATCGGCCAACAGCAGATGACATCGTTTAGGCGACATTAGTCGTGGACTGCCCGCATCGGCTGTGGCCTATGCACATCGCTTAGCCGTCGTCGGCTGTGGCCTGCCCGCATCGCCCTTAGCCTACACACAACGGTCAGCCAACGTCGGACATGGGCGGCCACTATCATCCGTGGCATGCACACATTGGTCAGTCGACGTTGGACATGGCATGCTAGCATCATCCGTAGCCTGCACACATCGGTGTGCCGACATTGGACGTGGCTTGGCCGCATCGTCCGTGGTCTGTGCGCATCGGCCAACAGCAGACATCATCAACCAAGGCCTGCGCGCATCTGACATGGCATGTGCGCATCGAGCAAGCGACGTTGGCCAACAACCGGCAGCATCAGGCAAGGGTTGCACACATCAGCCGTGGCGTGTACGCATCGGCTGGGTGACATCGTCCGTGGTCTGCACACATCGGTTAGCTGACGCCAGATGTGGCTTACCAACATCGTTTGTTGCCTGCACACATCGGTTTGTCGATGTCGGACGTGGCCTAGCCACATCGTCCTTGGCCTACACAAATCGGTCAGCCGATGTCGTACGTGGCTTGCACTTGTTAGACGAGCAACGTCGCAAGCGGCGACATTAGTCGAGGTTTACTGGACAACATGCAGATGTCCATGTCGCACAAAAATCAAAAGAGTGTGAAACACCCTTCATGCATAACAACATATTCATCTATTTTCCATCATCTATTCTCTACGTTTTCGCCTCATGTGGTTCATTCGTACCAATCTTCATTACTTTTACGGTTCGTACGAAATTGAAACATCTTTTATTTGTACAAATATGCACTCTATCATTAGTTTCACATGTTTAGAAGTGTTTTCGAGCATTTTCATATTTTTCTGAGATTTATTCATTTTTTAATTTATTTTTACAGTTTTTTTACATCACATTTTAAAAAATTTTGAAAAAAATATGAAATTGTTGAATTTAAGGTTACAATATTTATATTTTGAATTTTTGGCATTAATTTTATATTTTTTTTATATTTTTCCATATTTTTTATTTATTAATTACTAATTTTCAAGATTTACCGAAAAAATAAAAATTAAATTTTTTTATGAAATTGTTGAATTTAAGGTTACTATATTTATTTTATGAATTTTTGTCATTAATTTTATATTATTTTCATTTTTTCCTATTTTTATTAATTAATTACTCATTTTTGGGATTTACAGAAAAAAATAAAAATTATTTTTTTTATGAAATTGTGGAATTTAAGGTTACTATATTTATTTGTGAATTTTTGGAGTAATTTTATATTTTTTTATTAATTAATTACTCATTTTTGGGATTTATCCAAAAAAACAAAAAATTAAAAAAAATAGTTGAAATTGTTCAATATAAGGTAACTATATTTATTTGTGAATTTTTGGCATTAATTTTATATTTTTTTCATATTTTTTATTAATTAATTACTCATTTCCGGGATTTACCGAAAAAAGTAAAAATTAAAAAAAATTGTTGAAAACTAGTTATATATATATATATATATATATAAGTTATTTGTGGAAGCTAGTGTGTGTTTGTACGTTAGAACGTGGAGATTTGGGTTGTAAATGTTCATTATGATTCTTTGGAAAAACGATGCCTACTCCTATAAGTCAGAATCCGCACCAACAGCAGGCGGCATCAGCCAACGCCTGCAGGCATCGGACACGGCATGTGCGCATCGGGCAGGCGACGTCGGCTAATGGCAGGCGGTATCAGCTAAGCCAACACACATCGGACGTGGCATGTGCGCATCGGGCAAGCGACGTCGGCCAACGGTAGGCGACATCAGCCAGGCGCATTGGTCATGGACTACCCATATTGGTCGTGGCCTGTGCATATCGCTCAGCCGACGTCAGACGTGGCCTGTGCACATCAGTCAGCCGACGTCGAACGTGGGCTAGCACTATCGTCCGTGGCCTGCACAAATCGGTGAGCCGATGTTGGACGTGGCCTGCCAGCATCGTCCATAGCCTGTACACATCGGTCTGTCGACGTCGGACGTGGCCTGACCGCATCGTCTGTGGCCTACGTGCATCTGATGTGGCATGTGCGCATTTAGCAAGCGGCATCAGGCAAGCGAAGTCGGACAACGGCAGGCAGCATCAGCCAAGGCCTGCACGCATTGGCTAGGCTACATAGACTGTGGCCTGCGTGCATCGGCAAATGGCCGGCACCATCAACCAAGGCCTACATGTATCTAACGTGGCTTGTGTGCGTCAAGCAAGAGACGTCGGCCAACGGCAAGTGGCATCAGCCAATGCTAGCACGCATCAGACGTGGCGTATGCGCATGGCTGGGCGACATCGACGTCGGCCAACGGCAGGCAGCATCAGCCGATTTTTACATGCATTTGACGTGGCTGCGGCGATTCGTGCAAGTGGCGCCGCCAACGGCAGCGGTGTCGACCAGCGACATTGGTCATGGATCGCCACATTGGGCGTGGCTGCGTCATCACTCATCCATCGTCAAGCGTCGCATGCCCGCATCACCCTTGGCCTACACACAATGGTCAGCCGACGTTGGATGTGGGCTGCCACTATTGTCCGTTACCTGCACACATCGGTCAGCCAACGTGGGGCGTGGCCTGCCAGCATCGTCCAAAGCCTGCACACATCAGTCTGTCGACGTCGGACTTTGCCTGGCCTCATCGTCCGTGGCCTGCACAACTCGTTCAGCCGAAGTCGGACGTGGCCTGCTTGTATCGTCCGTGGCTTGCACTTGTTAGACAAGCAACATCGCACGCGACGACATTGGTGGAGGTCTAGTCAACAACATGCGGATGTCCATGACGTATAAAAATCTAAAGAGTGTGAAATACCCTTCATGCATAACAACATATTCATCTATTTTCCATCATCTATTCTCAATGTTTTCGCCTACATGGTTCATTCGTACCAATCTTAATTACTTTTACGATTCGTACGCTATTGAAACATCTTTTATTTGTACAAATATGTACACTATCATTAGTTTCACGTGTTTAGAACTATTTTCGAGCATTTTAATATTTTTGCAACTTTTATTCATTTTTGTAAGTTATTTTTATGGGTTTTTTTACGTCACATTCTAAAAATTAAAAATTAAATTATGAAATTTATGAATTTAAGCTTACTATATTTATTTTTTAATTTTTGGAGTTAATTTTATATTTTTTTTCATATTTTTCCTATTTTTTATTAATTCATTACTCATTTTCGGGATTTATCAAAAAAAAATTAAAATTTATTTTTTTATGAAATTACTGAATTTAAGCTTACTATATTTATTTGTAAATTCTTGGCCTTAATTTTATATATATATATATATATATATATATATATATATATATATATATATATATATATATATATATATATATATATATATATATATATATATATATATATATATATATATATATATATATATATATATATATATATTTCCTATTTTTGTGAATTAATTACTCATTTTCAGGATTTGCCAAAAATAAATTAAAATTAATTTTTTATGAGATAGTTGAATTTAAGTTTACTATATTTATTTGTAAATTTTTGGCATTAATTTTATATTTTTTTCATATTTTTCCTATTTTTTATTAATTAATTATTCATTTTTGAGATTTACCAAAAAAATTAATTTGTTTTTATGACATTGTTCAATTTCAGGTTACTATATTTATTTGTGAATTTTGAGCTTTAATTTTATATTTTTTTTCATATTTTTCCTATTTTTTATTAATTAATTACTCATATTCGGGATTGACCGAAGAAAAGAAAAATTAAAAAATTATTGAAATTGTTCAATTTAAGGTTACTATAGTTATTTGTGAATTTTTGGCGTTAATTTTATATTTTTTTTTTCATATTTTTATATTATTTAATTATTCATTTTCGGGATTTACCGAATATAAATTAAAATTAAAAAAAAATTGTTGACATAGTTAAATTTAAAGTTACTATATTTATTTGTGAATTTTTGGCGTTAATTTTTTTTTTAACATTTTTCCTATTTTTTATTAATTAATTATTCATTTTCCAGATTTACCGAAAAAAATAAAAAAATTTATGAAATTGTTCAATTTAAGGTTACTATATTTATTTGTGAATTTTTTACCTAAATTTTATATATGTTTTCATACTTTTCCTATTTTTTAATAATTAATTACTCATTTTTGAGATTTATCAAAAAAATTAAAATTAAATTTTTTTTCATGAATTATTGAATTTAAGGTTACTATATTTATTTGTTAATTTTATATATTTTTTTTTGATATTTTTGATATTTTTGTGAATTAATTACTCATTTTCAAGATTTACCCAAAAAAATTAAAATTAATTTTTTTTTTATGAAATAGTTGAATTTCATGTTACTATATTTATTTATATATTTTTGGTGTTAATTTTATAATTTTTTCATATTTTTCCTATTTTTTTATTAATTAATAACTCATTTTTGGGATTTACCAAAATAATTAAAATTAATTTTTTTATTAAATTGTTCAATTTCAAGTTACAATATTTATTTGTGAATTTTTGGCGTTAATTTTATATTTTTCAAATATTTTTTCTATTTTTTATTAATTAATTAATTATTTTTGGGATTGACAAAAAAAATAAAAATATAATAAAATTTATGAATTTGTTCAATTTAAGGTTATAATATTTATTTTTGAATTTTAGGCGTTAATTTTATATTTTTTTCATATTTTTTCCTACTTTTTATAAATTAGTTATTCATTTTCGGGATTTACCCAAAAAAAAAATTATTGAAATTGTTCAATTAATGGTTACTATATTTATTTGTGTACTTTTGGTGTTAATTTTATATTTTTTTTCATATTTTTTCTATTTTTTATTAATTAATTACTATTTTTCGGGATTTACCAAAAAAATAAAAATTAAAACAAATTGTTGAAAACTTTTTTTAAATATATAAAAGTTATTTGTGGAAGCTAATGTGTGTTTGTACATTAGAATGTGGATATTTGGGTTGTAAATGTTCATTATGATTCTTTGGAAAAACGATGTCTACTCCTCTAAGTCAGAATCCGCGCCACTGAATTAAGAGCTCCAAGTGGGCCACGCATCGGCCGTGGCCTGTGCACATTGCTCAGCTGACGTCGGCCATCGACTACCTACATTGCCCTTGGCCTGCACACAACGGTTAACTGACGTCGGACGTGGCCTGCCTGCATCGCCTTTGACCTGCACACAACGGTCAGTGGACGTCGGACGTGGGCTGCCACTATGTCCGTGGCCTGCACTCGTTGGTCAGCCAACGTCGGATGTGGCTTACTAACATTGTCCATGGCATGCACACATCGGTTTGCCGATGTCAGACATGGCCTAGACGCATCGTCGGTGGCTTGCGCGCATCGGCCAACGGCAGGCGACATCGGCCAAGGCTTGCACACATCAACTGTGGTGTGTGCGCCTCGATCGGGCTACATCGGCCGTGGCCTACGCACATTGGCCAAGTGACGTCGGTCAACGGCAAGCAACCAAGGCCTGCACACATCTGATGTGGCATGTGCGCTTCGGGCAAGCAACGTCGGCCAACGACAGGTGGCATCAGCCAAGGCCTGCACGCATCAGTTGTGGCATGTGTGCATCGGCTGGGTGACATCAGTATCTGCCAACGGCAGGCAGCATCAACCGATTTTTACATGCATCTGACGTGGCCTGTGCGGTTCTGTCAAGCGACGTTGACCAACGGCATGTGGCATCAGCCAGGCGACATTGGTCGTGGACTACCCGCATCGATCGTGGCTTGTGCACATTGCTCAGCCGACGTCGGCCGTGTATAGCCCCGCATCGGTCGTGGCCTGTGCACATCGCTTAACAAACGTTGGTCGTGGACTGCCCGCATCGCCCTTGGCCTGCACATAATGGTTAGATGACATCGGACGTGGCCTGCCCGCATCACCCTTGGCATGCACACAATGGTCAGCCGACATCGGACGTGGTCTGCCACTATTGTACGTGGCCTGCACAATCGGTCAGCCGACCTCGGACGTGGCCTGCCAGCATTGTTCGTAGCCTGCACACATCGATCTGTCGATGTCAGACGTGGCCTGATGGCATCGTCTGTGGCCTGCACAACTTGGTCAGCCGACGTCAGACGATGCCTGCCCACATCGTTCGTGGCTTAAATTTGTTAGATGAGCGACCACTACTAAAAAAACAGTGAATACCGACCTAAAAATTACTGACCTCAAATGGAGGTCGGTATTCTTAAAAAGAATAAAAAATTAAAAAAACTTTAGAAAACCGACTACAAGTAGTCATTTTTTATGCAAAATAAAGTGGGAAAACAAAATTCCGACCTTTGGAGGTCGGAATTTTTCCCTGGAAAAATGAATTACAATAAAAACCGACCTCTTGATGCTGGTATTAATAAAATAAATAAATAACAATATTTTATTTTTTTCTCAATTAAATATAAAAAACAAAATTGAGATATATTTTGATTTAATTTTATTAAAATTGTCTTCCGGATGACGGTTTTGAGTAAAATAAAATACAAAAAATATTATAATACCGACTTTCGGAAGTCGGTAAAATTCAATAGTATGTAATTAAATTAATTTTCATTAAAATATTTATATAGTGACTTCCATAAAATTAATAAATTAATATTTTCAATTAACTTTAAATAAATCATCTTTCGGATGACGGTTTATATAAATTAAAAAATAAATTAATATAAAATACCGACCTCATGAGGTCGGTATTTTTATTTCATCCAAATACTTTAATAAAAGCGACATCCGGAGGTCGGTTTGTTTAAAATGTTTCTATTAATCATAATTTTGCTAGCATAATATTAAATTTTCATTTTACACCTACAATTAATTATTTAAAAAAGTTTAACAATTTTGTATACTTTTATAAATAAAAGTTAGAATACGTGGAATAACCAAAAGCATCAATAATCCATATTTAGAGTATGAAACTACGTTGATATGAAAATCTACTACAAGTAGTTGGTTTTTATGCAAAATAAAGCAGGAAAACAAAATACTTACCTCTGGAGGTCGGAATTTTTCCCAAAAAATAAATAAATAACAATATTTTATTTTTTTCTCAATTAAATATATAAAAAAAATTGAGAAATATTTTGATTTAATTTTATTTAAATCGACTTTCGGAGGACGGTTTTGCGTAAAATAAAAAATAAAATTATCGACCTCCAGAGGTCAGAATTTCAAAAATACAAAGATAAAAATACCGACCTCCGGAGATCAGAATTTAAAAAATACAAAACTAAAATTACCGACCTCCGGAGGTCAGAATTTCAAAAATACAAAAATAAAAATACCGACCTCCGGAGGTCAGAATTTAAAAAATACAAAAATAAAATTATCGACCTCCTGCGGTCAGAATTTCAAAAGTACAAAAAATAAAAATACCGACCTCCGGAGGTCGGAATTTAAAAAATGCAAAAATAAAATTACCGACCTCCGGAGGTCAGAATTTTAAAAATACAAAAATAAAATACCGACCTCTGGAGGTCGGAATTTTTCCCAAAAAAATGAATTACAATAAAAACCGACCTTTTGATGTCGGTATTAAATAAAATAAATAAATAACAATATTTTGTTTTTTCTCAATTAAATATATAAAAAAAATTGAGAAATATTTTGATTTAATTTTATTTAAATCGTCTTTCGGAGGACGGTTTTGCATAAAATAAAAAACAAAAAATATTACAATACCAACTTACGAAAGTCGGTAAAATTAAATAGTATGTAATTAAATTAATTTTCATTAAAATATTAATATAGTGGCTTCCAGAAAATGAATAAATTAATATTTTCAATTAACTTTAAATAATTGTCTTCCGAATGACCGTTTTATATAAGTTAAAAAATAAATTAATATAAAATACCGACCTCATGAGGTCGGTATTTTTATTTCATCTAATTACTTTTAATAAAAGCGACATCCGGAGGTCGGTTTGTTTAAAATGTTCCTATAAATAATAATTTTGCTAGCATAATACTAAATTTTCATTTTACACCTACAATTAATTGTTTAAAAAAGTGTAACAATTTTGTAGACTTTTATAAATAAAAAGTTGGAATTCGTGGAATAAATAAGAAAATATCTATATTCCATATTTAGAGTATGAAACTACGTTGATATGAATTAAGAGATAATTATACTTATATTTGTAGAGTAATGTACAAATTCTATCAGTCTGTTGTCAAATGATGAACTTAATATATCATGTCATGATATACAGGTGAAGAGCTAATTAACATATAATATAATCTATTCGAGTATGAAATGCGATATAATATTATTATATACGTTCGATCTTGAATGGATGTCAAGTGTAGTGATAATATCATAAGCAATGATGACATGTAAAGGATAATTCATCGGAGTATGAAATACGTTGATTAATTATATATACTCCTTGAGTAGTTTAACAAATCAAGTCTTATATATATATATTAGTGGTTCAGATATGAAATACATTATCAATTAAAGAAATACCGATGATCAATTCAAGGAGATTTATATATTAAATTTGATATTGATAAACTTTAATTTGTTGATCGATAAAATTAAATTTATTAAATTAAACTTCTGTTGATGTGTAGTTAAATTAAATTTATATATATATATATATATATATATATATATATATATATATATATATATATATAATTTTAATTTATAAATATAATTTTAATTAATAAAATCAACCTCAAGAGATGAGTTTATATTAAAATAAATTAATAAATACCGACCTTAAGAGGTCGGTATATTTAAATTATTATTTTATTTAAATAATATCGACATCCCGTGGTCGGTAAATTAAACACTTCTCTTAAAAAAAGAATGATAGTATCAAAACCCTAAGTCATCTCTCACTCCACTCTCAATCCTCTCTCACCCCAACCCACCCCCATCTTTGCCCATCCCCACCCATCCCTACGCCACGCCACGCCACGCTACACCACCAAGCTTGAAAAAATAAATTACAATAAAAACCGACCTCTTGATGTCGGTATTAAATAAATAAATAAATAAAAATATTTTATTTTTTCTTAATTAAATATTAAAAACAAAATTGAGAGATATTTTGAATTAATTTCATTTAAATCGTATTCCAGATGACAGTTTTGTGTAAAATAAAAAAATAAAAAATTATAATATAGACTTCTGGAAGTCGGTAAAATTAAATAGTATGTAATTATATTAATTTTCATTAAAATATTTATATAGTGACTTCTAGAAAAATTAATAAATTAATATTTTCTTTAAATAAATCGTCCTCCGGATGACAGTTTTATATAAGTTAAAATATAAATTAATATAAAATACCGACCTCCCGATGTCAATATTATTTAATTAACATGATTACTTTTTATTTATCTTAAAATTTAATGTGATACCGACCTCATGAGGTCGGTATTTTTTATTAAATCTAATTATTTTTAATAAAAGCGACATTCGGAGGTCGATTTTATGAAATACGTTGATTAATTATATACTCCTCGAGTAGTTTGACAAATCAAGTCTTATATATTAGTGGTAATGTGCAAATTCTATCAATCCGTCGTCAAATCATGAACTTAAAATCTCATGTAATGATGTAGAGGTGAAAAGCTAACATATAATCCATTCGAGTATGAAATGTGAGATAATATTCATAGAAATGTTATGATAACAATTAATTATAAACTTTATATTTATATAATTAATTGTTTAATTATTTGTACGTATAACCTTCAATGTCTTATTTTGTTTTATGAAATAGACAATAGAACGTCGTAAATTACTGTACAAAGCAAGTTCTATAAAGATTATTACGTTCGATCTTGAATGGATGTCAAGTGTAGTGATCATATCGTAGGCAATGACATGTAAAGGATAATTCATTGGAGTATGAAATATGTTGATTAATTATATACTCCTCGAGTAGTTTAACAAATGAAGTCTTATATAATAGTGGTTTAGATATGAAATACATTATCAATTAAAGAAATACCGATGATCAATTCAAGGAGATTTATATATTAAATTTGATATTGATAAATTATCAATACAATTAAATTTATATAATTAGAAGGTATATAATTTAGATTTATAAAAATTAAATTGATCAATAAAATTAAATTTATTAAATTAAACTTTTGTTGATGTGTAGTTAAATTGAATTAAATATATATAATATACATATATAATTTTAATTAATAAAATCGGCCTCAAGAGATGATTTTACATTAAAACAAATTATTAAATGCTGACCTTAAGAGGTCAGTATGTTTAAATTATTTAATTTAAATAATATCGACTTCACGATGTCGGTATTTATTGAATATTTTTAAATATTAATAATTCTTTTAAAAGATACCGACATTCCGTGGTTGGTAAATTAACACTTCTTTTTAAAAAAGAATTATAATCTCAAAACCCTTTAAGTCATTTTTTTCACTCCAAGCTCTCTCACTCCTCTCTCACGTCGTACGACCCATCCCCGAGACCCCGACCGCCCTGACCCCCACATATCCCCGACCAGCGCAGCAGTAGGAGGTCACGCCACCATCCCGACCGGTGCGCCGCCTCGATCAGCAGCGATAACAACAGGTCACAGCAACAGCGCATAGGCGGCAGCAGCAGAGGCAACTCGCACCGGCCAGCAGCAGGAGGTCACGCCGATGCCTCCATCTCGACCGGCATTGCCTCCATCCCGACCCACTGCCCTTCTCCTTTAATTCAAGGTTAGGGTTTCATAATATTATTTTTATTTTCTTTCAATTTGAGTGTTGAATTTGTTAATTAGTGTATTGAATTAGTTTTTTTATTGATTGTTAGTTAATTAGTAAGTGAATGATTTAGGGTTTTTGATTGTTAGTTTGAATTAGGAATTATTTGATTGTTAGTTTGTGTTTGTTGATTGTGAATTGAAAATTTTAATGTTAGGGTTAGTTTGAATTAGGGTATCTTAGGATTTGTTTGAAATTTGGTATTTCTTGAGTTAATTAGTTTGATTTTGGAATTGTAAAATTAGATTGAATTAGGATATTTAAGGAGTTGTTTGAATTTGGGTATTATTTGAGTTAGTTTGAATTATTATTGAGATTTTAGGACTAATAGTTTGAATTTGGGATTAGGAATAGCTAGTTTGAATTTAGGATTTTAGCACTAGTTAGATTTTGGAATTTTAGGACAAGTTTGAATTTGTGATTTTAAGACTAGTTTGAATTTTGAATTTAGGACTAGTTTGAATTATTATTGAGATTTTAGGACTACTAATAGTTTGAATTTGGGATTTTAGCACTATAGTTTGGTTTTTGAATTCTAAGAGTACTTCCAATTTGTGATTTTAAGACTAGTTTGAATTTGGAATTTAGGACTAATAGTTTGAATTATATTTGATATTTTAGGCTAATTAATAGTTTGAATTTGGGACACTAGCTAGCTAGTTTAAATTTGGAATTTTAGGGATTTGAATTAAAACTTAATTAGAACTTATAATTAATTATAACTTGAATTTACTATAAATAGAACTTAATTAGGAATATGAACTTGAAATTAGAACTTGAACTTGAAACTAATTAGCTTGAATATATAACTAATTAAGTTTAGAAATTAGATATAAACTTGATTTGAAACTTGAACTTATTTTATATATATATATATATATATATATATATATATATATATATATATATATATATATATATATATATATATATATATAACTAATATTCTTGGATTTGAAGTTTATATTTAACTAATTTAAGAACTTTTCGTGCTAGGCAACTAAGGAAGCTCAACATCTAAAAAAGTTGATACAAGACTATATTGCTTCTTTCATCAAAGTTGGAGATAAGGTTGATGCTTCTAAATTTCTTAAGTTCAAGTACAATTGTTTTCAATAATGTGTTTGTGTCCATCTAGTATTAATACTTAGCTTTAATTTTACGAATAATATTTGTTAAGCATAAGTACCAACACTAGTTAATCCTATTGATGACAAAATTGATTTTCTTGCAAGATCGATTTGTGTCCATCTAGTGTTGATATTAAGCTTTAATTTAGGAATAATGTGCTTATTAAGCATAAGTACCAACACTAGTTGATCCTATTGATGACAAAATTAATTTTCTTGCAAGATCGATTTGTGTCCATCTAGTGTTGACACTTAGCTTCAATTTAGGAATAATGTGTTTGTTAAGTATAAGTACCAACACTAGTTGATCCTATTGATGACAAAATTGATTTTCTTGCAAGATCGATTAGTGTCCATCTAGTGTTGACAGTTAGCTTCAATTTAGGAATAATGTGTTTGTTAAGCATAAGTATCAACACTAGCTGATCCTATTGATGACAAAATTGATTTTCTTGGAAGATCGATTAGTGTCCATCTAGTGTTGACAGTTAGCTTTAATTTAGGAATAATGTGTTTGTTAAGCATAAGTATCAACACTAGTTTATCCTATTGATGACAAAATTGATTTTCTTGGAAGATCGATTAGTGTCCATCTAGTGTTGACACTTAGCTTTAATTTAGATATAATGTGTTTGTTAAGGATAAGTACCAACACTAGTTGATCCTATTGATGACAAAATTGATTTTCTTGCAAGATCGATTTGTGTCCATCTAGTGTTGACACTTAGCTTTAATTTAGGAATAATGTGTTTGTTAAGTATATGTACCAACACTAGTTGATCCTATTGATGACAAAATTGATTTTCTTGGAAGATTGATTTGAGTCCATCTAATGTTGACACTTAGCTTTAATTTAGGAATAATGTGTTTGTTAAGTATAAGTACCAACACTAGTTGATCCTATTGATGACAAAATTGATTTTTCTTGCAAGATCAATTTGCGTCCATCTAGTGTTGACACTTAGCTTTAATTTAGGAATAATGTGTTTAGTTGGTCGATTTAGTTGTTGGAATTAAGTCAAAACTAAACTAGTTAAAGTTGTTAAGTTGTTTAAATAAGTTAAAATAAATAATGTCGTTTAGTTAGTGAATTTAGTTGTTGGAATTAAGTCAAAGCTAATGTAGTTAAAGTTAAAAAGTTGTTAAGTTATTTAAATAAGTTAAAATAAATAATTTGGTTTAGTTAGTGAATTTAGTTGTTGGAATTAAGTCAAAACCAATGTAGTTAAAGTTAAAAAATTGTTAAGTTATTTAAATAAGTTAAAATAAATAATGTGGTTTAGTTAGTGAATTTAGTTGTTGGATTAAGTCAAAACTAATGTAGTTAAAGTTAAAAAGTTGTTAAGTTGTTTAAATAAGTTAAAATAAATAATGTCGTTTAGTTAGTGAATTTAGTTGTTGGAATTAAGTCAAAACTAATGTAGTTAAAGTTAAAAAGTTGTTAAGTTGTTTAAATAAGTTAAAATAAATAATGTCGTTTAGTTAGTGAATTTAGTTGTTGGAATTAAGTCAAAACTAATGTAGTTAAAGTTAAAAAGTTGTTAAGTTGTTTAAATAAGTTAAAATAAATAATGTCGTTTAGTTAGTGAATTTGGTTGTTGGAATTAAGTGAAAACTAATGTAGTTAAAGTTAAAAAATTGTTAAGTTGTTTAAATAAATTAAAATAAATAATGTCGTATAGTTAGTGAATTTAGTTGTTGGAATTAAGTCAAAACTAATGTAGTTAAAGTTAAAAAATTGTTAAGTTGTTTAAATAAATTAAAATAAATAATGTCGTATAGTTAGTGAATTTAGTTGTTGGAATTAAGTCAAAACTAATGTAGTTAAAGTTAAAAAGTTGTTAAGTTGTTTAAATAAGTTAAAATAAATAATGTCGTTTAGTTAGTGAATTTAGTTGTTGGAATTAAGTCAAAACTAAACTAGTTAAAGTTGTTAAGTTGTATAAATAAGTTAAAATAAATAATGTCGTGTAGTTAGTGAATTTAGCTGTTGGAATTAAGTCAAAACTAATGTAGTTAAAGTTAAAAAGTTGTTTAAATAAGTTAAAATAAATAATGTCGTTTAGTTAGTGGATTTAGTTGTTGTTATTAAGCCAAAACTAATGTAGTTAAAGTTAAAAAGTTGTTAAGTTGTTTAAATAAGTTGAAATAAATAATGTCGTTTAGTTAGTGAATTGAGTTGTTGGAATTAATTCAAAACTAATGTAGTTAAAGTTAAAAAGTTATTAAGTTGATTAAATAAGTTAAAATAAATAATATCGTTTAGTTAGTGAATTTAGTTGTTGGAATTAAGTCAAAACTAATGTAATTAAAGTTAAAAAGTTGTTAAGTTGTTTAAATAAGTTAAAATAAATAATGTCGTTTAGTTAGTGAATTTAGTTGTTGGAATTAAGTCAAAACTAATGTAGTTAAAGTTAAAAAGTTGTTAAGTTGTTTAAATAAGTTAAAACAAATAATGTCGTTTAGTTAGTTAATTTAGTTCTTGAAATTAAGTCAAAACTAATGTAGTTAAAGTTAAAAAGTTGTTAAGTTGTTTAAATAAGTAAAAATAAATAATGTCGTTTAGTATAGAATTTAGTTGTTGGAATTAAGTCAAAACTAATGTAGTTAAAGTTAAAAAGTTGTTTAAATAAGTTAAAATAAATAATGTCGTTTAGTTAGTGAATTTAGTTGTTGGAATTAAGTCAAAACTAATGTAGTTAAGTTAAAAAGTTGTTTAAATAAGTTAAAATAAATAATGTGGTTTAGTTAGTGAATTTAGTTGTTGGAATTAAGTCAAAACTAATGTAGTTAAAGTTAAAAAGTTGTTTAAATAATTTAAAATAAATAATGTCATTTAGTTAGTGAATTTAGTTGTTGGAATTAAGTCAAAACTAATGTAGTTAAAGTTAAAAGTTGTTAAGTTGTTTAAATAAGTTAAAATAAATAATGTCATTTAGTTAGTGAATTTAGTTGTTGGAATTAAGTCAAAACTAATTTAGTTAAAGTTAAAAAGTTGTTAAGTTGTTTAAATAAGTTAAAATTAATAATGTCGTTTAGCTGGTGAATTTAGTTGTTGGAATTAAGTCAAATCTAAACTAGTTAGTTAAGTTGTTTAAATAAGTTAAAATAAATAATGTCGTTTAGTTGGTCGATTTAGTTGTTGGAATTAAGTCAAAACTAAACTAGTTAAAGTTGTTAAGTTGTTTAAATAAGTTAAAATAAATAATGTTGTTTAGTTAGTGAATTTAGTAGTGTGAATTAAGTCAAAACTAATGTAGTTAAAGTTAAAAAGTTGTTAAGTTGTTTAAATAAGTTAAAATAAATATTGTCGTTTAGTTAGTGAATTTAGTTGTTGGAATTAAGTCAAAACTAATGTAGTTAAAGTTAAAATGTTGTTAAGTTGTTTAAATAAGTTAAAATAAATAATATCATTTAGTTAGTCCTTTAGTTAAGTTGTTAAGTTTTATGAACAATTGCGTGATTGTAGTAGTCCTTTGTACAACGGGAGTTAACACTCTAAATTGTCTGTTGCAGTTAGATTGTTAAGTATCAAATCTGACCATAATATGTCTCAAGGAGCAATGGACTTTATGATAGATCTTATGAGGGAATTAGTTTATCCCAATGTAGAGATTCCTGATTCTTATTATAAAGCAAATGCATTGGTGTCTAAGTTAGGACTCTCCTAGCTAAGAATTGATTGTTGTGAAAAAGGTTACATGTTATACTATAAGGAGGATGCCAATCTAGAGTCTTGTAAGTTTTGTAGTCACCCTTGCTATAAGATTGGTTCTACCGAAAAGAAACTTGCTATTAAGGCGATGCATTATTTACCTGTTATACCAAGATTGAAGAGGTTGTAAGAGAACAAGAGGTATGCAGCGCTTCAGGCCCCACTAACTTTTCTTTTTGAATCAGGAAATATTCTTCCTTCATGTCCAGCCAGCAGTGATGGATCTGATCAAGAGGGTGATGAGAATGATAAGTCTGATAAGGAGAGTGATAAGGGTGATGAGAATGGTAAGTTTAATAAGGAGAGTGAGGGTGATGAGGAGTAGTTGTATCTATTTGACATTTTAGACTTCTATATTTTTGGAATTGTTTGATTGCATTTTAGTTTATTTTGAAGTTGGATGAAGTTTATTTTGAAATAGTTTAATGTATATGTTGAAAATATTGTGTTGTTTTGGTTGGATGAAGTTTATTTGGAATTTTTTCGGTTGTTTTGGTATAAATATGCAGGTAGACAACTAAAATTGCAGCAATTTCCTGTCAGTTTTGTAGCAGAAAACCGACATCCGGAGGTCAGAATTTCAAAAATAAAAAAATTAAAATACCGACCTCCGAAGGTCAGAATTCCAAAACTAAAAAATAAAAATACCGACCTCCGGAGGTCAAAATTTAAAAAATACAAAAATAAAATTACTGATCTCTGGAGGTCAGAATTTGAAAAATACAAAACTAAAAATACCGACCTCCGGAGGTCGGAATTTAAAAAATACAAAAATAAAATTACCGACCTCCAGAGGTTAGAATTTCAAAAATACAAAAATAAAAATACCGACCTCCGGAGGTCAGAATTTCAAAAATACAAAAATAAAAATATCGACCTCCGGAGGTCAGAATCTTAAAAATAAAAAAATAAGAATACCGACCTCTAGAGGTCAGAATCTCAAAAATGAAAAATAAAAATACCGACCTCCAGAGGTCGAAATTTAATAATTAAGATTATATTAAAAATAAAAAAATTAACAAATACCGACATCCATATGTCGGTATTCCAAAATATGAGAAATAAATATTCTGACCTCAGGAAGTTGGAAATAATAAAAATAAAAAATAAAGAAATATATAAAACTGACATCAGGAAGTCGGAAAATAAAATAATGAATTTTCCGACTTAAAATAAAAATCGACCTTGAGAGGTCGGTATTGAATAGCGACCAAGCTTTTTCCGACCTAAGCTGGGATGTCAGTTTTAGGTCGGAATTATAGGGAATATCGACCTCCGGAGGTCGGTATTTGTAGGTCGGTATTCACTGTTTTTTTAGTAGTGGACGTTGCATGCGATGACATTGGTCGAGGTCTAGTTGACAACATGCGGATGTCCATGCCGTACAAAAATCAAAAGAGTGAAACACCCTTCATGCATAACAACATATTCATCTATTTTCCATCATCTATTCTCAACGTTTCCACCTCACGTGATTCATTTGTATCAATCTTCATTACTTTAACGATTCGTACGATTTTGAAACTTCTTTTATTTGTACAAATATGTACTCTATCATTAATTTCACATGTATAGAAGTATTTTTGAGCATTTTCATATTTTCCTACTTTTATTCATTTTTTTAATTTATTTTTACGATTTTTTTATGTCACATTTTAAAATTTTAAAAAATTTATGAAATTGTTGAATTTAAGGTTACTATATTTATTTTTGAATTTTTGGCGTACATTTTATATTTTTTTCATATTTTTTCTATTTTTTATTAATTAATTACTCATTTTTGGGATTTACCCAAAAAAATTCAAAAACAATTTATAAATTGTTCAATTTAAGGTTCCTATATTTATTTGTGAATTTTTTGCGTTAATTTTAGATTTTTTTTCCATATTTTTCCTATTTTTTATTAATTAATTACTCATTT
Organism: Solanum pinnatisectum; assembly: GCA_035578085.1. Classification (NCBI taxonomy): domain Eukaryota; kingdom Viridiplantae; phylum Streptophyta; class Magnoliopsida; order Solanales; family Solanaceae; genus Solanum; species Solanum pinnatisectum. Next base: position 1,054,950 of record JAWPEI010000024.1, on the reverse strand, counting down.
TCGGTATTTACCAAAAAAAATAAAAATTTTGAAAAATTGTTGAAATTGTTCAACTTAAGGTTACTATATTTATTTGTGAATTTTTGGCATTAATTTTATAAAAAAGAATTCATATTTTTTATTAATTAATTACTCATTTTCAGGATTTATCGAAGCAATAAAAATTAAAAAAATTTGTTGAAATTGTTCAATTTAAGGTTACTATATTTATTTGTGAATTTTTGGCGTTAATTTTATAATTTTTTTTCATATTTTTCCTATTTTCTATTAATTAATTACTCATTTTTGGGATTTACCCAAAAAAAAAATTAAAAAAAATTGTTTAAATTGTTCAATGTAAGGTTACTATATTTATTTTTAATTTTTGGCGTTAATTTTATATTTTTCATATTTTTTATTAACTAATTACTCATTTTTGGGATTTATCAAAAAAATAAAATATTAAATAAAATTGTTGAAATTGTTCAATTTAAGGTTACTATATTTATTTGTTAATTTTTTGTGTAAATTTTATAGTTTTTTCATATTTTTCCTATTTTTATTAATTAATTACTTATTTTTGGGATTTACTTAAAAAAAATTAAAAAAATTGTGAAAAAAATAAAAATTAAAAAAAATTGTTCTATTTGTTCAATTTAAGGTTACTATATTTATTTGTGAATTTTTGGCGTTAATTTTATATTTTTTTTCATATTTTCCGATTTTTTTATTAAATACTCATTTTTGGGATTTACTGAAAAAATTAAAAAAAAATTGTTGAAATTGCTCAATTTAAGGTTACTATATTTATTTGTGTGTTTTTGGCATTAATTTTATATATTTTTTTCATATTTTTCCTATTTTTTATTAATTAATTACTCATTTTCGGGATTTACCAAAAAAATAAAAAATTAAACAAAATTGTTGAAATTGTTCAAGTTAAGGTTACTACATTTATTTGTTAATTTTTATGTTAATTTTATATTTTTTTTCATATTTTTCCTATTTTTTATTAAGTAATTACTCATTTTTGGGATTTACCAAAAAAAATAAATTTAATTTTTTTATGAAATTGTTGAATTTAATGTTAGTATATTTATTTGTGAATTTTTGGCGTTAATTTTATATTTTTTTTTCATATTTTTCCTATTTTTTTATTAATTAATTACTCATTTTGGGGATTTGCCAAAAAAAATAAAAATTTTTTTTTTGAAATTGTTCAATATAAGGTTATTATATTTATTTAATATATGAATTTTAGGCGTTAATTTTATATTTTTCATATTCTTTTATTAATTAATTACTCATTTTTGGGATTTATAAAAAAAAATAAAAATTAAAAAAATTGTTGAAATTGTTCAATTTAAGGTTACTATATTTATTTATGAATTTTTGGCATTAATTTTATATTTTTTTTCATATTTTTCCTATTGTTTTATTAATTAATTACTCATTTTTGGGATTTACCGAAAAAATTTTAAAAAAATTGTTGAAATTGTTCAATTTAAGGTTACTATATTTATTTGTGAGTTTTTGGCATTAATTTTATATTTTTTTCTTAATTTTCCTATTTTTTATCAATTAATTACTCATTTTCGGGATTTACCAAAAAATAAAAATTTGAAAAAATTGTTGAAAACTATTTTTTTTATTTATATAAAAGTTATTTGTGGAAGCTAATGTGTGTTTGTACCTTAGAACGTGGATATTTGGGTTGTACATGTTCATAATGACATATTCAAAAAACGATGCCTACTCCTCTAAGTCAGAATCCGCACCAGGCAATCAAGAGCTCCAAGTGGGCCACGCATTGGCCGTGGCCTACGCAAATTGTCCAGGCAACATCAACTAAGGCACATGTAAGCCTTTGGGCGTGGCATGTGCGCATCGAGCGAGGCGTTGGCCATGCGATGCGTCAACCAAGGCTGCGTCATCGAACATGGCATGTGCACATCGAGCAAGCGACGTCGGCTAATGGCAGGCGGCATCGGCCAGGTGACATTGATCGTGGACTGCCCACATCGGTCATGGCACTTTGCCACGCCGCTCGGTGATCTGGTGCTGTCTGCGTGCTCGATCGTCGTCGGGCGTGCTTTGTCGCGTCGCCACCGCACTGCACACAACGATCAGCCGACATCGGACGTGGGCTGCCATTATCGTCCGTGGCCTGCATACATAGGTCAGTCGATGTCGGACGTGGCCTAATCGCATCGTTCGTGGCCTACACGCATCGGCCAACGACAAGTAGCATTTGCCAATGCCTGTATGCATCTGACGTGGCATGCGCGCATCGGGCAAGCGACGTCAGCCAACGGTAGGCAGCATCAGCCATGGCGTGTGCGCATCGACTGGGCGACATTGGCATCGGCCAAAGGCAGGCGACATTAGCTAAGGCCTGCACGCATCAGTCGTGACGTGTGCGCATCGACTGGGCAACATCAACGTCGGCTAACAGTGGGTAGCATCAGCTAATTTTTACACGTCGACGCATGGCACATGCGTTCGGAAGCGGCGTCGACGGCGTCGAGCGACATCGGCGAGCGACATTGGTCGTGGGCGCCCGCGTAGCCGTGGCTTTGCGCATCGGCAGTCGTCATCAAGCGTGGCCTGCCCTCATCAACCTTGGCCTGCACACAACGGTCAGCTGACGTCGGATGTGGCTTGCTTGTATCGCCTTTTGCACGCACCTGATGGTCGACGACGTCGGCCCGGCACCAGCCAAGGCACGCGCGTTTGGCGTGGCATGTGCGCGTCGAACGTCGATGTCGACCCAACAACATGCGGCGTCGGCCAAGGCTTTGCGCGTGGCCGTGGTGTGCGCATTGGCTGGGCAATATCGGCGTCGGCCAAGGGTAGGCAGCATCAGCCAAGGCCTACACGCATCTGATGTGGCTTGTGCGCTTTAGGAAAAGGATGTCGACCAACGACAGGCGGCATCAGCCAAGGCCTGCAGGCATCAGCCGTGGCGTGTGTGCATCGATTGGGCAATATCAGCGTTGGCCAAAGGCAGGCAGTATTAGCCAATTTTTACACGCATCTAACGTGGCATATGCGCTTCGGGCAAGCGATGTTGATCAATGACTGGCGGCATCGGCCAGGTGACGTTGGTCGTGGACTACCCTCATCGGTCGTGGCCTGTGTACATTGCTTAACCGACGTCCGCCGTGGACTGCCTGCATCGAGCGTGGCCTCTACACATCACTCAGTCGACGTCGATCGTGGACTGCCTGCATCGTGCCAACTGCGCCTGATGTCAGGCATCGGATGTTGCACGCCACTATCGTCGTGAGTGCGTACTCCGGTCGATCGGCGTCGGGCGTGGCTGCCATCATCGTCCGTAACTGCGCATCCGGTCTATCAACGTCGAACATGCCATGGCTGCATCGTCCGTGGCCTGCACAACTCGGCTGGGCGACATCGGCATCGGCCAATGGCAGGCGACATCAGTCAAGGTCTGCAGGCATCAGATGTGGCATGTGTACATCGGACAAGCAACATCAGCCAACGGCAGGCAGCATCAACCAATGGCTACACACATCAGCCATGGTTTGTGCGAATAGTTGAAGCGTTTGTCGGCGTCGGCCAACGGCAGCGTCATCATCGGCCCGTGGCGTGGCGCATCTGAGGCGACATCGGTCGTAACTGCGCCGTCGGCGAACTCGTCGGCCAACGAGCGGCGGCATCGGCCGCTGCACGCGCATCCGGACATGTTATGCACGCATTTGGCAAACAACATCGACCAACGGCATATAGCATCGGCCAAGACTTGCACGCATCAGCCGTGGCATGTGCGACCTGAGCGACATCGGCCGGTAGTGCTGCGCGCGTCGGCGAGCCACGAACAAGCTGCGGCGTCGACCAAGGCATAAATGTATTAACCGTGGCGTGTCCATATAAGCTATGCGACATCGGTTGTAACGCTTGTATCGGCGAACAATGTCGACGATGGCGGCGGCGTCGGCCGAGCCGCACATATCGATGTGGCATCAATGCGGACAGCGACATCGACAGCCGTGACGGCGTCGACCAATGCACGCCACATCAGCCGTGGTGGGTGCGAATATGTTGGGCGACATCGGCATCGGCCAATGGAAGGCGGTATCAACCAAGGCTTGCATGCATCGAACGTGGCATGTCGCGCGTCGAACAAACAGCGTCGACGCGGCATGCAACATCGACGAGGCTGCGCGTCGGCGTGGCATCTGCGCATCGGGCAAGCGACATCGGCCAACGATAGGCAGCATCAACCAATGCCTACACACATCAGTCGTGGTTTGTGCGAATAGTTGGGAAACATTGGCGTCGGCCAACGGCATGCAGCATCTGCCAAGGCTTGTGCGCTTTAGGAAAAGGATGTCGACCAACGACAGGCTGCATCAGCCAAGGCCTGCACGCTTAAGTCGTTGCGTGTGCGCATCGACTGGGCGACATCAGATGTTGTCTGCGCGCATCGGGCAGGCGACATCGGTCGTGTCTTGTGCGCATCGGCCAGGAAGCATATTTTATTTGTATAAATATGTACTCTGTCATTCACATGTTTAGAAGTGCTTCCGAGCATTTTCATATTTTTCCAACTCCTATTCATTTTTTAAAATTTATTTTAACAGTTTTTTATTTTTTGAATCACATTTTAAAAATAAAAAATTATTAAATTGTTGAATTCCAAGTTACTATATTTATTTGTGAATTTTTGGCATTAATTTAATATTTTTTTTCATATTTTTCCTATTTTTTATTAATAAATTACTCATTTTCGGGACTAACAAAAAAAAATTAAAAACAATTTATGAATTTATTGAATTTAAGGCTACAATATTTATTTGTGAATTTTTGGGGTTAGTTTTATTTATTTATTTTTCATATTTTTCCTATTATTTATTAATTAATACTCATTTTCAGGATTTACCAAAAAATAATAAAAAAAATATGAAATTATTTAATTTAAGGTTACTATATTTATTGGTGAATTTTGGCGTTAATTTGTTTTTCAAATTTTTCCAATTTTTAATTAATTAATTACTCATTTTTGGGATATACCGAAAAAATAAAAATTAAAAAAAATTATGAAATTATTGAATTTAAGGTTACTATATTTATTTGTGAAATTCTAATCATAAATTTTATATTTTTTTCATATTTTAACTATTTTTTATTTAGTAATTACTCATTTTAGGAATATACCGGGAAAAAAATTAAAAAAAAATTATGAAATGGTTGAATTTAAGGTTACTATATTTATTTTCAAATTTTTGGTGTTAATTTTATATTTGTTTCATATTTTTCCTACGTTTTATTAATTAATTACTCTTTTTTGGGATTTACCGGAAAAAAATATAAAAAAAGTGTATGAAATTATTGAATTTAAGGTTACTATATTTATTTGTGAATTTTTTGATGTTAATTTATATTTTTTAAATATTTTTTCTATTTTTTATTATGCAATTACTCATTTTCAGAATTTACCAAAAAAATTAAAATTAATAAAAATTGTTGACAAATATTATATATATATATATATAAAAGTTATCTGTGGAAGCTAATGTGTGTTTATACCGTAAAGCGTGCATATTTGGGTTGTACATGTTTATTATGATTCTTTGAAAAACGATTCCTTCTCCTCTAAGTCAGAATCCGCGCCACTGAATCAAGAACTCCAAGTGGGCCACGCATCGGACGTGGCATGTGGGAATCGACCAAGCGACGTTCGCCAACAGCAGGCAGCATCAGCCAAGGTTTGCACACATCAGTCGTGGCGTGTGCGCATCGGTTGGGCGACATCGATCGTGGCTTGCACGTATTGAAATGGAGATACCAGTCGTGGTCTGCGCACATCGACTCGGAGACATAGGCAAACGGCAAGAAGCATCAGCTAAGGCCTTCACGAATCAGCCGTCGCGTGTGCGCATCAACTAGGCAACATCGGCCGTGGCCTGCGCGCATCGGCCAGGCAACATCGGTCATAGCTTGCACGCATCGGCCAGGCGACATCGGCCAGCAACTGGTAGCATTAGCCAATGCATGTAGGCATCAGCCGCGGCATATGCTCATCGACTGGGCGACATCGGCATCGGCCAAAGCGGCATCGACGAGCTGCACGCATCGGAGTGGCATGTCGCGTCTGCAGCGACGTTGGCGGCAATGACGGCGGCGTCGCTAAGGCTTGTACGCATCAGCCGTCGCATGTCCGCATCGGCTAGGCGACATTGATCGTGACCTGCGCGCATCGGCCAGGCGACGTTGGCCAACGGCAGGCAGCATAAGACAAGGCCTGCACGCATCTGACGAGGCATGTGCGCATCGGGCAAGCAACGTCTGCCAACGGCAGGCAGCATCATCCAAGGCCTGCACGCATCAGCCGTGGTATGTGCGCATCGGCTGGGCGACATAGGTGTCGGCCAACGGCAGGCAGCATCTGTTAAGGCCTACACGCATTTTATGTGCCCTGTGTGCTTTGGGAAAGTGACGTCGGCCAATGGCAAGCGGCATCAGTTAGGCGACATTGGTGGTGGACTACTCGCATTGGTCGTGGCCTGTGTTCATTGCTCAGCCCACGTCGGCGTGGACTTCCCGCATGGACTATGGCTTGTGCACATCGCTCAGTCGTTGTTGGGCGTGGCCAGCACACAACGGTCAGCCGACGTCAGATGTGGCGTGTCTCCATCGCCTTTGTCCTGCACACAATGGTCAGCCAACGTCGAATGTGGGCTGCCACTATCATCCGTGGCATACACACAACGGTCATCCGATGTCGAACGTGTCCTGCCAAAATCGTCTGTGGCCCTCACACATCGGTCTGCCGACGTCGGACGTGGCTTGGCCGCATCCTGTGTGGCCTGCACACTTCGGTCAGCCGACGTCACGTCAGGCGTGCCCGCATCGTCTGTGGCTTGCACTTGTTAGACGAGCAACGTTGCACGCGGCGACACTGGTTGAGGTCTAGTCGACAACATGCGGATGTGTATGCCGTACAAAAATCAAAAGAGTGTGAAACACCCTTCATGCATAACAACATATTAATCTATTTTCCATCATTTATTCTCAACGTTTTCGCTTCACGTGGTTTATTCGTACCAATCTTTATTACTTTTATGGTTCGTACGATATTGAAACATATTTTATTTGCACAAATATGTACTCTATCATTAGTTTCACATGTTAAGAAGTGTTTTCGAGCATTTTCATATTTTTCCAACTCTTATTCATTTTTGAAAATTTATTTTTACAGTTTTTTATTTGTTCTATCAAATTTTAAATATGAAAAATTATTAAATTATTGAATTTAAAGTTACTATATTTATTTTTGAATTTTTGCGTTAATTTAATATTTTTTTTCATATTTTTCCTATTTTTAATTAATTATTATTCATTTTCGGGACTAACAAAAAAATTCAAAATTAAAAACAATTTATGAAATTGCTGACTATAAGGTTACAATATTTATTTGTGAATTTTTGGCGTTAGTTTTCTATTTTTTTTTTGAGAAAATGGTCTAAAACCCCCCCAACCTATACCCGAAATCCCAACTACACACTCTAACTTCACGGATGTCCTATCACACCCCTAAACTATTTAAAACTAAATTATTTTAATAAAATTTCCACATGTCAAACGCGTGCAGTTCCACGTGTCAAACGCGTGCATTTCACTTATCAACATAAAATGTGGTTGTGAATTTTTAGGTGTGTAATTATTTCAATTTTTAATAGTTTAGGGGGGTGATAATTTAGTTTTAAATAGTTTAGGGGGGGTGATAGGACACCCGTGAAGTTAGAGTGTGTAGTTGGTATTTCGGGTATAGATTGGGCGGGTTTTAGACCATTTTCTCTTTTTTTTTTGATATTTTTCCTATTTTTTATTAATTAATACTCATTTTCAGGATTTACCAAAAAAAATAAAAAATAAAAAATTATTTAATTTATGGTTCCTATATTTATTGGTCAATTTTGGCATTAATTTTTTTTTCATATTTTTCCAATTTTTATTTAATTAATTACTCATTTTCAGGATATACCGAAAAAATAAAAATTAAAAAAATTATCAAATTGTTGAATTTAAGGTTAATATATTTATTTGTGAAATTCTAGCATTAATTTTATATTTTTTTTTTCATATTTTAACTATTTTTTATTAAGTAATTACTCATTTTAGGGATATACCGGAAATTTTTTTTTTTAAAAAAAAATTATGAAATAGTTGAATTTAGGGTTACTATATTTATTTGTGAATAATTAGTGCTAATTATATATTTGTTTCGTATTTTCCTACTTTTTATTAATTAATTACTTTTTTTCGGGATTTATCAAAAAAAATAAAAATTAAAAAAAGAATTATGAAATTGTTGAATTGAAGGTTACTATATTTATTAGTGAATTTTAGGGGTTAATTTTAACTTTGTTTTCATATTTTTCCAATTTTTTATTAATTAATTACTCATTTTTTAGATTTATCAAAAAAAAATAAAAATAATAAAAAGTGTATGAAATTATTGAATTTAAGGTTACTATATTTATTTGTGAATTTACCGGCGTTAATTTATATTTTGTTAATATTTTTTCTATTTTTAATTATTCAATTACTCATTTTCGAAATTTATCAAAAAAACTAAATATTAATAAAAATTGTCGACAAATATTTTATATATATATATATAAAAGTTATTTGTGGAAGCTAATGTGTGTTTGTACCTTAGAACGTGCATATTTGGGTTGTACATGTTCATTATGATTCTCTGGAAAAACGGTTCCTACTCCTCAAAGTCAGAATCCGCGCCACGAAATCAAGAACTCCAAGTGGGCCACGCATCGGACGTGGCATGTGGGAATCGAGCAAGAGATGTCGGCCAACAGTAGGTAGCAACAGCCAAGGTCTGCACACATCAGCCGTGGCGTGTGCGCATTGGCTGGGCGACATTGATCGTGGTCTGCGCTTTTCGGAATGGAGACATCGGTCGTGGCCTGCGCTCATCGACTAGGAGACATCGGCCAACGGCAAGAAGCATCAGCCAAGGCCAGTTCAAATCAGTCGTGGCGTGCACGCATCAACTTGGAGACATCGGTCATGGCCTGCGCGCATCGACCAAGCAACATCGGTCGTAGCCTGCACGCATCGGCCAAGCGACATCAACCAACGGTTGGTAACATTAGCCAATGCCTGTAGGCATCAGTCGTGGGTGTGCTCATTGACTGGGCGACATCGACATTAGCGGCATCAGCCAAGGCCTGCACGCATCGGAGTGGAATGTGCACATCGGGCAAAGAACGTTGGCCAATGACATGCAACAACAGCCAAGGCCTGTATGCATCAGCTGTGGAGTGTGCGCATCAGCTAGGCGACATTGATCATGGCCTGCGTGCATCGGCCAGGCGACGTCGGCCAACGACAGGCAGAATAAGCCAAGGTCTTCACGCATCAGACATGGCATGTGCGCATCGTGCAAGCGATGTCGGCCAGCATCGGCCTGGCATTATCGGTCGTGGCCTGCACCCATCGGCCAATGGCAAGCAACATCAGCCAATGCCTGAATTCATCAACCGTAGCGTGTGTGCATCAACTGCCGACGTCGGACGTGACCTGCCAGCATCGTCCGTGGCCCTCATACATCGATCTGCCGACGTCGGACGTGGCTTGTCCGCATCGTCTGTGGCCTGCACACTTTAGTTAGCCGACGTCACGTCATGCCTGCCCGCATCATCTATGGATTACACTTATTAGACAAGTGACGTCATACGCGGCGACACTTGTTGGGGTCTAGTCGACAACATGCGGATGTGCATGCCGTACAAAAATCAAAAGAGTGTGAAACACCTTGTATGCATAACAACATATTCATCTATTTTGCATCATTTATTCTCAATGTTTTCGCTTCACGTGGTTCATTCGTACCAATCTTCATTACTTTTATGGTTCATACTATATTGAAACATATTTTATTTGTACAAATATGTACTCTATCATTAGTTTCACATGTTTAGAAGTGTTTTCGAGCATTTTCATATTTTTCCAACTCTTATTCATTTTTTAAAATTTATTTTTACAGTTTTTTATTTTTTGCATCACATTTTAAAAATTAATAATTATTAAATTATTAAATATAAAGTTACTATATTTATTTGTGAATTTTTGGCATTAATTTAGTATTTTTTTCATATTTTTCCTATTTTTTATTAATTAATTACTCATTTTCGGGACTAACAAAAAAATAAAAATTAAAAACAATTTATGAAATTGTTGAATTTAAGGTTACAATATTTATTTGTGAATTTTTGGCGTTAGTTATATATATATATTTTTTCATATTTTTCCTATTTTTTATTAATTAATATTCATTGTCATGATTTACCAAAAAATAATATAAAAAAATAAAATTATTTAATTTAAGGTTACTATATTTAATGGTGAATTTTGGCGTTAATTTATTTTTCATACTTTTTCCAATTTTTAATTAATTAATTACTCATTTTCGGGATATACCGAAAAAATAAAAATTAAAAAAAATTATGAAATTGTTGAATTTAAGGTTACTATATTTATTTGTGAAATTCTAGCGTAAATTTTATATATTTTTTAAATATTTTAACTATTTTTTATTTAGTAATTACTCATTTTAAGGATATACCGGAAAAAATTTAGAAAAAAAATTATGAAATGGTTGAATTTAAGGTTACTACATTTATTTGTGAATTTTTGGCATTAATTTTATATTTGTTTCATATATTTCCTACATTTTATTAATTAATTACTCTTTTTTGGGATTTACCGAAAAAATAAAAATAATTTTTTTTATGAAATTGTTGATTTGAAGGTTACTATATTTATTTGTGAATTTTAGGGGTTAATTTTAATTTTTTTTCATATTTTTCCAATTTTTAATTAGTGAATTACTCATTTTCGGGGTTTACCGAAAAAAATAAAATAAAAAAAGTGTATGAAATTATTGAATTTAAGGTTACTATATTTATTTGTGAATTTTTCAGCGTTAATTTATATTTTTTTAAATATTTTTTCTATTTTTTATTATTCAATTACGCATTTTCGGAATTTACCGAAAAAATAAAAATTAATAAAAATTGTTGACAAATATTTTTTATATATATAAAAGTTATTTGTGGTAGCTAATGTGTGTTTGTACCTTAGAACGTGCATATTTGGGTTGTACATGTTCATTATGATTCTCTGGAAAAACGATTCCTACTCCTCTGACTCAAGGAAAACCCCTACTGACTTGACCCCCCCTCCTCACGAATAATTGTACAACCTGTCTCCCTCTTCAAAACCCGTCTAAGGGTCCGTGGGAGAAAGTCTGCTTGGGGAAGGTTCTGCCTTCTTGTTACGAGCACCATAATGGGGCGTGGTCCCCTTCACGTCCCGTCTAGGGCTCCGTGTAGGGTAGTATGTTTCAGTTATGGGTTCTTGACAAGCTTGCTAGACCACTTCCAAGCCTTTCTTGAATATGAGGTTTTACAACAAGTATACATTAGTACATGAAATGTACTAAGTATGAGGGATATGCATAAGAAGACATAATCGTAAACCGTAACAAACATAACCAAACTAAGGATAGTAAAATCTTTAAGAAACATAATAAATCATGAACATGGTCAATGCATTTTAAAACCATACGGAAAAGCTTCCATAAAGCTTCAAAAAAAATAACTTAGTTCATTTTGTAGGATATTAACTTTAATAGACAATAGACCATTCTAAAACATGGAATCAGATGTTACTCCCACATCGAGAAGGGAGAGTCTACTTTCCAAAGTAGAACTTCGTATCATATCATATGTTATATGTGGATCCACTAGCTAGGCCATTTGAGACAAACACACGGTGGCACGTAGTTTGGAACTAGAGGTTGCTACTAGAGCCTATCCTATTTGAGCCTCTACCTCAAAGTTCTCTTGGTGCTAAGTTAAATCTCAACGAAATAATCATTTTCATAAACATATCATCATACATGAAAAAGCGCAATTTAAATATTAATCCAAGCTAAAAACATCATAGATTAGCTCATTAAATCTTCACTCAAGCATATGTGAGAAAACCTTTCACCAAACCATGATTCCTTAATATGTGAGAAAATCCTTTCACAATTTTGTTGATGCTCATTTAAAAGCAGCACAGTTCATAAAACATTCATTTTCATAATTCATGCATAATTTCATGAAAATATCAATCATAAATTCATAGTTTTTACATAAATTCATGTCTTTTAGGGTTCATAGTCAAAATCATGATTAATGCATGGGTTTATGTAAAAACAAGTGAAAGTCATGTAATTGAGTCAAAACAATCATAATAAGATCAAAATTGAACAATTGAATCAACATAATTTGAATCCATAAGGAATTGAATAAGAACCTAATCAATTGGATTGAAACAAGACTTGGAGAATTGAGAAACGATGGGCTCAATATGTGAATGGAACCCATTAATGACGCCCTACATACCTTTCTATTCAAAACCTAGAAGCAATGATGAAAATGAGACTTGATTTGGAACCCTTGCTTCTTCTTCTTGACCTTAGGAGAGAATTGGAGATGAATAAATGTGGATGAGATATGGGGGTTTGAGTGAATGGGAGAATTGGGGAAGCTTTGGGGGTAGAAGGGTAGTTATAGGTCATGAATTAAGGGTCAAAACGACATAGAATAGGTATTAGATGCATAGGAAAATACTCAAATACCCTTAAGAAATAATTGTCTAACAACCTTATGGTTGTGATCTATGGCTCGTAGGAATTCCTACAGCCCGTCCTGCTCAACCGTAGAACAAAAATCCAAAAAATCAGTCAGTCCTCACAAGACCATTCTATGATTTGTTGATTTTTCTATGGTCTGTAGACCCCATCCACAGAACATAAGTTTAACTCCAAAATTTCACTAAGTCTGGAACCTTTCGACGAAACCACCCTACGAACCACAAAACCAACTACGAATCGTCAAAGCCTTCCCTAGGACTGTAACACCCCTAAATGCTAACAAGAGTCGCATATTGATTTACCCTTGCTTAATTAATATGTTTTATTCACATTTTTGGGAACTTGAAATTTTTGTGATAATTGCTAGCTTGCTTAACATAAATTATATCGTAATTTATGGGATTTTATTGGGGTATTTACGTAATAGTATAATTAGAATTTTGTATAATTGTAAAGGAGGTGAAGGATATATACATATAGTGTATATGTATGCATTTTGGGCAGCACACTAAACTATTTGGGCAACACCTTTGAAGGCCAGCTGTCCAAGTGATAAACATCACTTGTGTAATTATATATTTTCACTCCTCTTTGAGATAATTTAGGTTCTTTCAAGACTTAGAACTTTAGAACCCTAGCTTACCAATTGTTCTTCAAAATCACAAGAGAAAAAACTTGGTCTTTTGGCTGGAATTCGAAACACACACTGTTTTTTTGGTAAGTAGTCGAAATATGTTTTGTAGCTGAGTAGTGTGTATTACATTTGGAATGTCTCGTTCTCTAGAACTCCTTTTTGGGTGAATAAATATGATTTGGAAAGATAATTCATATACCTACAACTCTTATGTTTATGTGAAACTCTAATTTAGCTGTTATGGATTTGAAATATGGGACGCAACACAAGACAAGTTCTGTCCAGATTTTGGATTTAGAAACCCTGTCTGAACAACTGTTTGTGTATCGATGATATCTTTTTGTACAAAATGTATTTTTTGGTGATTATTGTTGCGTTGCAACCTTAAGTGATGTATCTACATCTTTCATGAAGGTTATAAAGTCTAGTTTGGCCGTCTTCCTGTTCAAATCTAAGTTATAATGTGGGGTACTAGACTGGCCATAATCACTGTTTTGGGAACATAGTTGAATATGTGCAGACTGAGCTTATTTGTAATGATAATCCTATTTTATGTAGATATTATTTCGATATTAGGAATTAAAGAGGTTATTTAATTGCATTTTTATGGTTGTATATACTTATGAACAAGTTGAGGACCTTGATACGTTGGTTGGTCTCCTATTTGAACTCGTGGAGTTGTGTTGGACTGTTCTACGCTAAAGCAATGAGGTTTGTGTATAAACATGTACTTGCACTCTTTTAACTGCTGGTATATATGAAATTTGATCTTGACACCTTGGTTACGTCTTGTCACTTTGCATTGTCGTGTTGGTATGACGCTTGTGTAACTCGCCCACTTATACGGATTGTTTGATCACTTGGCACTCTTGTTGGGACCTTGTCCTTCTTGTGGCTGTGACTTTGTCACTATTGGCATGCCTCTTGATTTGGATCATTTGCCATCTTGACTCTGAATTTTTAGTCCGTCTTAAGAATGAAAGTTGTCCATTTTAAATACGAACTAGAAAGCCATTTTTAATATGGTTCTTGGTTCTCTTGATTATTGGGCTTTGACCCTTCTTGATACTTGCTTGTGCCGGGTGTGACGACATGAGGTATATATAGGGCGAGCCTTGTTATTGAATCTCTTGGAAAATGGTGCTATGAGCGTTCTTGACATTTGAATCTTTGAATATCGAACTTGACACTCTTTATATACATTGCTACTTGATTTATTTATTATGTTTCAAGTATGCTGCCCATGACTTGAGAAAGGTAGCGTGGTGAATTGTTAAGGGCTCCAAACCTATAGTTTTTACACCACTAAGCTATATGCTTAGCGATGTTGTTTCTATCGTAGGGAATGATCGAGAGGAGGCATGAAGCTGGCCATTGGAGATGGAGATTTTGAGAACTTTAAGGAAGATCACATTTGCATATAGACATCTATATTTTGTATAAACTTTGGTACTTATACATGATCTATGTGTTGTATATTTGCATGTAATTTTGAGAACTAATCGGAGCATGTCACCATGGTTTGTAATATAAGTATGGCTACTTGTTTTGCTCATTTGGGGTGTGTAAACCCAAGTTTTGTAATATATTAAATTTAGTACTTGTTTTGAATGATTGTGTGAAGCATGAACCCCCTAGTTTGGGTTCTCGGAAAGTTGGTAATATTTTTTTTTTTATGTATCATTTTTGTTACTAGTGTGAGAACAGTATATGCATAAGAATCTTGTAAGTTATTTGGTTTAGGGTATTTCGAAAGGATCGTTACAAGGACTATGTCTTAAACCAAATCTCTGAATCCATCCTAGAGTGTCATCAATGGCTTGTACGCTTCAACCTATTCATTCGTTGGTCAAACTTCAGAATCTTAATTTTTCAGAACTCAATTCACTTTCTACGATTCTGTTCCTACGGTCCGTAGGTGTGTCTTGAAGACCACTGCTTCAGAGTTAATGTATGTTTTCTCTAAGTTTTATTATTTTCATAGTTTAGCCAGATTATTTAGTAGTATTGACTTGGGGATAAAAACTTGATTCGTGTCTAGCAACCCTCATAAGTAAATAATTTTAATTATGGATAAAGTTTAACTTGTAAAATTTACACAACTTTTAAATTATTATTGTGGATGTATCAATTTATGGATACAGTTTTATATTTATTACTAAATAATTGAATTTTAAAATATTAATTTTATCACAACTAATTATAATTTATTTTTAAAAAAACACTTAATTCTTTTTAAACTTCCTATAAAGTCAAAGAGTATGACATAGATATGAGAGTATTTTATTTATGGAAGGTGAAAGTGTTGATTGTTAGTAGTATTTTTTAGGCTTAAGTCATCTGTGACCCCTTAAAGTTGTCCGCATAATTCACTTAGACACCTTACCTAAGGCTAGTACCTATTGAACACTTTTATCTTTTCAAAACTTGTTCCTATTAGATATTTTTCGATA
Organism: Solanum pinnatisectum; assembly: GCA_035578085.1. Taxonomy (NCBI): domain Eukaryota; kingdom Viridiplantae; phylum Streptophyta; class Magnoliopsida; order Solanales; family Solanaceae; genus Solanum; species Solanum pinnatisectum. Next base: position 1,039,187 of record JAWPEI010000024.1, on the reverse strand, counting down.
ATAAGTAAAAAAAATTAAATGTGTGTAATGCACTTGCTGTGATGTGGCAAAATGACTAATTAAAAGATAACATGTGGCATAAGGTCCAACAATTATAGAAAAAAAGAATTTTATGTTAAAAGAATGAAAATTATTTCAAATAAATTTTTTCATCTAATTTTAAAAAATAAATAAATGAGAAGCTCATTTTCTCTTCATCTTCTTCATAACAAGATTGTTTTTCTGAAACGACAAAATTGAATATCTTTGTTAATTGCTTTTATAATTATTTTTTATTCCTAATACGTGAGGAAAAAAGATATTCAAAGAGACTGATACAAGAGTGATGAAGAAAGAGAGTCTTTCAATCGTTTTGAAATCGATATCAAAGAGAAATTGAGAGGACCTAAATTATTTTTATTGAATCAATCTGATATAATTTTTGATAATTTTAATGGGTTTACATTTTAATTTGAATGGTAATATTTGTTCGAAGGTGACCGAGATGGACGTCGATCGGCTAATTTTTTTCAGCCTGATGTTCTCTCTTCTTTTTTCCCTTCAAATTCAATTAGTCGATTCAATTTTTATTGTTTTTAATTAATATTGAAAAGAGATGGAATAGAAATAGACAGAAAAAAAACACAACAACAGTGTGCAGGTCTTCTTTCGGTGAAGAAGACGACTTGAAAGGGGTGGGGTGGGGGCTTTTTTTCTATTTTGTTTTTGTTTTAAGAATTAGTATTACTTTTAAATTATTTTAAAAAAAATTAAACTATTTAAATGCCAAGTGGCAAAAAGAATTAAGTCTTTTTGAAAAAAATAATATTTAAGGTTTTTTCACACTCAGCTAAAGTGAAAAACATTTGTTTTGCCACATCAATATTTTGTGTTTAATAGGTATATTTTTTGAACTATTTAGATATTCAATAAGTGATAGTGATAATTGATGTATCTTTATAAAATATGCAGACAATTTTAAGGTGTCGTACGTGACTTAAGCCTATTTTTTTTTTATAGAGTTTAGTTCCGTTGCAGACGCAGCTAACGACAACACATACCTCCCACCTTACTCATTACACATCCGAAAGAGTTACACACATGTCAGCCACAACGCCGCCGTCACCGCCACAGCGACTGGCTGCACTTCCTTCCCATTCCTCAAACAAATTACGTAATTCCACACCCATTCGATCCGTCAACCGTAAGGATATTTCCATTCGATGTGAATTCGAGAATAGTCAAAGGTGGACGGTTGGTTGTGTTTCCGGCACTGATCCAATTCATATTATTCTAAAACCTCCTTCCATTCCAATGGCTTCAGCTGCTGTTTTAGGTTCTTCTAGGAAGAATTTTAAGAGAGTTTGCTTATTCTATTGCAATGAAATGAAGGACCTTGCGGAGAGAATTGCTTCCCAATCTGACGCCATTGAGCTTCGTAACATCACTTGGAGGTATGATTACTTTCCTTTGGAATTTAATTAAGTATGCTTAAGCTTGAAATTGTTGGAAATCAATTAGTTCTCCTTCGTATCAAATATCTGATATTCTTATTTTATATAATGTTACAAATTTGTAGAATTTAAAATATAGTTTCATTTATCAAATTTTTGTAGTGATATCATGTTTTTTCTTTCAAATTTGATTGGGTGCTGAGTTTAGCATACATTTGGACTTGAACAATTAATTAGTGATTGTGGAAGATACATTGAATATGCCATTCGTTTGATGAGAAATAAAAATGATTTATGGATGAAAGTTTCATAAATAAAACACCATATCAAAATATAAAATTTAATGGCATTGAACGTTTATGATGTCCCAAGATAGGAAGTGTTTAGGACGGATCAACTAACTCTTAAAGACCTAGAAGAAATAAAGGGGAACAATCTCGTTGAATTAGTTGAGATGCGCGTAAGCTGGTTCAGACGCCACGATTATCAAATAAAAAGTGGTTGTGGTGGTGGGTGGGGGGTCTTACCAGCATGTATTAAGGGATCTATACTAAACCAGAACTTTTAACTGTTTGGCTAATTTGTTGTTCCAATGCATGCTATACAAATACAAAGTATACTAATGTGTCAATTTTAGTGTCACATTAAATGGGGGCAAAGGAAGTACAAAATGTGTCCTTGTTACTAGGTCCGTGAGGATAGTTTTTGGAAATTGGAATTTTGCCTGCTTACTATGAGATCAGAGTTTCCTTCTTGGCACTTTAGTAACATATTTGTCAACATACTTTTGAACTAAAAGTTCTATTGGATATATTTCTTTATCTGGACTTGGATGATGGATCAAAATGAGGGTAGAATTTATTGGATTTTCTGATCTCTATTGCTGCATTGTTGATGAGACATAAACTGTTCAGTAACAGTAACTCAAGTACTGTCTGTTATAGAGTTTTTCTGCAAAGTTGATTTGGTATTAAATAATTCAGGACTTTTGATCTTCACCTTATCCCAAAATAAAATTCAGGACTTTTGAAGATGGATTCCCCAACTTATTCATATCTAATGCTCATGGCATCCGTGGACAGCATGTAGCTTTCCTTGCTTCCTTTAGTTCTCCTGGAGTAATTTTTGAGCAATTATCCGTCATTTATGCATTGCCAAAGCTCTTCGTTTCCTCATTCACACTTGTCCTTCCATTTTTCCCAACGGGCACATCTGAGCGTATGGAGGATGAAGGTGATGTTGCCACAGCTTTTACACTTGCTAGGATTTTGTCGAACACCCCAGTTCCTCGAGGAGGACCAACTAGTTTAGTTGTATTTGATATCCATGCCTTGCAGGTACACCAAATTCGAGTCTTTGCAAAAAAAGTGGTGTTTTTTTTGTGCTTGTCATTTTCTAGCTTATATGTCATCCTGTTGTTAAGCTGACACACTTGTTTATCTGACTTCTCTGATTACAGGAGAGATTCTACTTTGGAGACAATATACTACCATGCTTTGAGAGCGGGGTCCCATTGCTTCTAAATAGGCTACAACAACTCCCTGACTCTGACAATGTAAGTTTCTTCAGTGTTCTCAAAGTTTAATTTAAGGCGCACTTAATTCCTGAAGCTTAGAGAAGACTGGGGAGGCTCTTTGACTAGCTTCAGTTATGCTTCAATGTAGTCAAGGCACTAAAGCAGGCACACTCATTGCTATGAATTCTATGTTGAATTGAGTGGTACTAAACAACAAATATAATCGGCAAATAAGCACATTAGTTGTTAAGGAAACTACTATGAATGAATTTGTTATGTTTTTCTTGAATTATATAAATATCTCTCTCTCTCTCTCTCTCTCTATATATATATATATATATATATATATATATATATATATATATTTCTTTCATTATGCCTATTTTTTAGGAAAGCCCACACTTAAATTGTGCTTTGCGCTTAGAGCTAGAATAGACCTGGAGCGCTTTTTTGAGTTTTTTCACTTCTGACAACACTGAGTTTCTTTTCCTTTCTTTTTATCCTGGTATGAAGCAGAACATAAACAAATTAATCTTATGTTTGACATCTGTTGTGGGAATAACATTATTTTGCATTTTGATTTCCTTGTATTCTATACATAATCTGCTATTGAGGAACTCCAGTAAACTAACACGTTGATGAATTTTGTAGCATATAAAAGCTGAAGGGATCATGAGGATATTGACACAAATATCCTTCTATCTCATTAGGCTAAATGCTTCTATCCCTTCAGTTCAAAATCTGATGGGTAATCTGGGTGGATATAACTTGGCATTCTTTGATAAAAATGACTTACTAGAATCAAAGCATCTAATCTGGCAGAGTTTGCTACCTCAAGGCTCAAGCTTAAAACTGTCTCTTTTCCTTTTTGATAATGATGGTGTCTGGGCTGGTTTGGCCACAACTCAACTAATCCACCGGATACCTGCTACCTCCCGCTAGTGTAGATACTGGTATCTTTGTCCATCAACACTTAAGACATATGGAAAGATACCTACTGTTGTTCCTCTGATGGGATTTCAACCTTGCTCTCCCATTGTCATTTGAGCTTGATTGCCTTTGGGACACACCCATTGTTTTTTTAGGCTTCTTATGAACTGTTCTAGTTTTGGTTTCCAGTTCAGATTCCTCAAACTGTTAGCTCTCAATCAGATATCATGTTTAGATTCAGTGGTTCAGTATTCAAGAATGAATTAGTGAGGAGTATGAGTCCAACATATGATGTTAATGTTAACAAATTCCCTTGAGATGCTATTCCATGAAGACGCAAAAAGAAATATAATGCTCTTGGTCCTAAAGCTTTTAGTTCACATAACAGATGTGCTTATGACATTGCAGGAAACTGTGCTTTCACTTACTAGTTATATGGTTGATTGGATGGAACTGGTCAATGGTTAAATAATATTCGTGCTAATAATTAACTTCTATTGTTTCTCTTCATTAAAAAAAAATTGAAATGTATTGTTTCTCTCTGTAGATATCTATAGCTTTTCCTGATGATGGTGCATGGAAACGTTTTCACAAGCAGCTTCAGCATTTTCCAATGGTATTCCTTCAAAACTAATTTGGTGCTCAAAAAAAATCCATCAGCATAATGATTAGACATTCATATTCATGCTTTTATGCTCATAAACTTTGTTCTTACACATTCTAATGAGGGATTGAATAATATTTCCCTTCCTATTGTCTCATATTTCAAGTTTTTTCCTTCTACAGATTGCAAGTAGGACTATTGACCTTTATATTGCAATGGGGTACTAATGTCCAAAACTGGAGGCTATAAACTACTTAAAATAAGTTCAAATTGTATTAGACAAATTGAAAATAGGAGTATTGACTTTTAAATATGTGCTGGAGTACCTGTGCCCAAAGTTGGAGTCCATAAACCACATAAATAAGTACATAGTGACTAATATTATAAAATGGTCCCTCACTTTCCCCTCACAAAGCAAAATAAATAGAAGATGCAACAACTACAACATACCCAATGTAATCCCACAAGAGGGGTCTGGTCAGGTTAGTGCGTAGGGCCAGCTCGACCATGAGACCACTAAAGCAATGGCTTGGGGTCCCAATTTTTCCCAAAGATGTATTATATATAGAGAGAGAGATATAAAAATTATATTTTCTATTGAAAAGATTCTTTTCAAATTGAATAGTACATGCATTTTTTTTTTTAATGTACTATTAAATTTGAAAAGAAAATATTGGGTAGAAAATATAATAACTTTTTATTTTATTTAACGTAGGGGTCGTTGTAATAATTGAGAAATGGAATATCCTTAGGTAGTTGTAGTATCCTTTCGTACGTGGCTACCTATTTTTTTCCTGATTTATATTCTCATGCCACATGAACCCATATTTGTTCCCTTGATGACTCAAACTCACGACCAGTGAGGGGTGCTTACCATTTCAGAAATTCTCTTATTACTGAATATTTAGAAGTCTCCCAAACGATTAAATCTTCTACATAATGCAAATCTATTGTTGTCTCAATACAAAAAGATCAAATTTGTTTTTTGATGTCTTCTTCAAATTCAAACATTGCAACAAGTTATCACTATATTGAAGCAACACAACACTATTTTGATATCATTAAATCTACTTATCAAATTCAGCATAATACTATTTCAATATATTTATATCAACTTATCAAATTTTTTAGTCAGGTTTTATTATTCTAATTATTGTTATCCAATTTATATATGTCAATTAGAAAAAAAAATCAACGCTTCTTTATAAAGTTTGGCTTTTGGCACCCAATCTTGTCGAGACGGCCCTAGTAGTGTGTATGGAGACCATACCCTACCTTGGGAGGTAGAGAGATAAGTTGATTACGGCATGTCTGTATTGATATTGGCAACAACACCATGCTAATAGATCCTGAGATTAAGGCATGATTGCTTGATGCTTTATGTATGGTGAGGGGCTAGGGAAGAGAGCAGTGGATCCTGCTATGTTATGAACTTCTGAAAGTGCCCGAGCTTACGAAGTTTACTTCCTTCCCGCCCTTGATTACAAAGCATCACAATCTAAAACTGTCAAAAGAAATTGAACATGATTGTTGCAACTGTTCATTCCTTAATTTCACAATCATAGATGTCATCACATGAGGTGTGCATGTCTGTATTGATATTGACAACAACACCATGCTATTTTGGGTGTTCATTTTCTAGACTTGGCAGATCGGGGAGACACTATCATCTTCTTGTTTGTTGAATTAAGTCTATTTCCTTACAATTTGTTGGGTCCTTAAATAATCAAACTGCTGAATTTTTTTTATCATTTCATTGAAAGACTACATCTTGTTTTTCAGTTTGCTTTATATCTGGAACCATGTTAGTGATGCTCATTGACATGGCGTATATTGATTATCAGATTGTCTGTGCTAAAGTTAGGGAAGGTGATCAACGAATTGTGCGGATTAAGGAGGGAGACCCTGCAGGACATCATGTTGTGATAGTGGATGATCTTGTGCAATCAGGTGGCACCCTAACAGAATGCCAGGTGAGAAAGCATTTGGAAATGAACTGAGTGATATCTGAAAAAAGAAGTGATATTTGAAGTTCAGTTGAAAAAAAGGTTTTTGAAAGTTGAAGTTATGTTTGAACATGTATTTCATTTGAAAAAATGTGGAAGTTTTGTAAGGGAAACTTTTTACATTAAAAACTTTTTCTCAAGTTTGGAGTGAAACACTGACACAATTTATAACGAAACAGGTTTTTTTCCAAACAGGCCCCAGTAGTGTTGTCTGCTAGTCTACAGTCTACATCTGGACAAATTTACTTATCGTCACATTAGGCTATAATTGGCACATTTATCTATAAATTAATGACCTAGTCTGTTTTGGAAAAAGAAAGGGAAAAGTGTTAACTTTCCTTATAGTCTAATACTCCTAAATAGAAGTTCAAGTACTCTTGCAACTCATATCCATTGTGACTAATTTGAATTACTTGGCAGAAATTGGTGAAGAAACTATTATGTATAATCTTTTGTTTTGCACATAATCCCTGATGAGTGAAAAGCTTGCTTCATTTAGGAAGTTGATAACTATATTGTTCGGACCCTTCAAAATCATGTCAATCGTTCTGATACGATTTCGGTGTGGGATTAACACCAAATTTGGTCAACTTGCTTTTGACTAGTTGAACAACTACCCCTAGGACTATGGAACAAAGGATTATCTCAGACCTAGACCAAGGTATGGATGGTGATACGACAAGATAAAATGCAAGAGAAATTAAGGCAAGAAACAGGTTACTTGTCTCAACGGGCAAAGTGAGCCTTGCTTTTTTGAATTCAAGAATTCAGAATCAATCAAATCTCCTCGACTAAGATTCAAATCTTCGAATAATCAGTTCATAGCCAACCACTCTACCACTAAGATACCAAGGAAAACCAGGAGATCCGATCACACAGAGTTCAATCCCCCTTTTCAACCCATAATCAATATGAGCTTGATGCCTCCTTCGTAACTCCCGGAAATTCTTCCTGGTTCCCTTGCATGATTTGGTGGAGTTACCTTGGGTGCTTTGTCTATATTTATGACCAAGAAATATTGTTTGTTAGGTATTTGATTCAATATGAGGATTTATACCATCTCTCTCTCTCTCTCTCTCTCTCTCTCTCTCTATATATATATATATATATATATATATATATATATATATATATGAAAACCTTTTGCTATTTCTACAATCCTTTTTATAAAAAGGTGGCTTAACTAACAATAAAAGGATGGAAGTAGTACCACAAATAATGAACTTGTTCTTTTTTCTAATCTATGAAGTAGGACCTAATTCAATATAACATTTGTTGGTCGTATCCCAGCACTATGTCGGCACTCAGATCCATACCACCCCATCCTAAAATTTATTTGATGAGGAATCTGACCTCTAGATCCACAACCATGTTGGGTACCTACACCCAAGTCCAAGCAACATAGGTTGATAGTAGTGAATGAAGTTCTAGCATTTAAAAGTAGAATTGACAAATTGTGGACCATTTCTTGGATCCATGAATTTAAGGTAATGCTTCATAGTTGTTAGTTATGTATGCTCTAAAGCTGTAGGAAGTATCCATCTAAAGGTAGTAGTTTAGATTTCTTTTCCTGTGTTGGAGGATTGTCTTCTCATTGGAGAAAATGAAATGTGGAGAGGGTCATAGTAGCATGCATATTTCTTGAACAAATCTAATTATTAGAATGAGCATTGCTTAAAATGCTTAGATGCAGGGAAGAAATATGAAAATATGGCCATGTTGTATTGAATTAACAATGCTTGAAAATTGATTCACTTCTTCCCTCTTTTCTTATTTGATGTAACAAAACTAGTCTCTGCTTTTTGCAGAAAGTATTGGCTAAACATGGAGCTCAAAAGATAAGTGCTTATGTGACCCACGGAATTTTTCCAAACAGATCATGGCAGCGTTTTAGCCATGACAAAGGAGGTAGGCGTGTGTTCTCTGATTCTTGTATTAGTAAGCAAAAATTTCCTTCTTTAAGATTGGTCATGGCAAATGGCAATATGTCTAAAGAGGCCTTTTAATCATTTAGATCTCAATCATTAAGTTTGGTTATTTTTTAGGCCTAGATCTTAATTATTCGGATCTTAACTATTTAGTGTGTTATTTTTAAAATGTTACAACCACTTAATGGGTCTATCAAAAAACAACATATCTACCTTCACAAGGTAGGGATAAGGCTGCATACACACAACCCTCTCCAATTCCATCTGTGGGATAACACCGAGTATACTGTTGTTGTTACCACTTAATGGGTCTAAATAGATTTTAAATGATTAAGATCTATAACAAAATCTTAATATCATTTAGATGATGTCTATTTAAGGTTTTGTATAAATGTGGCAATTTTTAAGTTACCTTCAAAAAAGAAAAAAAAAGGTGGCAATTCACTGCTACTGTCTACGCCCATCATTGCTGCCCACAATTATCAACTACCTCCTCCCACCACTTACAGACTATTTTCAGTCACAACCATCATTGTTGTTAGTCGCTACAATCCGTCGCCAACACTCCTAACAACCATTTACACTCACCACCAACCATCATTATAATAACAATCTTATTATTGACAATCACCATCAGTCACCACTATATATCATCATCATCTGCCGTCATCATTCACAAACACCATTAGCTATTACTATCATTCACCACAATTATAAGTCGTCAGCATCATCAACCACTATTTTCCGAAATCATCACCATATCTACTACACACAAACACCACCATTGGCCTAAAATTATTCCCAATAGTCACCCACACCACCATTAAGTGCCATATAACTATTTAAGAATATTTTGTGGAAATAATATTACATTAACTTAATATTTTATTGAATTTATATTTATTAATTTTTAAATAAGGATAATTTTACTGAAATTAACAGTCTTAATTATTTAGTAATCAAATCTTAGTACAACATCTTAATATTCAGATTCAGACGTCTTAATCATTAATGAAAACAATTAAGGCCTAAGTCTGGCATCATGTTTGAGAACTATTTTGATTTTTTAGACTTTCATAAATCTTCTAACAAGGTTTTCCCTAAATAATGAACTATCATGCTTTAATGTGCTTCTTTTAAAAAAATTCTCTACTATTCTTTTGACAAAACAGTGCTCTTTTCTTTTCTTTTTTTTCAACTGCACATCCATGCTATGCATTTACATGAGAGTTCCCTCATACAATGGTAGATTGGAAAAATATTGTACTAATCAAATTTTGCTATTAGGAAACTTAAAGAGTAGATATTGGTCCAAGCAATACAACAGATTTAGGCACCAAGTGTTTCTACAGCATGATCTTTCTCCTTTTTTTGGTTGAAATTTTCTTTGTTTCAAAAACCAATATTAAAAATATACTACCATATCTGAAAGTTTTGTTTCTCAATGAATTGCACAGTTCCACTTTATGATGTCTGTTTTGGGTTTTGTTTGAATTTTATCAGGTGATTTCATCACTATCTACCTCTTAACTTGTTCAGGTAGTCCTGAGAATGGAATGACTTACTTCTGGATTACAGATTCATGCCCTCAAACTGTGAAGGAGGTGAAAGACAAAAAACCATTTGAGGTTCTGAGCCTTGCCGCTCCCATAGCATCTGCACTTCAGATTTAACTGCAGATTCTGTAATTACCTGCAATGTCCTTGGATTCAAGATATATAGAGAAAGCTAGGAGAAGCCAGAGCTTCCTGCTAGCATTATCGAGATGAGTTTAGATTGATGTCGATAGTATTTTTTTCAACTCTATTTACCTGACAGACTTTGATGCCAGCATAATGAAGATGTTCACTACTCTCTCAATCGAATCATCGTTTGAAGATTTCCCTTGAAATGATTTACCTCGAGAATTGAATCCTTTATTTCCCATAAAATGCTTGTTTGTATCATAAACTGGATCTATAATTTAATTCGGATGATTCTATCATTTAAATTTCAGTACATATATGCTGAGTTCAGGGATCCAGTTCCATTTTTCTCTGGTTTGCATGAGTTATTTGATGTGCAATTTTTATTTTAAGCCCCATCAAAGCTCCGAGCTTCGTGTTGTGAAATACTTTTAATGCAACAACAGTCTAGTCAACAGATCATTATCCTAATTTTTTGGTCATCCTTCCAAAATCACTTTCTATCTGTACACTTTCTTGGAAATTCACGCAAATCGGTTGTTTCGGTGTTGTTTAACTTTTGCTCTAGCTAAATTGTAGGGATAGTTTCAAATATATATACAATAAATAATTAGTTTGCGATAAATATATTCATATTTTATTTTACATAAAAAATTAGCCAAAAGTCGTAGAAAGTATATATTGACTATACAATATAGCATAGCTTATCAAAAGTTATAGGAAGTATACATATATTTTACAATATAGTTTACATGTATATGAGTTATACACTGACTATACATTGTGATACACTCAAAAAAATTGACTATAGTTTAACTATATGTGAAGTATACACTAACCATACAAAAAGTATACATTGACTAATTCAATCTCGTCAACTCAAAATCATATCTAAATAGTTTTAGATTTTAGATATGAAATATTCTCAGTGTTACACAAAAATATTATATGTAATTCGCTCAAAATGATTCACATTTACAGTACGTCGAATTTTTTTTAAAAAAATACGAGGTGGAGGACGGGGGAGGCGGAGTGGGAGGCGGAGGAGGAGGAAGAGGAGGCGGGGGAGGAGGAGGGGAAAGGAGGAGGTAGGGAGGGGAGGTGGGAGGCGGGGAGGAGGAGGAGGAGGAGGAGGAGGAGGGGGAGGGGAGGAGGGGGAGGGGAGGAGGAGGAGGAGGGGGAGGAGGCAGGGGAGGAGGAGGAGGAGGAGGGGGGGGGGGGGAGGAGGAGAGAGAGGAGGAGGGGAGGAGGAGGGGAGGAGGGGTAGGAGGAGGAGAATACTAATAATAATTTAGGACAAATTATGCAAAATATTAGTCCATGCACAGTATCACGAATTTGACATGTGGAAAATATCGCCCATAAAGCTTAAATATGGGATAAGTGTTTCCCAGATACCAGTGACTACTATAATATTGGGATCGTTGGAAACATCAGCCTGAGAGCATGACAATTCGGTGAAGAAGGATTGTGCGACCAGGTACTTCTTCGTGCATCTCTTATTGGATCTCCTTCCTAGGTTTGAGTGCATTATCACATCGGGAGGTAGCTAGTAACGGTTTCAAGTATTATAGAAATTCCCCACGAGTCTAGACTCAAATCTTAGGCATGTGACATTACTCAAGTACTGTTAAAAACAATCTTTTTTCTAGGGTATAGAGTAAGTTTTTTTGTGATAGTACCATAAGTTTGCATCTCATTCTTTCACTTGTAATACATTATCTCTCGATTAAGCATTGATAATAGGAAGATCTTCTTGTTTATACTCTAGTTCTTGAATTCTAATATGAAGATTCTTATTCTTTGCTTGAAGTAAATTATATTCATTTCATTTATTTCATCTGTTGGATTTATCCAAAAAAGAAAAGAGGTTTGATCGAACCTAATTCACTTTCCTTTAATCTGTTTTTACAAATCTAACTTCGTTCGCACCCACACGATATTTTTGGCAAATAATTTGGCGCCACTTATGGGGATAGATTGTTGTGATATTATTTTGTTCATTTGATTATACTCTTTGCTAGATCACCACTTCCTACATACTCAAAACCACAATCATGTTTGCAATTCTTTATAATAGTCCAACCAACAGCGAAAAACTCAATGACCCGCTCACTAGAAGTTTGTCTAACCCTTTAGTTCCATAAAATGTGCTAGTTGTAGAATGAGAAGATGATTAGGCACCTTCACAAAGAAGAGGCTGATGGAAAACATGTAAGGACCAATCAGGTCCCAAGTAATGAAAAGTCATAGTGAAGAGGGGTACAACAGAGATAGGTACCTCTCACGAATGGGTCAATGTCAACACCCAAGAGTAACATGGATGTATCTAAGGAAAGATTCTGTGTTGAAGAAGATGTGAAAGGGATGATATATAACCTCACAAAATGCCTTTATAACAAAGATGGATGGTACCGTAACAACCTTCACAAGCAGTGTTCATAATGAAGCCAACACACCACCTAGTCATGTATAGATTGGAATTCCGATGAGCACTTTGACAAATTTGGCTGCAACAGGACTAATAGGGAACTTGGGGATAGTGGGAAGCAGGTTCATAGAAGTGCACATACCAGTAGACCCATTCAAAGAGGAAATCCTCAGTTTTATTCTAGAAATTCACTCTCAAATGAACCAAATTCTATGGGGCCCATCAATCATTAGGGGTAGTGGGCATATTTATGCACCCAAGCATCACATTTTACCCTTATTTTGGCTAAATTTTGAGGATAAAGCCAGGTATATTCATGTATTTTAAGTATAAATGTTGTGGTGAGCTAATTATATATGTAACTAGACTTATTTCAGGTTCAAACATAGTGAGAATTGATCCAAAGAAGTAAAGAAACACAAAGCAAAGCATCACAGACATAAATGTAGCCAACACAAGACTAACACAGTGGTATGCGGTCAATGGTGGAGTCAGGAGTTTCACGAAGGTTGTCCATAAATTGCATAACAAAAAAACTCTTTTTAATAACTGGAAAAAAATTGCTACTAGTGAGATTCAAACACACAAGTGCTACCTCATTTGAGGCATTCGAAACCACTGGGCTATAACAACTTGTTGTGTTAAGGGTTTTCAAAATATATTATTTAATCACTTAGTATATCACAATACTAGTGTATTTGATGTTTTTTTTCGATGAATGGTGTCCAATTGGACACCTTGAGAAGCAAGTAGCTCTGCCACTGTCCATGGTGTGGGGCAATCCATGGTGTGGGGCAAGCATCCTGCATTCTCCCCCCCGCCGCACCACATGTGTTGTGAAACTTCAGAGGATGTGAAAAAGAGCATGTCTTGGTGATGGACCTCTCAATGTGAACTCAAGTTTCACGATTGACTAAGCGGCGCTGACCTCATGTCTCACAATGGAGGTCACATCGTGCACTAGTTGTACTATAGAATTTTTTTTACAGCTCAAGATTGAGTCCAACTAGGATTGTATTAGTGGGTATTTTTCACCACTATAAATAGACCACATAGATAACTTTTCTAGGGTTATGGTATTACCAGAGGTTATGACCAAAGTTTAGGAATTATTACCAAGTTTATTTATTGGTTATTTTTTAAGACATTGTTAAAATTTACCTTACTACTCTCCTAGTTGTTACTTTTTCACGAACAGCAGAAATTAATTCAAGGTTTATACCATTTTTTCTTTCTTGCAATAATCTTTAATCTCAATAATTACTTTGGTTCTTCACAACTAGTTATGAGTAGCTAAATATCATAACTAGGGTTATGGGACCTAGAATAGGAATAAGGATAATGAGTTCTTCACATTTAAGTCTTTGTAGTCTTTCGTAAACATTGTCTTTTTAATAGCTAAAAACATTAGAAACTCGTTTGTATATTAAACTTGCTTGACAAAAGAAGTTAATAGGAAAAATAATCACAAATAGAAATTTGAGGCTACCAGCCACTATCTAATATCTTTAGTTAAAGATAGAACAGTTAACCAAAGACCTACAATCATAACCAAATTAATACACACCCAAGTGTTGAAAAGACTTAGGGTGAAATTCTTCTAATTGGGCCGAGAGACTTTAGAAGACATATAGATTCATCATTTTGGACGGTGAGCACAACGATATTCCTTTTTAAACCCTCATTCCAAATAATAATCACAAGACTAAATTCTCGCAATAAATTGTAATTCCTTGCCCACATTGTCTATGAGATTCGACCCCAACCTACTTTGATTCTATATTTGATAATGACCCCTTTATACCTAATTGAGGGTGTAATTTGGGAAACATCAAATTTGGCATCATTGTCAAAGAGTGTGGTTAAGAAATTACTTTTTCAATAAAATTTCATCGAGTGATCATTATTTCTCATACCACTCTCATTTGTTGTTTATGTTTGTTGCATTACAACCTCAGTGTATGCCTGATACTCGGAGTCAAGGATCTTCCTTGATTCTGTTGGATCAAGAAATTGAACGTACTTTGAGGCACCTGAGGCGGAAAGTGGCTTTGGACGGTGAGGTTGATCGGATGGATGTAGGAGTTGTTGCTGCACAAGTGGGCCTTGTTGGGGCCATTCAACCTCCAACATTAGCTGGTATAGTTTTCAACATCACCCGCAAGATGTTGTATCTTTTGGGCATGAAATAATTTTTTGGAGGTCTAGATCATGAAAACCTGAACAAATATCAGAAGGACTTTGTCTGGTTCTCTATGGTGTACAACATCCCTAACATCTCTCAGGAAAGAATAAGATTGAGGTTATTTTCATTCTCACTAATAGGTAAAGAAACTACATGGTTGGGAGAACTATCAGAGGCATCTATCTTGACTTGGGAAGAACTTACAACAAAATTCTTGGAGAGGTTCTTTCCTCCAAGTAGATGTATACATCTCAAGACGAGATTAGGAACTTTAGACAGCTACCGGGTGAAAAATACACAAGGCCTAGTTACACTTCAAAAAGAACGTGGCTTAGTGTTACCGAATGAGGTGTTATTGGAAAGCTTCTATAGGTCTTTGGATTCGGTCAACAAATCCATTGTAAACAATATGGCGAAAGGTTTTGGAGCATTCGTATAATGATGCCAACACACTACTAGATTAGATGACATAGACAAACAGGGCCTCACACACTAGAGATACTAAAGTAGTGGGAAATGCATTGCTAGTAAGTAGTCAAAGGAGGAGATATTGAGAGAAGAAGCTCAAGACGAGAAAATGGCACACTTGATGACGCAAGTCGAGGTGCTAACTAAAGAGATAAGGGTATTGTAACCCAAAAAGTAAATGTTGTGGGATCCAATTACCAAGGTAAAATAAATGACAAGGGTTACTATCCATATAAGGATGAGGCTCATTATGTGAGTAACCAGTGGGGGTTCCATCCGAACTACCAGGGTTCCCATTACGGACCTTGGTGGCAAGGTCAAGGGAATCAAGATTGGAACAGAGAGAAGAACCAATGAGGTGCAAGTTGGACAAACGAAACTAGGGTAACTAGGACCAAGGCATCAACCTTGGAAGCACAATTTGTATGTTTCTCCTACGGTGGTCACCAGAAATTTGAACAACCATATGTGAGTAACCAAAGGAGATCGAAAATAGAGGACATACTGTCCCACATGCTAAAGAAAGTTGAATCTATCGATGCTAGTATGCAACAACTGCATCGTGACCCTGCAAGCATAGGTTAGGTGGTGAAATCGCATTCCACCTAAATCAAGCAAATAGAAGCATAGTTGAGCCATACGTCGACTTTGTTCAGTCAAAGGCAAAAAAGGCAAAAGCCACTCTTCCAAGTGACACAATAGTGAGCTCGAAGTTTGAAGGTGGTAATATGAGCCATTGCATAGTAGTTACAACTCAGAGCAGCTGACTGTTTGATGATTTTGTGATGGTTGTTGATACACGATAGGGAAAACAACTTTTGTAGACCCTGAGTGGGACGAGGTGGAGAAGAATGAGATTGAATTAGCTAGTCCTTTAGAACCAAATATTACTTTTTGTGAAGATAAGAGAGCTGAAACTTCTGAAGAGAAAAAAGAGTTGATTTTGAATGAAATGAGGAATTCCAATTCCAAACTACTCTCCTCCCTTTCTACAGAGATGGTAGAAGAGAAAAGAGGATGTTAATTTTAGGAATTTCTTTGATATCTTCAAACAATTGCACATAAGTATGTTAAACACCTCTGAGAGGTTGTGAAATGCAAAAGGCATTTGAGAGACATTGAGATGGTTGCAGTTAATGAGTAGTTCAATTTAGGGTTATTGAGCAAGCTTCCTAATAATCTAGAGATCTCGTGAGATTCACGCTCCCTATATAGATTGGTGAAAGTGATTATGGACAAGTGCTATGTGACTTGGGGGAAAGTATCAATCTAATGCTTTTATATGTGTTTAAGACAAACTATTTGGGAGAGCCGCATCCAACCAATATCACTTTTACTAGCTGATCAATCATGTGTTGCTTTAGATGGGGTGATTGAAGATGTTCTCCTCATAAGGAGTAAATTTGTGATTCTAGTCAATTTCGTAATTCTTGATTTTGAAGTACATGTAAGGATGTCAGTCATATTAAGACATCCATTCTTGTCCACTAAGGAATCAATTATTGATGTATGAACAGGAAAGATGAAGATACAGGTCCACAGTAAGGAGATGACTTCAATGTCTACAAATCATTCTCCACCCCGTCGCACTACATAGATTTATGAAAGATCACAAAGGTGAATAAAAATGAGAGTGTGGGGTGTAGAAAATCGAGCCTAATGAATCAAGACTTATGGACCCGAACATGATCTAGAAAGAAGCAAAGAGAAAAGGAAACTAGTAAAAGTTGAGAGAGATGAACCTCTCAAAGAAAAAAAAAAAAAAAAACATTAAAGGGCTCGCAAGAAAAGAAAATGTATGATAGGGTTGTAATTAATGACTTTCATCATTTTATGGCATTAAATGAAGTGCTACTTCAAATGCAACCCTTGATTATAATAGTTTAGAATATAAATATAATAAGATACAAAATTATGTGTCATGCCATGACCAAAACTAAGACACTTGTGAGAGGCAATCCACTTTTCTAACAACTCTTCGGGTATTTTGTAGGTTCTAGGAACCAAAGGAATTGACAAACATAGGTTAAAGCATGAATGTACTTTAAAAAATCTAGCAGCTGAATGGGGTTGCCCCAGCCACACACCCATAGCTCACACATTGAGATTTGTGATGTGACTATGGGAACAAATTAAAAGGGGTCAAAATCAAGTAAGTCCCACATTGGGGTCCACTACACATATATATTCCTATGCATTGGGTCCCACACCATGCTCGGCCTATTTATCTAAGTCAAAAAATAGTTTTGAATACCAGGTCGATCCAACTCCATGGACTTAATTTAAGCTTATGCTACAAAATAGTATAGTATATTGTAAAGATATTCGCTTGCCTTATATAGCTAGCTAAATCATAGAAGAGATGTGTAGGATATTTACTTACCTTTGATAGAACCTTTGGTGATTGTATATATATACATGTACTTCTCAACATAGTGAAATACAACTTCTTCTATTCCCATATTTAACATGGTCCAAAACTGGGCACAAATATTTGTTATTTTCATGAATGACTTCTCTCCAATGACTTGAATTTATTTTATGAAGAGCCGCTCTAAAGTGTTTACTCACTTTAGTGCCTTGTGTGCTGAAATAAAGACTCAATTCAATGCTTCTATGCATATTATAAGGAGTGATAATGCTAAAGAATATATTTTAGAATTATTTTGGTCCTACATGAGACAACACATTATTCTCCATCAGTCTTTATGTGTTGATACACCCTCTCTAAATGGAGTTGCAGAGAGGAAGAATAGACATTTACTTGACACATCTCGAGCCCTCTTATTCTAAATAATGGTGCCTAAACAGTTTTAGGCTGATGTAATCTCAATAGCTTGTTTTCTGATTAATCCCATGCCATCTAGTGTGATTAATAGTGATATACCTTATAGTATTTTTTTTTTTCAACAAGACATTATTTTCGGTGGAACCTAAGGTATTTGGATGCACATGTTATGTTTGAGATGTTCAACCATCTATTACCAAGTTTGATTCCAAGGCATTGAAGTGTGTTTTTCTAGGATATTTTCTCTTTCAGAAAGGGTATCAGTATTATTCTACCGAACTTAGCAAATACATGGTATTAAGTGATGTGGCATTTTCAGAGACTTCACCATTTTACTATGCATCTCCCATTTGTACGAGTCAGGATGAAGAAGATGATCAATGGTTAGTCTATTTGATTACCCATTCTGCTTCTCCATCTTTATTAACCAACAATTAACTATTGTGCCCTTACCACTTGTCTATCTGTGCTAGCAAGACCACCAATTGTTCTAGTTTACTAGAGAAGAAGAGAGACCAGTGATATATGTCCTTCACTAGTTCATTCATCATCAGATCCTCCTTTGCGTAATCCTTCTGAAAACATTGACCTCCATATTGCTCTTTGTAAATGTACACATACTTGCAAATCCACATATTCAATTGCTAATTTGGTTTCCTATGATCGCTTCTCCTTCACTTCTAGATCTTTGATTGCTTCTATAGACTCCATCTATGTACCCAAAACTGAGGAGGCTTTGAGTCATCTTGGATGGTCTAATACAATGCTTAAGGAAATACATGTCTTAGAGGAAAACTACATGTGGGATTTGGTGGATTTACCCAATGGGAAGAAATCAGCGGGATGTAAGTGGGCCTTTACCATTAAAGTTAATCTTGATGGTTTTGTGGCAAGACTTAAGGCAAGACTTGTGGCTAAAAGGTATGCTCAGACTTATGGGGTGGATTATTTAGACGCCTTCTTCGGTTGCCAAACTCAGTTCTGTCTACTTGTCCATTTCTCTAGATGCTTCCAAGAATCAGCCTTTACATCAATTGGCTATCAGGAATGCATTCCTTCATGGTGATCTTCAAAAGGAAGTGTATATGGAGCAACCACCTAGTTTTGTTTCTTAGGGGGAGTATGAGAAAGTGTGTCATTTGAGAAAGTCTTTTTATGGCTTGAAACAGAGCCCCCGAGCTTGGTTTGGAAAGTTCAGTGAGGTGGTTCAAGAGTTCGCATTGAAAATGAGCAAATGTGATCACCCAGGCTTCTATCAACAATCATCAACTGACATTGTCCTTCTTGTTGTATATGTTGATGACATAGTCATCACATGAAGTGATTATGCATGGATTTCATCCCTCAAGTCTTTCCAACATACGAGATTTCATACGAAAGACTTGGGTCAGTTAAAATACTCTCTAGGAGTAGAAGTAAATCGAAGTATGAATGGAATTCTTGTATCTTAGAGAAAGTATATTCTTGACCTACTTGCAGAAGCTGAAAAGTTGCCAGCCAAATCTTGCAATACTCCAATGATTTGCAACGTGCATCTTATGAAAGATGATGGCAATCTTTTTGAAGATCCAGAGAGATACATGAGGATAGTTGGGAAGTTAAACTACCTCATTATGACTAGTCCAGATATTGCATTCGATGTAAATATTGTTAGCCAATTCATGTCTGTGCCTACAGTCAAACATTGGGCAGCTTTGGAACAAATTCTATGTTACTTGAAAGGAGCTCCCAGACTTGGCTTATTGTATAATAATCATGGACATACTCGTGTTGAGTATTTTGGCAAATGTTGATTGACTTGGATCCAAAATTAATAGAAGACCTACTACAAGTTATTGTGTCTTCGTTGGAGGAAACTTAATATCATGGAGAAGCAAGAAGCAAAATGTTGTGTCTCAATCCAGTGCTGAATCGGAGTACAAATTTATGTCAAAGTTGAGATTATGTGGATACATAATCTTTTAACTAAAATTGGATTGAAACATCATACACTAGTAAAACTTTGCTGTAATAATCAAGTTGATCTGCATAATGCCTTGAATCCGGTGTATCATGAAAGAATTAAACATATCGAGGTTGACTGTCATTTTATTCGTGAGAAGTGTTGACACCGAATTTTGACCCTCCATGATAGGAATTAACTTTCGAGCTTCTTTAATTCTAAATGATTTGAAATAATTAGTTTTATAAAATTGAAATACTTTTTCAAGTTATTTTTAAGAATCATAGACACATTTTATAATATTTAAATAATAAATATGTTTGATATAGTTATGTATGTAATTAGTATATTTTATAAATATTTAAAAATTATCTCAGAAAGATTTTACATTTTTTGTTAAAAGTTTTATTAATTTAGTTTAGTTTAAATTATAGTTATATTTTGAATTAGTTATTTTAATTAGGTTGATTTTGTTTCGTTAAGATTAAGAAACTTGTAAATTAATTATATTAATTCGTCTTATTTGAATTCCAGCCCAATATACGAAAATTAATTGTTTTGGTTACCTTCTAAATCGGTTTGGCTAAATTGTTAATTAATTCTCTATTACAATTTTAGTCAAGTCAAACAACTTTCTACAATTCATTAAGGACCAAATTTTGGGCCCTTTTTCCTAATTTTTCAGCCGTCCACTACTGCTCCCATCAACTTTCAGCTATTCAATTTCCAGCCAATCCTTCACCAAGACCCGACCCAATTACCCTTTAACAAAAGAAACCTAGAAGCTTTCAACGTTAAACAACAGCTCACAAACAACAACATCAACATCAAACGTTTATGATGGTAACGTTCTTATCTAATGGTAACATAGCAATCCACAATTCCAATAGACAGAACCGAATGGCGCGTATAATACCAGCACACGCCAATTTTAAACGACATCAAGTCTAAATGGAGATGTTTGAACTCACGACATCTTCATCAACACACTACGTTTAAGCGATTTTAGATACGTGTACAATAGTACGCATGTCGCCTTGTCGTCGTCTCCAATTGCCTCGACAAATCATATGTGTAGTACTGTTCCAGCCTACAATTTCGTCTTTGTAGCCTTGAGATTAAACACTGTGGTGTTTCAAGGATGATGGGGGAGAATCAACCATCCACCTCACCTTTCTCGCGTTCAAATTTGTTGAGTTTGGAATCGATTTCAGCATATTCCTATCCTTGGATAGAATTTGATTTCAAAAAATTCCTAGCCTTTACAAATTGCCCTCATCTCCCCCCCCCCCCCCCAACCGAACTCTACAAAATCCTCTATAAATTGCCCCTTCTTCTTCATTGTTAGGGGTTGGAAAAGCTGGCAAGAATTTACAGAGAAAAGAATTACCAAGATGCAATAGTTACATAAGAAATACACCTTAAATATATAATCTTCTTTCCTTGTTCGTGGGTTGCTGGGATTCATAGGATCTCCTGAAGTTTGAAGTTAGTGGTGAAGTCGTTCCAAGCACGTTCTGGTCTCAATTTTGCTGCTCGAAAAAGGTAATATCTCCTCCTTTGTTTACATTTCACTGCTACTCTGAGTATCATGTGATGAAGTTGTCTTTGTTGAATTTTCTTTGGCTTTATTTTGCTTGGTTTGAACATGAATATTCGTGGCTTATTGTCTTTACCGTTGGAACTTCCAGCTGACCATTGTGTTATTCATGCTTTGTCTCAATTAGAGGTTCAAATTAGGTTCTCATTGGTTAAGTTTAACTTCCGTGTTGTTTTGAATCACATGTTCTTCTTGACTTGATTCTTATGCCTAATGTGTTCTCAAGTATCAATGAAGTTTTCTTGGTATCATAGGTTGGTATTTGGAGTCATTGATTCATTTTTGATTCTCTAAAGTTGGTTGAGTCTCTATCTCGTTTGTTCAAAATAGTATGGATCAGTGTTTTGGGAAGCGAGAAGCGGAAAAAAGTGACGAGGGCTCGCTTCACAGAAGCGAGAAGTGAAGCGCGCGTTTTTTTAAGTAAAGTGATCTTTAGTATAAAAATAAAAAATATTAAATAATTGAATAGAGGTAATATATTCTTAGATTAAAAGTAAATAGATAGTCAATAATCCTGATAAGTCATAACATATAAATCAAAAAAATAATTAAATCACAAAAGGATCAAAATCCTATTCTTCAACAAGATCCTCAAACTCTTCAAGTGCCATCACCAAAGGTTCTACTTGGTCATTATCTTCTTCATCATCAGAGGGATCATCAACAAGGTTTCCACTTGCACTTGAACCTCTAGCTCCTCTTTCCTTGCCCCTTAAAGTACTCCCCCTAAAACCATAAATATTCTTCTCAACACCACTTTCCATAGAAACATCACCATAAGTGAGACTTTCTCCTTCGTATACTTCTTCATATTGGTGATTTTGGGGTGCTCCAATTAACCATTCATTTGCCTCATCAATTATCCAACAAAATTGGATCAATGGTATTACGAGCATTGTAACAACGTGTCATTGTTCTATTATATTTGATGAACACTAGATCATTGAGGCGTTTCCACTCAAGCCTATTTCTCTTTTTACTATAAATCTACACATAAGTCATAGAAAGTAATTAATAGGAGGACTTAGGATAATTAAGATACCATTTAATTTAGTAATAATGTAATATAGTTTCTCACATGTTCATACACGCTCCAATTTCTCTCGCAACCGGATGCGCTACAAGTTAAACTTTGCACTCTAATTGCAAACTATTGCAAGTTTGGCACATTATGACCATATTGCATCTACCATTCAACTGTAGAAGAGTTATTTTAAAAGTTGTGTAATAACTTAAAAGTTTAAGCTTTAAACACATTTAAAAGATGAGATTCTCACCTGGTGACCTTAAGGTTCTCGCTCTAATGGCAGATTCAATTCCAAGTAGCCCATCAGCTTTCATGTACACACTGAGCTCCTCCCTTATTTTGTCTTGCAAACTTTTATGTGGGATCATCCTTTTAACACATTTATTATATCCCTGCCATACTTTTTCAGTTAAAGTCTTCATGTCTTTTTTTTTTTTTTTTTATAATAGAGCCCTGGGTTCAAAATGTGTCTCGCTGCATGCAAAGGCTGATGAAGTTGATCTGTCCACCTTGCTTTAATGATTTCAAAAACACTGTTATATTTCCTTGTATCATAATTGAATGCCTTTTCAATACTTTATTTGGCCCTGTCAATGGCTACATAAATGTAACCCACTGGTGGTTTTTTCTCCCTATCCACCATACGAAGTACATGAACTAAAGGACCACCAATTCTAAGTGCTTGAACAACGTCATTCCAAAAATATGGACTAATGATGTGTCTCACAACTTCTTTCCCAAGAGTTTCCTTTGAATGTACTCTCATTCCATTCAGTTGACATAAACAAAGTTCTTAAATTTTTCTTTTGCTTATAAAAATTATACAAAGTCAAAAAAGTTGTTGCGAATCTTGTCTTGGTGGGTTTTACCAAATTTCTTTGCTTTGCGTGTCTCCTCATCATATTCAACAACAGTGCCCTTTGATTAATATAAGCATGTATCTTAACAGCCTTACCAAAAATTGTTCAAAGAAAAAGTAGTAGTTAATAAGTAAACAAAAACTAACATGACGTTTAAAGAAGAAAATTAAATAGCAAGACTCAAGTTCACTAGTCGAATACCGGGCTTCTTTGAAAATATCACGAAACATCAAGTTGATACAGTGAGTAGCACAAGGAGTCTAGAATATATACGGGAACGCTCCCTTCAACATGTTACCCGCTTTTTTGTTCTCACTTGGATTGCTAGTCACAACTTGTACCACATTTTCCTTGCCTATCTTCGTGATACTGTTCTCAAACAAGTTAAACATTTTATTAGAATCGGTAGAAGAGTAACTATCATCATAAGATTCAAGGAACACACTCTCTCTTGGAGAATTCACCAAAACATTAATGAACATTTTCCCATTCCTTTATGTCCATTTATCCATCATAGTTGAACAACGATACGTTTTCCATTGAACCTTATGTTCTTCTACAATCTTGTTTGTCTTTTCCACCTCCTTTTTTAGAAAAGGAACTCTTACCTCATATGGGGGCTTCATTCTAGGTCCATATTGGCCAACTTCCTTAATGAATTCACCAAAACTCTTGGTGTAATTAACACAATTGAAAGGAAGCCCTGCATCATATATCCACCTAGCAAAAGCAAATACAACATGATCCCTTAAAATCTTCCTAGAAGATTCTAAATCAATAGGTCTACCTTTTCTCTTTTCGTTTGATTTTTGTGAGAAATAGAGATTAATAGGACCCTTGATATTGCTATTGATGGAAGACCCACTCCCACTACTTGAAGGCATCCTTTGATTCTTTGAGGCAGGCCCTATTGGCATATTCACTTCAACTTCATCATCATCCATTTCATCATTATCAACTTCATACTCTTTGATCTCTTCCTACTCTATTCGGGACATTCAGACATACTTTTACATCTCTATAGACATCGATAAGATTCTTTTTGTGACAAAATATTCCACCATTGTATGTTACATCACAAAAGATACATTTGACTTTTGTGTTACTACCCATAGGAGTTCCATATAACCAAGCCTGATCCCTTTTTTGTGACATTTTGAATAAGAAAATACAACTTTACTAGTTACTACAAGTAAAAAAGAAGTGTAACTTAGTAACAAAACAATAAATAACTATGTAAGAAAAATAAAGACTATTAAGTGCAACAACCAGCATACATACATCACTGATCAGAGTAACACACTCACACTGTATAGAAATAAAATAAAATAGAGCAGCAATATACTTGGAAAAACATAGAGCAATAATAGAAATTGAAAAAAATAGAGTAGCAATAGAGATTGAAAAACAGAGCAGCAATAGAGATTGAAAAACAGAGCAGCAATAGAGATTGAAAAACAGAGCAGCCACAAATATTAAAAAAAAAAGCAGTAATAAAAATATAGAAAAAAACACACAAGAAACTAAAAATAGAAAAAAACCAGCAACAGAGCAGTCGCAATAGAACAGAGAAGAAGAGAACTTACAACAGTCGTAGCCTCGTAGCAATAAAATTATAGAAAAAGGACAGCAGCAACCAAAAATAGAAAAAAAATAGTCGCAGAGCAGTCCCAGCCTCGTAAAGAAGAAGAGAAGAAGAAGAAGAAGAGAAGAAGAGAAGAAGAGAAGAAGAGAACTTACAGCAGTTGCAGCCTCGCAGCAGTCCAAAGAAAATATTTGAAGTCGCGAAAGGAGGTATTGTGAAGTCGCGAAAGAAGATTTCAGAAAAAATAGTTTTTTTTTTTTTAAAAAACCCCAAGTAGTGCGCCTTTTCTCGCTTTTTCTTTTCTTGAGCTTCTCGCCTCAATTGTAGAAGCGATCACTTTTTGAATGTCGCCTCCCTTTAGGGAAGAAAAGAGTAGGGGTTGCGCTTCGTCTCGCCTTGCGCTTCAAGCGCACTTTTCCTCAATTTTTATAATATTGGTTTGGATGTTCATGTGGTTTAACTTGGATTGTGTTGGCTATATTGTTGTCTTCTTCACTATTTCTTTTTGTTCCTAACTATCTCTTATGATTTTGTCGATTCATGGTTTTGGATTTTCAACAAGGTTAGCTTAATCTTGTACATTTTACCTTCGTTTCCTTTAGTAATTTGAGTGATACCTATGCCTATTTTGATTTTAATTCATGATATTGTGCTTATAGTTCCTCTGTTGAAATGCTTTGGTTTAGCTATGATTAATCTTACTACCTAGGTATTAAAAAATAACCCTCTCATCTTTGTCAGGCCTAAAGTATCTATTAGGAGTATTACATGTTCTTCAATTTATTCATTTAATCGGTTTTATTTCTACACAATGTCATTCTCTTGAATATTATGTTTTTTACACCAATTTATTCTTGTATTTAACATGTTTGGTTGATTGATAATGTTGATGCGCTTTGTATTAAGATACAACCGATTTCTCTTCTTTTGCTTAAAATGATTGGGTCTGTTATTGCCTCCAATTTTCTGCCATTTTAGCATGATAATCTAGCATAATTAACTTCATTAATAAAGTTAATTATGATTATTGCATGAGACATATTATTTGTCAATGGTGCAGCAGGCTCTTTTTCTCAATATATTGGTTTAGTGTTGATTGTTGGTTACATATTCCCTATAATGTAACCTACTCTTGTTTCCCCCTTAAATGATCCCTTAAATTTTATTGTTCAAGTATGTACATATGTTACTATTTAGTATCAAAGTTGGCTCATTAATTCTTGTCACTGTTGAATTAGTTTATTTTTTCTTTCTTAAAAGTCATTTGTTATTTTAGTCCAATAGTTGGGTTTGGTTGCTTCAATTTCTTAAATGTCCTTCATTTCAATTAAGTTATGTCTCATTTGTTTTATTTGATTCATATGGTAATTTTTCCTTCTTTCTTTTGTTGTATGAACCTTTCCCAAGTCCTCGGAGATTCCTTTCTCCTTTGCATTTTGAAATGGGCCATAAAGGCCTGAAGTCATTTTATTCCTCTCGAGTCAGCCCCCTGGAAAATTTCAGAAAGCTAAAAAACAGGCTGAGATATAGTCTGTATACATCGATAAACTGTATGTATATACTCATTATATAATGATATATAAGCCTAAAATATCGAAATACAAGAAAAGAAGCAAACATACTGGACTGATATACATCTTAAATACAACCTATATACAAAAATATACAGTTGGTGTATATACAGGTTTTCAAAAGCAAAGAGGGGCCAAAGCTCAATCTCTTTTGTTATTCCAGCTGGTTCAAGTGCAAATGGGCCAAAAGGGCCTAAACAATTTCCAGCAGCTGATCTTGAATGAGATGGGCCAAAACCCATCACTTTTTGACAAACTTTAGATAATAAGACAAGGACAAAAGGTGTTGGCAAGCCCAATTTCGAATTTGGGCAAAAATTCCAAATTCAACATTTTTTCCTTTGCTTTTATTTATTTGTTTATTGTATTGACTAAAATTTTACTTGATTTAATTAACTTAATTTAATTCCCAAAGGATAGTCATTCCTTTCTTTATGTTTAATTGAAACATTTGTATTTTATTTGTTACTTATATTTATTTATTAGTTGTCTTGTCAATATATGAGTTATTTTCTTAAAAAACCCCATTTAGCTTATTTCCTTTCAAATAAAATGGATTTCCTTTACTTAATTTTCAAAATCAATCAAATTAATTTAGTCAAGTCATAGGTCAACCGCTCGTTAGCCTACATTTCGAGGGCCTAACAACTTCTCGAAATGTAAATTGAACCCTGAACCCCCTTTGGATTTCATATGATTTTTCTCTATTTTAAAATCTTTTGAAAAAAAATTATAATTTTTCTTAATTTCTTTCAAAAAGTAAGTGGCGACACTTGAAAAAAAATCATTGTTTCTTTAAAATTTGAGTTTATTTTATTTTTTCGAAAATAAAGTCTTTATTTCTTTTTAAACATAATATAGAGATGAAGACTCTGATGGGGACTTAACTAAGTTCTAACTATAATGAATTGACTATTTAACTATTTGTTGATAATTATTGAATTGTTTTATCTATGCTTTACTTGTTTAAATTTCTATTAACTGTCATTTTGCATTCATGGTATTTTTCCGTCACCACGATAGAATTGCAGTATATTAAAGAACGGTTATGCGATCCCGCAGTCGGTCTTAATTATACTTAACCTTTTTTCGAAATAAACGACAATTTATTGGTACGTCATGCGACCAACGATTGTTGTAAGTTCCCGCCTAAGTTGTTCGCTTGGGTTTTCGGTCTTTCAAAAACCACTCTTAGTCAACTAGCGTAGAGCAAAATCAAATCCCAAATTTAGCACATTTGAACTAAGTTGACCCAACACCTAAGGCATGTTGGGCCCATTAGAAGCCCACCTTGTGTCTATGTGTATGTCATTTCAAACAAATCTATTAGCCATTGGGGGTGGGGTGACTTACCTTTTCCCTTTTTTTTTGTGGAATGGATCCAGTGTACAAACCCTTAAGGACTTGAATGGTGAATCTACCTCACCCTTATCTCCAAGTGTGGTGGAAGTTCATGAATAATGAACACAAGAAAATGTCCAATGGCATATAGGTTATCTCCCGTCACTTACGAAAATGGAGGTTTCGCCTGATTTGATTGGAACGATGGTGCAATTTTAGGATATTAAAAACATGGTATTCCATTTTGGGAAAGTAGAAATGACTTCGACTATCGAAGAAGTTATTGTCAGAGAGTATAGGCATGTGCAACAAAAGGAAACATAAGCCCGATAGAGATCTCCTTAGTCCTAAAATATGGGACTTTGATAGAATAAAAAAAGAGCTCTCACTTGTCAAAGCCGAATGGATGGAAAAGCTTCCCGGACTAATCATTCCACTTTTTGAAGATTTATTGCCGATTTGGACGTGCAAGGGCTTTCGAAAGGTTTAAAGAAGAATTTGTTTCGGAGGAAACTTGGAAGAAAGTACGTCCTTTGGCTTTTGTGATATGCTTACTTGGGACTATGGTATTCCCTCAAGGCCCAAACTACACTATCCATCCAAGTGTAGTAATGGTCACTCATGCCATTTTTAATGGAGTAAGCTACGGGTCAGCAATCAAGCACTACACTTTGGCGCCCAAGATTCTTGCTGACATTTATAGGGCTTTAGATAAATGTCAAAGCGGTCAATGTTTCTTTCAAGGTTGCAATATGATACTTCAGTGGTGGATGATGAAACACTTGCTCAAAGCCCATGATCCAGAAGAACTAGACCCCAAGACACAACTAAACAAACTTGCATCTCACAATTGGTGGATGTACCTTAATCATTTCCATATAAATGGGGGTCAAGAATTCTGGTATCAAAGGCTTGGGGGATTAAGAGAAGAAAATGTGCAATGGTCAATTGAAAGTCTAGTGGTAATGAAAGAAATTGTAACCCGAGGTGAAAATAACCCTTTCTTGGTATTCGCCGAATTGAGAGGGACTCAACCTTATGCTCCCACTTCAGTCCTTTGGCAATTAGGAGGAAAACAAGAGCTTCCCCAAACTGCAGACAAGAGGAAATTTGCAACGGATCATGAAAATGGCCGCGTCGCTTTTTCCGCAATGATAATTCAAGAATGGAAACCTCAAAGGGTATTGGGCTAGTCGGTGTCAAATAGATTCCAACCCAAATGTTATGATGAGTACAAAGAATGGTTGAAGAAGGACCTCGCCAGAACCATCGAACTCGGGTCCAAATGTCCCTCATCATGTCGCAGATGTTGGTGCTAAACATCAAGTTTGACTCCACCAACTTCAAGAGAAATATGATAAAAATTAGTTGGATCATCAACGCCGGCATTCATAGGATGCCAATGTCACGACCCAAGGGTACACCCTAGATATAACATTGCGTACTAGACCCCGAGAGGCCTAACACAAGCCACTTAGCATATCATAACATAAAGTAAATAGAAATGATGCGGAAATTTTAAAACTTTTCTTTACAATCGAAGGGACATGCATAAAAACCTTGAAAACATGCAAAAAGGGACATTTTAGTTGTATGCATGCACTTTGCTAAATTAAATCATCATTTTGAAGATAGTTGAAAAACACAAGTCATAAGCATAAGAGACATCATAATAAGACATAGGCCATAACATAGTAAACAATAATCATAACTAATGAGCATAAGAGATATCATCATAGATATTGGCATAATCAATGCAATCTAGTTCAACATAACATAAGAGAAACATTTCATGAGCCACCTCAAGGCAAACTTGTGCAATACATAGATAAGATCCCATAATCTCATCCATGCTAAGCAAGTCACTTTAGGTTCTCATTCATATTTACCATCTTTTGATCTCATTCTTAGCTTAGTACTCATACATAAGGGAACATCCCCTTTTAGTCAATCATATCAAGGAAAGCAACTTATAGCAACAACCTCAGTTAACCATCCATTATTACAAGTTGCCCTCATATAAAACATACTTAACAATGGAGTCATAAGCAAATTCACTAAATAAAGCATCATAACATAATAGGAACATACCATAACTACCCTCAAAGCCTACTTGTGCAATGCATGTAAGATCCCATACTCTCATTCATACTAAGTAAAACTTCTTAAGTAGCCATAGTTCATATTTCGTATTCTTGCCTTAGTGGGAATTAGTCTTAACTGACATAGACCATGTGAGCTTAACATAGAATCTGGTGTTATCCACACCGAAAAGGGTTGTCCTACTTGCCTAAGGTAAGACTATCATTTGTTAGCTTTTAGGTGGATCCACTAGCTAAATAACCTATGGGGGCGCATAGTTTATGGGATAAGGAGATTGCTACTAGAAACTAGGCCATACTAGGGAGAGTTTCCATCTCCCAATATCCACTCGGTGCTAAACATTAAATTCCCATGGAGCATTAATTCTCTATTAACATCATTACTCATGAAAGGGTGCCCTTGGCCTACTGTTTCAAGGTACATCATTAGAATAACTCATTGACTCCTCAGGAAAGGGTGCAATTGGCCTACCGATTCAAGACAAGCATTAGAATACTTCATTAGTCACTCATGAAATGGTGCCTTTAGCCTACAGATTCAAGTTACATCATTCAATATAGCTTTTTAATTACACATGAAAGGGTACCCTTTGCCTACCGATTCAAGGTAAATAGATAAAGATAACTCTTTAGATCATGTGTGAGCAACTATCACCATCCATGATCATTCTTATTCTTAGATTCAATTTGGTGAGCAAAGCCTTTAAACCTAGAATCTTCATTATGTGAGAAAACCTTTCACATTATGTTCATTATGTGTTCATGAGAATAGCCTTTCAATCATCACAACAACATGGCATAATCATAGACACTTCACTCTCAAAGTGTCCTTAAAGCATATATATTAATATCATAATCATGCATATTCTCATACTTTTCCCTTCAAGGACCATAGATCATATTCAATCAACACATGTAGAATTACTACATTAGACATGGATAAAATCATAATTCAAGTAACTCAACTATCACAGTATAACCTCATATCATTCTTCTATATTCAACAAGCCCATATCACATGATCATAATTTGAGTATTATGGGTGTTTCATGGCTTCTTGGGGGATTTCAACATAAAAACCATCAAAAATTCAATCATAATATAAACTAAATCAAACATTAGAATCGTGTTTGAAAGGAACCCATGACTTGGGGTCAAACCCTAACTTTTTGCAGAAATTTCTATCCTTGAAATTGAGTTTGGAGGGACCCCATAGATGAATACTATCCATGGATGAAGGACTACCATACGTTAGTGATGAATCTCAATGAAATTGAGAAGAAAACCTTTGCTCTTTGAAACCCTAGGCTCCAACTACCTCCTTCTTCTTCTTCCTTTAGTTCTAGAGAGATAATTTTTTTGAGAGAAGATGAACTGTTGAAATTTCATTTGGGATTTTGGAAATAATGGGGTGAATGGGTGTATTTTTGACTAAAAATGAATTATATAGGTGTATAAAACTAAGGAAAAACTACCTCACTTAATAACCACCTAAATAGGAATTAACCTAAAATAACCCTTCGTTTAAGTGACCTAACCAGGGACCACGAGATGCCACACGAGCCGTGGTCATGATCACGAGCCGTGTTCCCCTACATGGTTTTTGAGGCAGTGGCTAGGCCTTCATGACTTGGCCTCCTTGAGGCTAAGTGAAGACCACGATCACTCCCACGACCCTTGGTGTCCTTCACGAGCCGTCACGTGGCTTGTGGGGGAGGGTCTCTAGCATAGTAGGCACACTGCCTAGCCCACAAAGGACCACACCACGATCTGTGGTGGTCACCATGAGCCGTGGTGGTGGTAGTGAAGTGGGGCAGTGTCTTGGAAAATTTGGGGTAGCCTTGGCCCTTGGCTTGGGCCTTGCCCCTTTGCGTTGGGTCTTGCCCTTCTCCCTTGACGTTAACCCTCACATTTTTGCTCTAGTTTAGCCTACTAATTTCCAGGGTGTTACATTATCTCCCCCTTGGGAACATTGTCCTCGAATGATGATCTAGAGACCTTATAGAATTAAAGACTCAAAACTAGCAGCCCATCATGCATGAAACATCAAAATAATGCACCATTCAAAGGAGGAAACTTCAACTCCATCTCAAACATAATCAATGCAATACAAGGAAGCAGGAACTATATCTAACAACCCATTATGCATGAAACTCAACATTTCACATGTTCATAGGAGGAACTACCTTCTCCAACTAAAAGCATACTCAACATAATCCATGAAACCATTAGGCCAACTACTCAAGAAAAGCATATACATATAAGGCATGTTCATCAATTTATCTCATGAAGTCAAATGGCAAATCATACTAAATGCATTACAACATGAGGAATCTAAATCATGAAAACTCATTTTCTTACTAAACATGAATTTCTCAAGAACATGCATATCATAAGGAAATCATGGAAGCACATAAATCATACATGACTCCAAAACATAATACAAGCTAAGAGGAACTCTTTGTCTCAAGTTAGAGTAGGAGTTGAAGAAAAGGATCTGGATATCGGGACACTCCACAACCTTGCTATCTAATCACACCATCTCCCCCTTAGAAAGAAACCCCTACTAATTCCTCAAGTACCACTTCTTTCAAGAAATCCCAACCGACTTTACCAAGAAATCATAATAACTCTTCTAGGTTATAAAATTCATAGAGGTCTACCAACATTGCATTCAAACCCTACCAAGGATAACATCAAAGTCTAATAAGTAGCATCGGGACCTAGTAAAACCTTTACATCTATATGGAAACTATCAACATACCGGTGTCTCCATCTGGAGAGCCTTCTTGGTCCTTTCTAGACCAGAGTGCATAGAAACGGTTTTGCTTTTGAGCATTGGGATCCGTACCACTAAGAGAAACTTGCTCAACCTCTCTCCCTCTTGCTGTGAGTGTAGGGCTATTCCTCACTTTATGATCACTCTTTCCACAACCATAGCAACCATCTGTACCAACTAGGCACCTACCATGGTGCCTCCTTCCACACTTGGTGCAAGTAGGCTTAGGTAATGGAGAGCCACCACCTTTCTCTTGATTGGAATGCCTTTATTTAACCTTCGGTCTACCTTGTCCGTCAGACTTATCATTAGAGAAATTCCCATCATTGGTTCTTGCTCTCTTCACCTGCCTATTCATTTTTTTGAGCTTTGACTCCTCAATTTATTGGACGTGCACCATGAGACGTGCAATATCCATACTTGGGATAAGCATTTTCGAACGACATTCATTGACTACCATGTTGGACACTCCCACCACAAATTTATTCATCTTAGCCCTCAAATCCGTCGCTATGGTTGGAGCATACTTGGATAGTTGGATGAACTTTAGAGAATATGAACTCTTGCATGTTTAGTTCCCTCAACTCTAGGGGAAAGAATCTATTAAGAAATGCCGATTTAAATGATTCCTATTCTACTGGGCCCGTTCCTACGAGTCTTTTACCCTTTCACTGTTCATACCAAACTTGACCCACAACTTTCAATTGGTAGGTGGCAAACTCCGCCTTCTCTTGTGGAGACACTCCCATAACATCAAGTACTTTATAAACCTCATAAATAAACCTTTGGGGATCCTCTCCTACTTTGGAGCAATGAAATTTGGGAGGGTTCATTCTAGATAAATCCCTAACCCTTGAAGGAGTTGAATTCACATGAGTAACAACATCTCTACTAGCCTGAGACGTCACCGCTTGAGCTTGAGTAGTCAAAGCATGAGCTTGGGTCATTATAGCATGGGACAACATTTGAAAAGCCGACCTAACCTGCACATCCGACATAGCCGAAGGATTAAGCAGAGCTTGATTAGCTTGAGGAGCTTCTGCATTCACATTGTCACCCTCCATTTTTCTTGCGTTAGCCCTTCATGTATTCATATACTGAAGACACAAGAGAAGGGTTAGGAGAGGGACTTTATAGAGTTAAAATCTACGGCACGACTTAAGAGTAATGAAAGAAGTGTAGTTTCCTAAACATCTTGTAGCCTCTCATTCATAAATGTGGCACGCTTCACACTCATGAACAAGACTCTACTAGACGTGGCTTATGAGACATCATCCTAGAATCATTGTAAACCTTGTGCACTGATTATAATGTTTGTCATGACCCAGGTGTACACTCTAGATGTAACATGGAGTACAAGATCCTGAAAGGGCAAACACAAGCTACTTAGCATATCATAACATAAAGTAAATAGTAATGATACGGAAATTTGAAACTTTTCTTTACAATCAAAGTCTTTTATAAAAGCAAGCGAAAGTCTAGACTTGTCTCAATATAGCTATCTATTACAATAGTTCAAATAAAAAGGGACACAAACCATACATGCATAGTCCGAAAGTGAAAACTACTAAAAATGAAACTCAAACTGAAACTCCCGTTCTCGAATCATGAGGACTCACCACAAGCTAGGAGAATAGTCGAATCCAAGCTTGAGCCAAATGATTACCGCCTTAAGAACCGGACCCTACACTTGGGAAAAATGTAGGAAAATATGGGTTAGTACAAAAATGCACCAAGTATGATAGCCATGCATAGAAACCTTGAAAACATGCAAAAAGGGAAATTTTAGTTGAATGCATGCACTTTGCTAAGATAAATCATCATTTTGAAGATAGTGGAAAAGCACAAGTCATAAGCATAAGAGACATCATAATAAGACATAGGCCATAAAATGGTAAACAATAATCATAACTAATGAGCATAAGATATATCATCATAGATATCGGCATAATCAATGCAATCTAGTTCAACATAACATAAGAGAAACATTTCATGAGCCACCTCAAGGCAAGCTTGTGCAATACATAGATAAGATCCCATAATCCCATCCATGCTAAGAAAATCACTTTAGGTCCTCATTCATGTTTACCATCTTTTGATCTCACTCATAGCTTAAATCTCATAGACAATGGAACATCCCCTTTTAGTCAAGAATACCAAGGAAAACAACTTATAGCAACAACCCAAATTAAGCATCCATCATTACAAGTTGCCCTCATATCAAATATACTTAACAATGGAGTCATAAGCATATTCACTACATAAATCATCATAACATAAGAGGAAAATACCATAGCTACCGACAAAGCCTATTTGTGCAATGCATGAATAAGATTCCATACTCTCATTCATACTAAGTAAAGCTTCTTAAGTAGCCATAATTCATATTTCATATTCTTGTCTTAGTGGGAATTAGCCTTAACCGACATAGGCCATGTGAGCTTAACATGGAATCCGGTGTTACCCATACTGAAAAGGGTTGTCCTACTTGCCTAAGGTAAGAACATCATTTGTTAGCTTTTAGGGGGATCCACTAGCTAAATAACCTGTGGGGGAACATAGTTTATCGGATAAGGAGATTGCTACTAGAAACCAAACCATACTAGGGAGAGCTTCCACCTCACAATATCCACTCGGTGCTAAGCATTAAATTTGCACATAGTAGTTAATTCTCTATTAACATCATTACTCATGAATGGATTCCCTTGGCCTACCGGTTCAAGGTAAATCATTAGAATAGCTCATTGACTCCTCATGAAAGGGTGCAATTGGCCTATTGATTAAAGACAAAGCATTTGAATACTTCATTAGTCACTCATGAAAAGGTGCCTTTAGCCTACCGATTCAAGTTACATCATTCAAGATAACTCTTTAATTACACATGAAAGGGTGCCCTTACCCTACCAATTCAAGGTAAATCAATAAATATAACTCTTTAGATCATGCGTGAGCAACTATCACCATCCATGATCATTCTTATTCTTAGATTCAATTTGGTAAGAAAAGCCATTCAACCTAGAATCTTCATTATGTGAGAAAAACTTTCACATTATGTTCATTATGTGTTCATGAGAATAGCCTTTCAATCATCACAACAACATGGCATAATCATGGACACTTCACTCTCAAAGTGTCCTTGAAGCACATACATAAATCTCATAATCATGCATAATTCTCATACTTTTCCGTTCAAGGACCATAGATCATATTCAATCAACACATCTAGAATTAATACATTAGACATGGATATAATCATAATTCAAGTAACTCAACTATCACAAGTAAAAACTCATATCATTCTTGTATAATCAACACACCAACATCACAAGATCATAATTGAGTATTATGGGGGTTTCATGGGTTCTTGGAGGATTTCAACATATAAAACATCATAAATTAAATCATAATATAAACTAAATCAAACATTAGAATTGTTTTTAAAAGGAACCAATGACTTGGAGTCAAACCCTAACTTTTTAGGGAAATTTCTATCTTTGAAATTGAGTTTGGAGGGACTCTATGGATGAAAACTATCCAAGCATGAAGGACTACCATACCTTAGTGATGAATCCCCATGAAATTGAGGAGAAAACCCTTGCTCTTTGAAACCCTAGGCTCCAACTTCCTTCTTCTTCTTCTTCCTTGAGTTCTACTGAGAGATTTGTTTTGAGAGAAGATGAACTTTTGGGATTTGATTTGGGGTTTTGGAAATAATGGGGTGAATGGGTGTATTTTTTACTAAAAATGAATTATATAGGTGTATAAAACTAAGGAAAAATGATCTCACTTAATAACCACCTAAATAGGAATTACCTAAAATAACCCTTCATTTAAGTGACCTGCCCAGGGACCACGAGAGGCCCCACTAGCCGTGGTCATGACCATGAGCTATGGTCCCCTCTGTGGTTCTTGAGGCAGTGGCTAGGTATTCATGACTTGCCCCCCTTGAGGCTAAGTGAAGACCACGACCACTCCCATGGCCCTTGGTGGCCTTCACGAGCCGTCAAGTGGCTCGTGGGGGACGGTCTTACTTGGGCAGCATAGTAGGCACACTACCTAGCCTACCATGGACCACACCACGAATCGTGGTGGTCACTATTAGCTGTGGTGGTGGTCGTGAAGGTGGGAAGTGTCTTGGCAAATTTGGGGCAGCCTTGGCGTTTGGCTTGGGCCTTGCCCCTTTTCCTTGGGTCTTGCCCTTCTCCCTTGATGTTAACCCTCACGTTTTGCCTCTAGTTTAGCCTACTAGTTTCTGGGGTGTTACAGCAAAAGTCATAGCCCAACTAAAGCAAGAGCTACAAAAAGAAAGACAGGGCATGTCTGAGTTAGATGATAGCATGGAGCTACAAATTAAGTCCATCGAGAGGGTTGGGTATGAAGAAGGGGATCTGCTAGTAAGAGCTCATTTGTGGGCAAACAGATATTCCATATGGGAAGAAGTCAGCATCGCCAAGAGAATCAGACATGATGAAGGATCAGAAACAACTCAAAGTTTATTATCATCCCCTGCGTGGGATTGCTTTTATTTGTACTATGTTTTGTTATTTACTTTTCTAAACTTATTCCCCCATTTTGATGTTTGTAAAATATTTTTGAATGATATCAATGAAATATTTTTGGGAAAATGAATTACCTTTTAAAGACATACACATCCTTCAATTCGCTAGGCCTACTCTTGTCACAAAAGGGTCACATATCATGTTTAGGATGCGATATCTATTTACATGTTTTCCCATTTTAACTGTTTATGTGAATTGGTTGCTTTGAATGAGTACATTCTATGTCACGATCCAGGGGTACCCCCTATATGTAACATGGCATATAGAACCCTGAATGACTCCATACAAGCCACTTAGCTCTCATAACATAAAAAATAGAACAATAAGAGTAAAACAATAGTCCAAGTCCAAAACATCTTATAAAAGAAAAGCGAAAGTCTAAACTCATGTCTCATCATAGCCATCGAATATAATAGAATGAAATTGGGCCTAGCCCATACATCATGTCCAAAAAGGAAATACAAGAAAGAAACTAAAACAATGAAATCTGTCTTCTAACCATAAGGACTCACCAAGCTTGGGGACACTCAAATCCAAGCTCTAGCCATAATATTGGGAACCCTGTCTGTCGGACCCTATATTTGGGAAAAATGTAGGCAAGAGTATAGTACAAAAATACACTTAGTATGATAGCTATGCATAAAACATTTAAAACATGCTAAAAGGGACATTTCATTTCACGACATGCAATTGACCAAGTAAAACATGGTATAAGAAGGTTAGAAACCATAAGTCATATTATCATGGTCAATGCAAGCTGAATCATCTTTAAATCTTTGAACACATATTGGATACTCCTTGAGTAACTTAGTTCACTTTTAGTCTTGTTGTGGTAAAATTATCCTTAACCAACATAGAGAACATGTGCGCTATAACATGATCCCCCGGTGTCTCCCACACCGGAAAGGGTGTTCTACTTGCCTAATGTAGAACCATGAACTTCTAGCTAAAGTGGATCCACTAGCTAATCATCCTATAGGGGCACAGAGTTTATGGCCTAAGGGGATTGTTACTAGAAATCCGGCATCTACTATCGGGAGAGCTTCCATCTCAAGAGATTGCTTTCAGAAACTCAGCCTCTACTAACGGGATAACTTCCATCTCACATTAATATCCACTAGCTGCTAAGCATAATTCCCATGGAATAGTCAACTCTTACTTATTCTTAACATTCATGGAAAGATGTCCTTGGACAACCAAGCCAAGCTAATTTCATTAGGATAGCTCTTACTCTTTGATTCAATTAGGTGAGAATAGCCTTTCAACCTAAGAATCCATATTATGTGAGAAAACCTTTCACAAAATCTAGTATGTGTTTATGAGAATAGCCTTTGACAACACAACATAAAACATCATCATTTGGCACTTTACTCTCAAAGCACCCTTAAATATTTACATAGATTTCATAAGATCATGCATAAACTCATACTTTGACCTTTCAAGGTTCAAATCTTACTTTCAATCACCAAATCTAGAAATGAAGGATTATATAGGGATTATGTCATAAATTCATGTGATTCTATCACTTCATGCTTTAGATCATAAAACTTCTCTTTCATAATCAATAACCCACATCATATGATCACAATTTAGAGAACATGAGGGGTTTGCATGTGTTCATATGGGAAACATCATAAAAGCATTGAAAATCATCAATTATTACATATTAAAACATAATTCAATAATTAAGATCAATAATCAAAAGAACCCATAGTAATTGAAGAAAAGCCTAGCTAATTGGGAAATTCCACCTTTTGAAATAGAGGAATTTGGGGACTCCGTGAATGAAAGAGATTCATAGATGAGAACTACCATACCTCGAATAAAAATTCTAGCCTTTAATGGAGAAATTAGAACCTTAGCTTCAAACCTTAGATTGAATCTTCTTCTTGTTCTTCTTTAAGTTCTAGAGAGAGAATATTTGAGAGGAGATTTGGTTTTCTTTTTTTGCTAATTTGGAAGAATGAATTAAATGGGGTGAATTTGAGGGTAAAAAGACTTATATAGGGGTCCTAAACTTAGGAAAATGACGTAGTATATGAATTAATTAATTAGGAAAAGACCCAACTACCCCTTAAAATAATTGCCAGCAATCACCGACCTACCAACTGACGGACCCAGTTGACGGACCGTGGTCTGACCTACTATCCGTCCTGTGGACCGTGGTTTGGTTGTTTGGGACTTGATTTTTGGGCCTCAAACCACGGACCGTGGACCCACCGATGGTTCGTAGGTCCAGTCGTGATTCCTACCCTGGACAAATTTTCAATGGCCAATCCCCGGACCCATCTACGATCCGTGGTCCAACCCACGAGCCGTG
Organism: Solanum pinnatisectum; assembly: GCA_035578085.1. Lineage (NCBI taxonomy): Eukaryota > Viridiplantae > Streptophyta > Magnoliopsida > Solanales > Solanaceae > Solanum > Solanum pinnatisectum. The sequence continues at coordinate 999,527 of JAWPEI010000024.1, read as the reverse complement.
GTTGCCTAGTGTGGATGGCACCTGAAATTGCTGAAATCTACTATGGTGCCCTCTTTTGGGTTTGAGGTATTACAATATCTCCCCCTTGGGATCATTTGTCCTCGAATGAGATTCTAAGCATATCTTAAATGAAAAGACTCAAGACTAGTAGCCAATCATGCATGCAACTCATCAAAATGCACATAAATCAAGAAGGTAACATCAACTCCATGCTAAACATACTCAATGCATCATATGGAAGTAGGAACTACATCTAACAACCTAATATGCATGAAGATTTCAGATTTCTCATATTCAAGGAGAAACTGCCTTCTCCAAGTTAAAAGCATGCTCAACACAATCTCATGGAGCCTTTATGCTATTCATTCTCAAAAAGCATATCGAATGCATGTCCAACAATCATCTCATGAAGTCTATAGGCAACTCAAACTCAATGCACAACAACATCAGGAAAATAAATCATATAAGACATATCTTTCAAAACTTAAGCTTTTTCATAAACATGCATAACATAAGTAAATCATGGACACAAATCACAGATGACTCCTAAAACATAGAACAACCAAGAGGAACTCATTACCTCAAGCTAGAGTAGGAGTAGAAGGAAAGAGATGAGGATATTGGGACATCATATCGGCCTCGTCTTCCCAAGTAGCACCCTCAACTAAATGATTCCTCCATAACACCTTCACGGAAGCAACTTCCTTGTCTCTCAACTTCTTGACTTGCTGGTCTAAAATATCAACCGGAACCTCTTCATAAGCAATATTCTCTTTTACTTCCAAACCCTTTAAGGAAATTATGGATGTTGGATTGCAAACACATTTCTTCAACATAGAGACATGGAAAACCGGATGCACCGATGCCAACTCATTTGGCAAATCAAGCTCATATGGAACCTTACTAACACGCCTCAAAATCTCATATGGGCCTACAAAACAGAGACTAAGCTTCCCTTTCTTACCAAACCTCACTACACCCTTCATGGGTGAGATTTTCAAGTAAACTCAATCATGAACATCAAACTCAAGATCCCTTCTTGTTGCATCGGCACAAGACTCTTGTCGACTTTGAGCTGTTTTCAACCTTTCTCTAATAAGCCAAATCTTCTTTATGGCCTCATGTACAACTTTGGGACCTATAAGAGCAACTTCACGCACCTCAAGCCATCCTATAGGAGATCTACACCTCCTACTGTAAAGAGTCACAAATGGATCCATATCAATACTCGAGTGATAAATTTTATTATAAGCAAACTCAATCAATAGAAAATGGTCATCCCAATTACCCTTAAAATCAATTACACAAGCCCTCAATATGTCTTCCACAGTCTCAATAGTATGCTCCGCTTGCCCATCGATTTGGGGATGAAAAGTCATGCTAAGCTTAACTTTGGTACCAAGACCCTTTCGAAATGACTTCCAAAACTGAGAAGTAAATTGGGTACCACGATTGGAATTAATGGACAAGGGCACTCCATGCAACCTTGCCATCTCTCTCAAATATAACTTAGCATAATCTTCCGCCGAATAAGAAACCTTGATGGGAATAAAATGAGCAAATTTTGTCATCCGATCCACTATTACCCAAATCAAGTCATGTTGTCGTCGAGTACATGGAAACCATACAATAAAGTCCATATTCACATCTTTCCACTTCAAAATAGGAATACCAATGTCTTGGGATAAAGCTTCCGTTCTCTGATGCTCAACCTTCACTTGTTGACAATTAGTAAACTTAGCTACAAATCCCGCAGTATCCTTCTTCATCCCAACCACCAATAGATTCCCGCAAATCACGGTACATCTTGGTGGCTCCTGGGTGAATAGAATATCGAGAACTATGAGCTTCTACCAAGATTTGTTCCCTCAAGTTATCAACATTCGGAACACACAAACGACCTTGATATCTAAGTACCCCATCTCCCGATTGGGAGAAAGCCTCAACAGACTTTTTGAGCACCGCCTCTTTCAATTCTACCAAAATCGGATCAACACCTTGCTTAGCCTTCACATCCATCACAAAACACGATTCGGACCCATTAGAACCATAACACCACCCTCGGTGAAATCCACTAGTTGAACTCTTAATCGGGCCAACCTATGAACATCTCAAACCAACTCTTTCTTTTCATCCTCTACATGAGCAACACTACCCATCGATGGTCGACTAAGAGTATCTGCCACCACATTTTCTTTACCGGGGTAATAGAGAACAATTATGTCGTAATCCTTCAATAATTCTAGCCACCTACTTTGGCAGAGATTCAAGTCTTTTTGGTTGAACACATATTGAAAACTCTTATGATTGGTGAAAACATCAACATGGACCCCATACAAATAATGCCTTCATATCTTTAAGGCAAAAACAACCTCCGCTAACTCAAGGTCATGGGTAGGATAATTCTTCTCATGGATCTTAAGTTGTCTTGAAGCATATGAAATAACCTTACCATTTTGCATAAGTACACATCTCAACCTAATTCTAGAGGCATCACAATATACCACAAAGCCATTCGTACCTTCCGGTAAAGTCAAAACTGGAGCGGAAGTAAGTCTATCTTTAAAATCTTGGAAACTTTTCTCACAAGCCTCCGCCATATGAACTTAGCCTTCTTTTGAGTCAAAGCTGTCAAAGGAGAAGAAATTGAGGAAAATCCCTCAACAAACCTTCTATAGTAACCGACCAAACCCAAGAAACTTCTAATATTGGAAGAAGTTAGAGGTCTAGGCCAACTCTTGACTGCATTCATCTTCTTTAGATCTACCTCGATACCCTTGCTTGAAATAATATGACCAAGAAAAGCTATGGACCTTAGCCAAAATTCACTTTTGCTAAACTTTTAAAAAAGTTGTTGGTCCTTAAGAATTTGCAACACAATCCTTAAATGATCAATATGCTCATTCTCACTCCTCGAATAGATTAAAATATCATCAATAAACACAACTACGAACATATCAAGGTATTGTCTAAACACCCTATTCATCAAATCCATAAATGCCGTCGGAGCATTAGTTAACCCGAACAACATTACCAATAACTCATAATGACCATACCAAGTTCGAAAAGCCATTTTTGGAATATCACTATCCTTCACCCTCAATTGGTGGTAACCCGAACAAAGATCAATCTTAGATAAATAATTTTCCCTTTAAAGTTGGTCAAACAAATCATCTATCATTGGGAGAGGATACTTATTCTTAATGTTCACATTGTTCAACTAATGATAATAAATACACATACGAAGGGAACCATTCTTTCTTCCTTACAAACAAAACTGGAGCACCCCATGGAGAGATAGTCGGTCGGATGAAACCTTTATCCAACAAATCCTTCAATTGATCTTTCAACTCTTTAAGTTCTACCGGAGCCATTCTATTAGGAGGAATAGAGAAAGGTTCCGTATCTGGGAGAACGTCAATACCAAAGTCTCTTTCCCGCTCGGGAGGAATACCGGGTATGTCATCTGGGAACACTTCTGAAAACACATTTACGATGGAGACTGACTCAAGAGTAGGAGTTTTGGAATCTAGATCCCTCACCCTAACTAGATGGTAAATGCAACCCTTAGAAATCATCTTTCTAGCTTTGAGACAAGAGACAAACTGACTCTTGGGCATAGAATTTCCCCCTTCCACTCAAGGGTAGGCTAATTTGGAAACTTAAATCTGACAACACGAGTCCTACAATCTATAGAGGTATAACAAGAATGCAACCAATCCATCCCAAGGATAACATCAAAATCTAACATGTCAAGCTCTACCATGTCAATAAGAGTAACTCTATGGGATAAGGAAATGAGTCACTTTCAATAGACCCTCTTAGCCAGTATAGAACAACCACCAGAAGTAGAGACAGGAAAAGGCACTAACAATTTATTCGGAAGAACATCAAACCTCATAGCCACATTAGGTGTCACAAAAGACAAAGTAGCATCGGGATCAAGAAAATCACACACATCAAGTTGAAAAACTTTTAACATACTGGTAACCACATCCAGAGAACCTTTTTGTTTGCCTCGAGTTTGAAGTGCATAGAAGCGGTTTTGCTTAGGAGCATTGGAATCCAAACTACTAGGAGTAGCTTGCTTGCCCTCTCTCCCTTTAGCAGCAAGCATTGGGTAATCCCTCATTTTGTGACCACTCATCCTACAACTAAAGCAACCATCTGCGCTGGCTAGGCACTTACCACCGTGCTTCTTCCAACACTTAGCACAAGTAGACCTAGCCAAAGAAGATCCACCAACATGCCCTCATTGAGGTTTAGGGTTAGACACCCTGTCCTTGTTAAACTTAGGAGGAGCATTGGAGGAACCTTGACCAAAAAACCCTTGTAGAAACTTAGGACGACCATGTCCATCAGACCTTGCATGAGAGAAATTACCATCACCAGTCTTAGCCCTTTTTACCTCCGTAGACTTTTCCTTGAGTTTCTCCTCTTCAATTTGTTGTGCATGCACCATGAGACTAGAGATTTCCATGTCACTAATAAATATGGTTGTATGACACTCTTTAACCACCATTTCGGACACACCCAACACGAACTTACTCATCCTTACCCTAGAATCGGCAACCATTGTTAGAGCATATTTAGACAATTGTGTGAACTTTAGAGCATATTCCCTCACACTTATACTTCCTTGATGAAGGATAATGAAATCAAGCACCTTTTCGTCCCTCATCTCAAGGGGAAAGAACCTATCAAGGAAAGGAGATTTAAACATTTCACACTCTATGGGGCCCGCTCCTACTGGTCTTATTTCTTTCCATTGGTTGTACCACACTTGAGCAACACCTTTTAATTAATAAACGGCCAATTCCGCCTTTTCTCCCGAAGTCTTTCCCATGATAGCAATTACCTTATAGACCTCATCGATTGACTCTCGAGGATATTCCTTAACCTTGGCGCCATAAAATTCCAAAGGGTTCATCCTCATAAAGTCCCTCACTCTTGAAGCCGTCATACCCACATTTGGATTCATGGGGACTACCACCTCTCTATTAGCTTAGGCCATCGAGGCTTGAGCCAACACTTGAAAAGTCGATCTAAACTCTGCATTTGTAACTTGTTTGGCAAAAGGATCAACTGAAGCATAAGGAGGAGCTTGGGGAGGAGCTTCTTGATCCACATTCTCCCTCACATTTCTTCTAGCATAAGCTCTTCGCATAGACATATCCTATAGAGCATAAGGTATGGATTAGGAGAGAAACTTTATAAAGTTAAACTCTATGGCACGACTTTAAAGTAATGAAAGAACTAGAGTTTCCTACTCATCTTGTAGCCTCTCATTAATAAATGTGGCGCACTTCACACTCACGAACAAGACTCTACTAGACGTGGCTTATGAGACATCTTAGGACCATTCTAAACCTTGTTCTCTAATTACCAAGTTTGTCATGATCCAGGGGTACCCCCTAGATGCAACATGGCGTATAGAACCCCGAAGGATTCCATACAAGCCACTTACCTCTAATAACATAAGAAATAGAACAATAAGAGTAAAACAATAGTCCAAGTCCAGAACATTTTATAAAAGAAAAGAAGAAGTCTAAACTTATGTCTTATCATAACCATCTAATACAATAGAATGAAATTGGGCCTAGCCCATACATCATCTTCAAAAAGGAAATACATGAAAGACACTAAAACAATGAAATCCATCCTCGAACCATGAGGACTCACCAAGCTCGGGGACACTCAAATCCAAACTCTAGCCACAATATAGGGAACCCTGTCTGTTAGACCCTACATTTGGGAAAAATGTAGGCAAGAGTATGCGTTAGTATGATAGTTATGCATAAAACATTTAAAACATGCTAAAAGGGCATTTCATTTCATGACATGCAATTGCCAAGTAAAACATATTATAAGAAGGTTAGAAAACATAAGTTATAACATCATGGTCAATGCAAGCTAAATCATCTTTAACTCTTCGAATGTATAGGGGATACTCTTTGAGTAACCTTAGTTCACTTTTAGTCTTGTTGTGGGAAAATTAGCCTTAACCGACATAAAGACTATGTGACCTATAACATGATGCCCCCAGTGTCTCCCACACCAAAAATGATTTTTCTACTTGCCTAAGGTAGAACCATGAACTTCTAGCTTAAGTGGATCAACTACTAATCATCATATGGGGGCACATAGTTGACGGGATAAGGTGATTATTACTAGAAACCCTACCTCTACTAACGGGAAAGCTTCTATCTGAAGAGATTGCTTCAAGAAACCCAGCCTCTACTAACGAGAGCGCTTCCATCACACATCAATATCCACCCGGTGCTAAGCATAATTCCCACAGAATAGTCAATTCTTACTTATTCTTAACATTCATAGAAAGGTGTCTTTGGACAACCAAGCTAAGCTTGTTTCATTAGGATAGCTCTTACTCTTTGATTCAATTAGGTAAGAATAGCCTTTCAACCTAAGATCCATATTATGTGAGAAAACCTTTCACATCAAGCTATTATGTGTTTATGAGAATAACATTTCACAACACAATGTAAAACATCATCATCATTTGGCACTTTAACCCACATCATATGATCACAATTTAGAAAACATGAGGGGTTTGCATGGGTTCATAGGGGAAACATCATAAAAGCATTGAAAATCATCAATTCATGCATATTAAAACATAATTCAATCATTAAGATCAATAATCAAAAGAACCCATGGTAGTTGAAGAAAACCTTAGATAATTGGGGAATTTTACCTTTTGAAATAGAGGAATTTGGGGACTCCATGAATGAGCGAGATTCATGGATGAAAACTACCATACCTCAAATCCAAATGCTAGCCTTCAATGGAGAAATTGGAACCTTATCTTGAAACCCTAGATTAAATCTTCTTCCTCTTCTTCAAGTTTTAGAGAGAGAATATTTGAGAGGAGATTTGATTTTCTTTTTTGTGAATTTGGAAGAATGAATTAAATAGGGTGAATTTAGGGGTAAAAAAAATACTTATATAGTGGTCCTAAACTTAGGCAAAATGGCGTAGTATAGGAATTAATTAATTAGGAAAAGACCCAACTACCCCTTAAAATAACTGCCAGTAGTCACCAACCTACCAACTGACGGACCTAGTCAATGGACCACGGTCTGACCTACGTTCCATCCTGGTGGACCATGGTTTGGTTGTCTGGGACTTGATTTCTGGGTCTCCCTGAAACACGGACTGTGGACCCATCAACGGTGCGTAGGTTCAGTCGTGGTTCCTACCCTAGATAAATTTTCAATGGCCAATTCATGGACCCATCTACGGTTCTTGGTCCAATCCACGGGTCGTGGTTTGCCAGTGTGGATGGCACCTGGAACTACTGAAATTTTCTATGGTGCCTTCTTTGGGGTTCGGGGTGTTATATTCTAGCCCACCCCTTTTCGAGAATTTTCTGAAATCCTCCACAGATACAAAAAGCAAGTCACTATCTCAATGTTCGATAGAAATACTCTTTGAGTCGTGAGTTTCTCAGTCAAAACTCAATTCCACTACCAAATCTTAAACCTTACTCTATCATCTTAGGAAAAGTTGAATTTATTGTTAAGATGGACAAAAACCAAGATGTTGAGGTTGAACCAAATAAAGAAGAATTCATGTTGAAACTGCACCAGCTCAGTCAAGAGATTAGAGAAGTTAAGAGGAAGACCATGGAGGTAGAGGTCGCCACCGCATTCGCATTAGACAAGAGTGCTATAATGGACGTCCAAATTGATATCGCAAAAAGGAAAGTGGAAATATATGGGAAAATGATAGCCACAACTTTGGGGAAGAGAAAAGACAAAGTGCTCGATATCAAAGATTGGCCTAAGAATTACCCTTTTCTCACAAAGAGGTTAACATCGTTTAGGTTAAAGAAAATAAGCTCGAGGTTACTGAGAAAAAATTGAAAAGGGAGATTGTTGAGGAGGCCTTTTGTTTAGGGCGACTTAAGGAAAGAAATGAAGATATCACCCTCATGACATACTTTTGGGACTGCGATATAGGTCCCAAAATCATTTCATGCACCATAATCTATCAAACTCGTTGTGTCATGGGTACTTTCCATCTTGTCAAAGGATCTACTTCTAGGGTAAAACTCGAAGATACAGATAAGAAATATGCCTACCATCTCAACTAGAAAGGGCATACCATGGATGAATGCATTGAGTTGAAGGCTTTGATTTACAATATGGTCATCAATGAGAAGATCAATTATCTGCGGGGTCCCCACTCTGTTCTTGTCTGTGATCTACTAGAACCTGACATGCTGATCACTGAGGAAACTATGATATAGCATCACAATTTCATAGCTTTCGCAGATCCATATCTGAATATCTACCATAAGCTGGTTTAGGGTGGGATCTTTTCCCCCACTGAAGAGAAAAAAAGTATGTCAGTTGCCTCTAGACAGGAGAGTGTTGAAACTTGCCCTTATCATAACACTAAGGATCATGACATTGAGAAATATCTCACATTTCATCATAATGTGGAATGCTTGGTCAATCAAGGAAAAATCTGGATCAAGTACCCTCTTCGTTATCTGTGAAAGGTCAGACAAAAGAGAACTTTAGCTTTTCAGAAGAAGAAGCCTTGAGAAAAGCACAATTTATGTTTTAAGAGTTTTGTTATACGTTTTTCAGTTTCATTGTAATCAAGTAATGAATGAATGAAAATCAAAGTCATCCTTGTATTCGAACTATGTATGGTCTGATTTCTCCTTTGGAGATACGTAGGAAGCTTTTCAAGGCCCGACCCCTATCTTCTTAAGATTTTATTTTCCCCTTCATTCTAGAAGAAAATATTGAGTTTAGTTCATAGGTGTCGGAAGATGCATAAATAAGACCTTAGCTCAACACAAGTCAACCTTCATGATTCAGTAGTCTTGAAATCAAATAAGCAAATTCCTGCTTATTTAAATTAGTTCACGCTACTCGTGGGTTAACATGTCCTCAAACAAAGCAACTTTTATATGTTTATATGCCTTCTATGTTATATTTTGCATCATGCATCATGAACTGAAACTAACAAATTTGCCTTTGAGTTGTTTTTCTTTTACAAGTACTTAGTACTGATTTGTGTTGAAAAGTTGGTCGAGCATCCTTATTCTACAAGATCCACAGATCCTAAGGATTCCCTCACTGATCGAAATTCACTAAAAGGAAAATCAACAATGGGTGATAACCATGAAGAGAATGGCCTGACTGAAGTGGTGGTAGGTTAGCCTTCTACCGCTGAACATAACGAGTTAATTATGCAACTAATGCAGCATATTGTCGACCTAAAGGTTGAGACGCAAAGAAAGCAAGATTTTCCAAATCCAATTTTTTCTGCCAACACTCCAGGCGAGGGAAGGCCTCCACTCTATTTTTTGCCTCCGAATGCAAATGCGGAACAAGTCCAAAACCCACCCTCCAACCCTGTCCAAAATCCCTCTCATTTAACTACCCCAAATCCTCATCACACCTCTGCTTCTTATCAAGAACCACCTCTTCCTCAAAGTACCAAACCTCAAATCTTCCCTGCCCCTCCAAACTAGAATATAAATAATCCTCAGACTTTTCCCCATACGTAAAACAAAAATACCAACCCTCAAAAATTCCACCAAATATACCAAGCCCCTCAAAATATCCAAAATTCTCCCATCGCTCCATCCTTGCCTCCAAAACTAACCTTCCAAATCCCAATCCATAATGAACCTTATTATAATTGTTCTGATCTTGATCATTACGAGAAATAGGAAAGAGAGTGGAGGTATAAGGAAGAATTTTCCAACGAAAGTATAAAGGAAGATATTAGGAAAGCCAAAGGAGTTGCATTATACTCTTGAAGTTGTTGGGTTGAATTATGATGATTTATGCATCCACCCAGACTTGGACCTTTCGAAAGGGTTCAAGGTGCTGAAGTTCGATGCTTTTGGTGGAACTGGTAATCTGCTGGCTCATCTGAGAGCCTATGTGATCAACTCATTGGAGTTGGTAAAACTGAAGCCTTGTTGAGGCGACTCTTTTACCAAAGCTTAAGTGGGGAAGCATTGTAATGGTTTACTTCCAAGGAAATGAAACAATGGTTTAGTTAGAATACGCTTGCCAATGATTTTATCAAACGATTTTCCTAGAACATAAAGATAATTTTTTACCGATACTCTTTGGAGAAGATCAAACAAAGGTCAATTGAGAGCTACCACGAGTATGCGTATAGATGGAGGAAAGAGGCTGCTAAAGTCTGACCACTTATGTCGAAAAAAGAAACTGTTGAAGTGTTTGTGCGTATTCAATAACCAGAATACTATGATAGGATAATGTTAGTCATTTGAGTGAAATTCGCAGAGATATTCAAGGTTTGTGAGACTATCGAGGACGGGTTAAGAACCTAAAAGATTGGTCACATTGCTACATCGGTTGGATCTTCAGGATTGTTAAAGAAGAAAAGAGAAGATGTGTCTTCTATTTCCTATTTATTTGAGGGAAAGAAACACTCCAAAAAATATTCACCATACAAAGGTCATTCTCGAAATTCACAGAATTCGTACCAGATTTCTTATGACCAGACTAGTTATCAAACCCCTCCTCCAAATTACCAAAATACCCCTCCTTCAAATTACTAAAATACCCCTCTAAGTTTCCATACCGCACCTTGCGTTTACCTAGCTTCATCTCCAGTTTACCAAATCCCACCTCCACAATACCTAAATGCCCTTGACCTATCAAGTTCTATCCCCTAACTGTGCAAACGTCCAAACAAATTACCAAGCTCCTCTCCCATTCATTAAATCCCACCTCCATATTACGAAAATACCCAACCAAACTACCAAGATCCACAGCCAAATTATCCAACTCATTCATACCCAAAGTATCAAGCACCTCCCCGCCAAAATACTCCAAATTATTACCAAGTGTCTCCCCCTCTACAAGGTAGTCATGATCTCCTGTGTCCACATTTTGAGAAGAAACCTGCTCGAAATTTACTTCTCTTATTGAAAGTCGGACAAAGCTATTTGAGCGATTGACTGTGGCAGGTATTATTCCTCCAGTTGAGCTCAAGCAGTTGATACTAGCTCCAGATTCTACCAAGCCGATCAAAGGTGTGCGTATCATTCAGATAGTGGTGGGCATGATATTGAGTACTGTATTAATTTAAAGCATAAGATCCAGGACTTGATCAATCAGAAAGTGGTCACTCTCCAGACTGCCACACCTAATGTTAATAGTAATCCTCCACTAAACCATGGAAGTGCCACTATCAATATGATAGAGATAGAGGATGAGTGGTGTGTGACAAAGGTGGTAGTTTTGGCTGGTCCTGATGACCTCAAAAAAGTTGTAGCCTCATCCTGCGTAAAAGAGAAAAAGGAATTTGTGATTATGACACCCGAGAAATATGTTACTTTAGTGCCAAGAGAAGTTCCCATTAAAAAGAGGTTTGTGATTGAAACCTTTGCCACCTAGGGCATGACCAGATTTGGCAGATGTTACACACTAGAAGAACAAGACAAGGGATGAAACAAAAAGGACCAATCAAAAAAGAGAAGTAGCGAGATAGAGGCGGAAGAGTTTCTGGGGAAGATGTAGGCGAAAGACTATTCAATTGTGAAACACTTGGAGAAGACACTGGCTCAAATCTCTTTGTGGGCCTTATTGATGTGTTCACAACTACATAGGCAAGCCCTAATGAAGGCTTTACATGAAACTTATGTGCCCATGGGTACAAACAATAATAATCTGGTAGCTATGATAAGCCAAGTGATTCGAGGGAACCATATTAGTTTTTGTGACGAAGAGTTACCCTTTGGAGGGGCAATGTGCAAGAAAGCTCTACTTGTCACCATTAAATGTTGAGACAAGATTATAAATCTTGTCTTGATTGATGATGGATCTGGTCTCAATATCTGTGCACTCTCAACTCTCAAACAGTTGAACTTTGACTTGGGAAAGGTTCACTAGAACCAAGTCAACGTAAGGGCTTTTGATGGAGGGAAAAAAGATACCTCGGGAGCGGTGAATTTAAGGATTCAAGTGGGCCCTGTAGAGTTTAGTGTTGAATTTCAGGTAATGGATATCAACACTAGTTACAACTTGCTCTTGGGAAGATTGTGAATCCATGTGGTTGTGGTCGTGCCTTCTACCCTCCATCAGCTGATGAAATTTGTATTGAAGGACCGAGAATTGGTCATTCATGGTGAGGGAAGCCATTCCAATGGGTATACGATGATTGTTGATAAGGTCTTGAGAGATTGCGAATTCTACACTATGGAGCTAGTGAATGCCATCAATGATGACTTGGCTCGACAATTCCTTATGTCTTATGTTTATAAGATGATAGCCACTGTCATGCTCAATGTGGTTTTGAACTAGGTTTCTGATTGGGGACGTATTTTAAGGAATCGTTGAGCCTATCCAGATTTTTGTCAGAGGGTCAAAGTTTGATTTGGGATATGTTCTATAGAAGATGATGAGGCAGAAGTCATGAGCAAGAATGTTGATCAAGTGTTGGCCAAGACAATACCTCACTTGTACCAGTCGTTTCCAGTGTAGGATTACATTAATGATGGCTGTCTTGGGGAAGGAATTTGGGACCTTTTCAAGGAAGTTGATGCAATCTTCGAGGAAGAGACCAGACATCGGGCATTCGTGATGCTGAGACGAAGGAGCAAGTGCCAAATTGGACCTCCATAGTAGTTCTGATTCGCTGCTCGTCTTTGTAGAACGACATGTTTTTATGTTTGCTTTAAAAAATTGGTGGTAGTCCAGAAGAGGCCTGAGACCCACCCTTTATGCAATTTCACTTGTTTAAGTTTTAAATCCCCCCCGTGATGTTTTAAGAGGCTAAATGGACCTTGGTCATGACCAATGTTTGTGCTCATTTTCAATTTAAATGAAAAAACTCTCTTATCAAAATAATTTTATTTACTGATTTATTTATATCTTATCTAACTTTGTTTGTTTATGATTTCACTAATAGTAATTTAAAACCTGCCAATGTCATGTCATGTCATGATCTAAACAAACAAAATGAGGTAGATGATGATGAATGCGAGGAATATGAAGAACAGAATGTGATACCTGAGCATGTTGCTGAGAAGTTTAGACAATTTGAGAACCACCACAAGCTAAATCTAGAGGAAGCTGAGACCGTGAATCTGGGAGATGAAGAATGTGACAAAGAAGTGAGAATCGGTGTCTATTTGACTGAAGCTTAAAGAAGGAACCTAGTTTGTTTCCTTAGAGAATACATCGACGTATTTGCCTGGTCTTATGAGGATATGCCAGGGTTAAGCAGAGACATGGTTTCTCATAAATTGTTGATCAATCAAGATTTCAGCCTAATAAAGCAGAAAACTCGAAAGTTCAAGCTAGAGCTGAGTTTGAAAATCAAGGAGAAGTACCAAGAAAATTGAGTCCAAAGTTGTGGAAGTAACGCAATATTCGACTTGGCTAGCAAACATTGTTCCGATAGATAAGAAGGACGGAAAGATCAAAATTTGTGTTGCTTATAGAGAACTTAACAAAGCTAGCCCAAATGATAATTTTCCATTGCCAAATATTCACATTCTCATTGCTAATTGTGCCAAACATGAGATACAGTCATTTGTGGATTGTTATGTGGGTTATCACCAGACCTTGCTGAATGAAGAATATGCAGAAAATTCATTTTTCATCATGCCTTGGGGTGTGTATCATTATCGGGTGATGCCCTTTGGCGTCAAAAATGCCGGTGCTACTTACATGAGGGCTACGACAACTTATCTTCATGATATGATTCACAAATATGTTAAGGTTTATAAGGATGATGTCATCATAAAATTCACCAAAGTTCGGATCACTTGACCCACTTGAGGAAGTTCTTGGATTGCCTACGTCGGTATAATTTGAAGCTAAATCCCTCCAAATGTTCTTTCGGAGTGCCGACTGGCATTGAACTTGATCCTTCCAAGATCTAAGTGATTCAAGAGTTACCTCCTTCGAAGACTAAGAAAGAGGTGATGAGTTTCCTAGGAAGATTGAACTCATTACCAGGTTCATAGCTCAATCCATTGTGGTGTGTGAACCCATCTTTAAGCTGTTGAAAAAAGATATGCTAACCAAATGGACCGAGGAATGTCAAATTGTTGTTGATTCCATCAAGAATTACTTTTCCAATCCACCAGTGTTGGTTCCTCCATGAGAATAAATTCCATTGTTATTGTATCTATTTATCTCGAATTATGCATTTTGATGTGTGCTCAGTCAACGTGATGAAAATGGGAAGAAGAAACGAGCCATCTACTACTTGAGCAAGAAAATCAATCCATATGAGGCCCGTTACACTCTTTTGGAGAGGACATGTTTTGCTTTAACCTAGATTGCTCAAAAGTTGAGACAATATTTGTCTTCATATATATTACATAACTTATTTCCGAAATGGACCTGTTGAAGTATATTTTTAAGAAAGTGATGCCGACAAGGAAGTTGGCTAAATGGAAGATGCTTCTGAGTGAGTTTGACATTGTGTATATGACCCAAAAGGTGATAAAAGCACAAGCCTTGGCAGATCATCTTATGGAAAATCCAGTTGATGAAGAGTATGAACTGCTCAAAACTTGCTTCCCCCAAGAAGAAGTAGTGTTTGTGGGAGAAGACATTTCTGAAGCATACCTTGGTTGAAGAGTATTCTTTGATAGAGCAAAAAATCACCTAGGGAAAGGTATTGGAGCGGTCTTAGTGTCAGAATCCGGTCAACACTATCCTATGGTGGCTAAACACCGATTCGATTGCACAAACAACATATTCAGAAACTTGCATCCTTGGTTTCAAGATGGCAATCGATATGAACGTTCATGAGTTGCTGGGAATTGGTGATTCTGGTTTGTTAATTCATCAGGTTCAAGGAGAGTGGGTGTCATGACCCAGGGGTACACCCTAGATGTAATATGGCATATAAGAGCCCGAAGGACCCCATACAAGCCACTTAGCTTTCATAACATAAGAAATAAAACAATAGAAGTAAAAAATAGTCTAAGTCCAATAGTTTTTATAAAAGAAAAGCGGAACTCTAAAACACTTGTCTCGTCATAGCCATCTAGTACAATAGAATGAAACTGGGCCTAGCCCATACATCATGTCCAAAAGAGAAATACATGAAATAAACTAAACAATGGAAATCCATCCTCGAACTATGAGGACTCACTAAGCTTAGGAATCAATCAAATCCAAGCTCTAGCCACAAAACTGGGAACCCTATCTGTCGAACCGTACATTTGGGGAAATATAGGAAAAAGTATGTGTTAGTACAAAACAATGTATGATAGCTATGCATAAAAACATTTAAAACATGCTAAAAGGGACATTTCATTTCATGACATGCAATTGACCAAGTTAAAACATGATATAAAAGGGTTGGAAAACATAATTCATAAAACCATGGTCAATTCAAGAGAACATCATCTTTAAAACCTTTGAATTCATATGTGATACTTCTTGAAGTAACCTTACTTCATTATTCATCTTGTTGTGGGAATGAGCCTTAACTAACATAGAGACATGGGAGCTATAACATGATCCTCCGGTGTCTCCCACACCAAAAAGGGTTGTCCTACTTGCCAAGGTAAGGATCATGAATTTATAGCTTAAGTGGATCCACTAGCTAATCATCCTATGGGGGCACATAGTTTAAGGGATAAGGAGATTGTTACTAGAAATCCGACCTCTACTAACGGGAAAGCTTCAATCTCAAGTGATTGCTTCTAGAAACCCCACCTCTACTAACGGGGGAGCTTCTATCTCACATCAATATCCACTTGGTGCTAAGCATAATTCCCACATAATAGTCATTTCTTACTTATTCTCATTACCCATGGAAAGGTATCCTAGGATAACCAATCCAAGCTAGTTTCATTAGGATAGCTCTTACTATTTGATTCAATTAGGTAAGAAAATCTTTCAACCTTAGAATCCTTATTATGTGAGAACACCTTTCACATCATGGTTGTATTTGTTTATGAGAATATCCTTTCAACAACAAAACAACAACAACATCATTGACACTTTACTCTCAAAGAATCCTTAAACATTTTCATAGATTTCATAAGATCATGCATAAACTCATACTTTTCCCTTTCAAGGTTCAAAGCCTACTTTCAATCACTAATGAGTCCAAAATTTCATTTCATTTAGGGTTTTGTTTTGATAGTATAAGTGTCCTTAAATGCCTAATTTATGCTCTAAACTAATGTTAAAGTGTTTATTTGTAGCAATGAAAGCTAAGGAGCAAGGCAATGACATGACCGGACAAAAAGGAACTAAAAAGCTGAAGAAGCGAGGAAAAGCTATCCTGGTGATCACCAAGACCACTCGGTGCACTGCCAAGTGGCTTTTTAGCTCGCCCAAAGTTCCAACGTGCTAGCCCTAGGGAAAAACCAAGTTGGTGACATAAATGGACAGTTGGTGAATTGCCAATAAACTCCACGATTACAAGTTGGATTGCCCAAAGTTATAGGACCTAAGAGGCTAATGACCCCTTCAAAATGGCAATGGAAGAGAGAAAAAGGTGGATCACTGAACCACTCGGTGAGGCACGACTTATCTCGCCGAATGGACTCTCAAGCCAAAACACAGGCAACTATAAATTGGTATTTAAAAGTAAATTTGAGGAGTTCTAATCCCCAAGTTTTAGAGTTAGAGTTTTCTCTTAATTTTTCAGTTCTTATTATGGACTTTGAGGATTTATAAGCTTAATTTTGAGGATTTGCAAGTGGGTTTTCGAATTTAACCATTGGAGAACATTATAAAGGCTTGGAGACTCTTACCTAGTTGATAGCCAATTGAGTTGGTAATTTTTTCTATCTTTTTATGATGTTTAGCTAAAACCCCAATTCTTGGGGGTGTAATCATGTGATTATGGGCTGAATTGGCTTATGTGTATTGTTATTTATTTATTTTAATGCTTAATTGAATTGGGTTTAATTGACAGTTGTGTTTTAATCTATGAATTGTAGTTGCAAATGCAATTCTAGTATAGAGTTTGGGGCTTGCTTGAGAGAGAAGTTTTAGAACCAAAGTTTTCGATTAATGGTTGTAGTTATTGGGTTGATATGTGTTTAGCTCGAAAGAGTAAATTCTAAATCTGATTCTACCCATCTAGCTTGAGAGAGTGGATGAATTAAGGTGTGGGATGTTCTTATTTGGTAAGCTTGTTGATGTTTGAAAGAAATCACTTGAATCGTAGTAGTTGTTCGAGAGAAAACTATTGCACTTATAGTCAAGCCTACCCCCTAATATTTAGCTAGTTTTTAGTAATTTCAATTACCCATGTAGTGAAATTTGTCTATAATCGATCACAACCTGAGAATTCCTCTCTTTATTTTTATTTTCTTCGTGTTTGATTGTATTGTAGCTGTTAATTGACAATCCAAAACCCCCCATCTTACATTGGTTGTCACTCCCTTAGATTTATTTACATATTTACGATAATTTCCATTCTTATAACTGAATAGACCACTTTATAATTGAATTTAAACATGTATCGCTCCCAGTGGGTATGATCCCAACTCTTCGTTGGGTTTTATACAAGTTAACGATCGTCTACACCTAGAATTGGATGAGGTGTATTTGAGACGTTGATTAAAATAGCACCGTTGCCGGGGGATGGTGTTGTTTAGAATTATTAGTAAAGTTTGAATTGTGATCTTTTTGTGTTATAGTCGAATCTACTTACTTTGGTTTTTGTTTGTGTTGTTTTGTGTGGAATAGAATAAGAGATAAGCATAAATAGGACTAATAGTAGCCAAGTTGGCCACCAAAACGATGTTGGGAACCTTAATGATGTGAATGACCCAATTCAATTGGGTGGTGTTGGTGCAATACGCCTACCTCCAATTGAGGGGAATGTTGTGTTCGATGTTACTAGCACGATGCTACAACTCCTTCAAATGAAAGGATTATATGGAGGGCTGGCCCACGAAGACTCCTATGAGCATATTCTGAATTTGTGGACGTTTGTGGTCCGTTCTCATTCAAGAACATATCACAAGAATCATTCTGTATCAGGTTGTTTCCATTCTATTTGATGGATGAAGCTACCAAATGGTTGGCTGAATTACCGAGGGACTTCGTCATCTCTAAGGATAAACTTACACATCATTTTATGTGAGATTCTTTCCCCCGTCAAAGATGATATTGCTCAGAGATAACATCCCTGGTTTCAAATGCTTGGAAGGTGAACCAATCCACAAGACGTGACTGAGATAAAAGAACTTGGTACTTCAATGTCCGACTAACGGACTGCCAAACCATATATTGCAACAATACTTCTATAGGAGTCTTGACTCGGTGAACAAAGGAGTTGCTAACCAACTTGTCCCGAAAGTATAATGAAACAATCCTATGAAATAGTGTCTCAACTCCTTGATGGCATGACCAAGATAAATAGAGCATGGTACACTCGTGAGGATCAAGTGTCTCCTCTCACTTTTAGGATGACGAAAGAGCAGATCGAGAAGGATCAAGAGAGAGACTAAATCATGGCCAAAATGATGACCCATCTGGATATCTTGGCAAAAAATGTGATTGGTAGTGGTTTGAAGAGTGTAAATGTTGTTGGTGTTGGTGGAGCAAACCTCGATGAGGCATATTTTAAAGCGTTGTACAATGATAAAGTGAACTTACTTGCACATCAAGGAAGAGGTTTTTGTGCAAACTATCTAAGGCCTAATGGAAATTCGAGTTGGAATAGAGATGATGGATGGAGAGATCGTGATAGAGAATGGCGTGATCGTAACGCCACTTGGAAGGAAAGAGAGGGTGACAAAGATAGGTACATCCTACCTCATGAGCGTCAAAATCCTAAGGAACCAAGGGCTGACTCAAAAAAATGTTTGTACAGAAGACATGCTCTCATGCATTCTCAGTATGATAGAAGGGTCGGACAAAGTTTTGAAAGAAATAAAAGAAGACGTCTCTACACTTAACTAGACGGCCACCTCACACTCAGTGTCAATCAAGAAATTGGAGACACAAATGGGTCAAATCTCGACTCATTTGAATAAAAGGCCAAAATGAGGGTTGCCTAGTGACACAATGGCAAATCCCAAAAAAGAAGCTTGAATTTGTATTTCTGTCATGCCACGACGTTAAATAAGACGCTTCTTGGGAGGCAACCCAAGTCTTTAATGTTTTAAATATTGTTTTTGAATAATGGTTGTTGATTTTGCAGGTTGAAAAGTGAAAAGTGTTCGAAAATGGGCAATTAGGCGAGCCAAAAGTCCAGTTGGTGACTCGTAGAAGAGGTTGGCGAGCCCGACTTGGACCGCCGTTGGAACCACCTAGCTTGATGAGGAATTCTGTAAAACTTAGCGAGCTAAAAGCTCAGTCGGTGACTCACCGAATAGGTCGGCGAGCCCGACTTTATCCATCGTATGAACCCCAAAATTATTGGGAGTTCTGTAAAAATCAACGAGCTAAAGCACCACTTGGCGCATCGCCAAGTTGTTTAGCGGGCGTGACTTACTCCACCGACTGGCGCGCAAACTGAAAGTTTTTAAAGGGCCAAATGGTTTTAAATTCAAAAATCCTTCATTTTCCCTCATTTTCAACTCCCATACTCTCACCCCGATACTATATTTTTCATATTGACGCATTTTTCATTTGTTTTGTTGGGATCTTTGCTTGAATTACTTTTGGATTTTCTTTGCCGTCTAGCTTTACAAATACTTCAGCATTAAAGGTTGGCTTTCTGAACCCTAAACTAAATTTGTGGTTGAAATCATTTCTGTGTGATAAATTATTGTCGATAATTATTCGGTAGTATGGTTTAATCGTTGTATAACTTATCGATTGCCCATAATTAATTGAATTTATGCCTAATTATTCGTAAATG
This sequence comes from Solanum pinnatisectum, assembly GCA_035578085.1. Taxonomy (NCBI): domain Eukaryota; kingdom Viridiplantae; phylum Streptophyta; class Magnoliopsida; order Solanales; family Solanaceae; genus Solanum; species Solanum pinnatisectum. The sequence goes on along the minus strand of JAWPEI010000024.1, from coordinate 979,700 downwards.
ATTGATTTCCGTGTCTTTGCTTGTTGAAATCGTGTTTAAATTGTTGGGTTGTGTTGAATATGTGTTTGGTGTAGCGGGGTGAAGTTTGAGTAACCCCAAATTGTACTAAATGTCATAGTTAGCCCAATGATGGAGCGGTTGACGTCATTCTTAAGAATAAAAGACGTCAAATGACAAATTTTGGCCAAATCAAGGGAAGTCTAAGTACCTTGAGGGCATGGGTAGTATGGGACATTCTTTAATTTCATAGTGTAGGTGTTTAATTTTGATTTCGAGGGCTGCAGGCTTGATTTTGAAGTACGAGGTGAAACCTGGCATGTTGGGCCATTTAGCGAGCTGAGTCGAGCTCGCCGACCGATTTGGTGGTTCGCCAGACACCCCCTAGATCGCCTTTAATTTCTTTAAATATTAAGTTCATGTTCTGTAACTTTCGGTGATATGCTTGAGTTTGCCGAATTCACTCAGTGACTCACCGAAGTTCTTTTTGATCGCCCTTCTGTGCCCCTAGTTCCTTAAAATGCACTATAACTTTCGGCGAGCTACATTCAGTTCTCCGATTGATGTCGATGATCCACTGAAAGGCCCTGGACATTGCCGACGAGCTTTGAATTTTTGATATTATTATTCTAGAACTTTCGACGATCCCGACCTGGCTCGCCAAGTGGTTCGGTGACTCGCCAAGTGGTTTGGCAAGTCTTCCTTATTTTATTTTTTGAAAATTTCTTGAATTTTTCAAAGTGTTTCTACGTTATTTTGAAAGAATGCCTAAACCCAAAGTTTTTGTTAGAGATATGCCACCCCAAAAGCAGGAACTGGGAATCACTGTAAATGAGGATGCAGTTGCATCTCGAAAAAGGACAGTAAAACTCCCTACCAAGGGAGGAAAAGGCAAAGGCAAGGGCAAGGCACCCATGGTTAAGACACCGCAGGCCAGCTCCGACAGTATGGAAAAGTACGAGACATACCTTACCTTATCAGACAACGAGGGGGTTTCACAGGATTATCAGGCTTCTATCTTCGAGTCTAAGGATGACCAATTATTGCAGGCCTAGAGAGTGGAGCTATGCTCCATGTCAATGACTGATCCATTTAGGATCTCGGTGCCTCAAACTCCTCCTCCTCCACTTGCAGCTCCCACACAGATAGTGGTCCTGACACCACCAATACAAGGTCCTCCTTCCCAATCACTCAACTGACTCAAGGCCGAGGGTTTGCAGACTATTCTTGAGGAGAAGAAGTGAATGTCCATAGACGGAGTAGTGGACATGCATCGAGAGGTATGCAATACTCTCAAGTTCCATAAGTTTGAGATTTTCACTTAACCCCAGAGCCCCTACATTTCTAATTAGGTCCGAAAGTTCTATTCGGTCTATGGTGAGCTGGTCCCTAAGTGGAAGAAGAAGGCCAACATGTTCAGGCCATTTGATTCTCTGATAGTCTGAGGAAAGAAGGTGAAGTGTGACAATTTTGAGATCAATGTTGTTCTGGTGTGAACTTATAATTTCATGCATCAGTACATCGACTTGATCAATAGGAAGACCTTGGAGGATCTGAAGGGTTCGCTGGCACCCCTGATATCTGATGCCACCCCATAGAGGCTGGTGCACCGATAGAGAAGAAGGACTTGAATGTTGTTGCCAGATACTGGCTCGGGTTCATCAGCAGCACTATCATACCATCCCAAAATGAGTCCATCCTCAGACACCCAAAGTCAGCCTATCTAGGGTCTATCATTTCATTCCAGTTGCTGAATTTGGGGCTATTGATTGAGTAGTTAATGGCGATGAGGGCAAAGCAGAGACAAACTTTGCTCCCATTTCCCGGTGTTGTTCACTGAGCTTTGTAGACGAGCTTTTGTTCCTTGAGATAAGAAGATGGATGTGGAGGTGGCACCCACCTCATCTACTAACATTCGGCGTATTGAGGTAGAGTACTAGCCAGATGAGGCTGACAGGAGGAGGGCAACACCAGTTGATACATCACTGGAGTTCAATATTGATATGTTACTTACAAAGGTAGTCATACCTATTAAGGCTAGTAGGCCCTCAGGTACATTTGTACCTCCCTCTTCTCAGACTCCTAGCTCATCTGCTGCACCGCCTCTCCCTAGATCTTCTGTTGCTGGTACTTCTACTTCCCGACCTCCGATTACCTAGGTGATGCTGTTCAAAATAGGACATTTAGCCCAATTTGCCGATGTGAGTGCCTCCCAATTAGAGGTCGCTAATCCTGGGATGATTGAGAGGGCCATTGTTGTTGCTTTGATACCCCTCAAAGCTGAGATTGATAGCCACAAGTTGGCCCTGGATGCCTTGACGGTGAGAGTGGGGAGTGTGAGAAGGGTCAGGGAGCCACTGATGTTGTGAAGGCCTTGAAGGCCGATATTACTGAGTTGAGAAGGATGTGGACCAGTTGAAGTCCATTGATATGTCCACAATCTTTGTCACGATGAAGATCCTAGATGGCCCGAGCACCGATGTTCCTATTTATTCTGATGTGCCTCCCACTACCATCGAAGATGAGTTTAGAACTGGTGATGCTGCAGAGTCCGAGGCTGAGACTAATGAGGATCAACTTGGTGTTCATGAGGAGGTTGTCTATGATGATTTTATTGACTTAGAAGGTGCTACAATCGAGACTACGTGACAAATATCACTTCCGGATACTTCTATGGTAGGCTCCAGTGGAACCAAGGATGCTAAGATACCGGGCAGTGATGCCCCGACAGATGGAGTGACTGATATGCAGACTTCACCCCAAGCCTAGCCTGGCAGGATGATTATTTTTACCTCCCTCTCTGTTATTTTATTGACTGTTGTGTTTTATTTACATTTGAGGACAACTGCATTTTTTTGTTGGTAGGGTGAGGTATTTTTATACCTACCTGCTTTAGGTTGTTTTGTGAATATTATGTTTTGTGATATGAGTATTGGAGCTTATTGGGTTTTATATCTATCTTGGTTGTTGAATTTTGGTTATGGATAAATTTTGGCCCCTTATTTTGAAATGGTGTTGAAATGGTTTTGAACTAAATTTTAAAATTTTTCCACCTCTCTTTTGTGTGTGATTGTGGCCGTTCTTGTGCAAATTTGAGTGTTAGTTGTGGTCAATACTCATAACTTGAATAGTGCTCTTAATTGAACAAAATGTATGTGCCACTATGACGAGTCATTGTTACTTGGCGATTGTCGATTGTATCTTGTGATGAATATTGCACGCTGCTGAGAAAGTGTGGAGTGTTGTTTGATAATTGTATCAATGCCTTGTGTGGGGAGGTCGTATTGAAGATTGTACTTGATCACACCTAGAATTTTCCCTGTTGGTCTGGTTGATTGAGTGATGCAAGCAATAGACATGATCTTAGGCAAAATTTTTGAAGAGTGAGCATATTTGATAACATACCTCTTTGTGGCTAACCTTGTGAGAAGTGTGAACCTTGCTGGGCCCATTTTGAGCCTAACCTTTTCTTGGAACAATTGTGACCTCTCTGTATCCCTTCACCCATAATATTCATGAAGTATTGTTTGTTGGAATAGCCAACTTAGGCCAAAAGCCTAAGTTGGGTGTGTGGTGAAAAAGAAGGAAAGTCAAGAAGTGCGAAAAATTCCCCCTTGTTGATGGATTGTTTTGAAAATGATGGAACCCCTCCATGTAAAAAAAAAAAGAAAAGAAAACGAAGAAAGAAAAGAAAAGACTAAAAAAAAGAAAATTTTGTGAAATAAATTTGGGAAAATAGCAAAAAATAAATGGTGTTTTCGATGAATTATGTCTAGTTGAATTATGGGGTAGATTATGATAATGTTTGAATGTGAAAGAGAAGGAGATAAAGTGATTTTCAGGCCATATTTCATGAAGTTAGAAGCCATTAAGAGTAGATGACAATACCTTTACACGCAGCCCCGTTACAGGCCTTGAAGAGACCATTGTGATCTTGAGTGAGCTGAAACGAATGTTGATTGGAAAAAAAGGGCAAGCCTATGGGTGAAGTTATGCATATTTTCGTCTTTGTGAGTGTGAGAGTTGTATGTGATTTCGGGACTTTAAATTGTTGAGAATTTTTGTGTGAATATGGAATCATCTTTGTTGTGAGGGCATTTGAATACCTTTGTTGAGCTTGAACTTGCATTTGAAGCAAGCATTGTGAGCTTGAGTACACTTGATGATGGTGAGTCACAATTTGAAACTAGGAGTGCATAATTGATCATTGTATGAGTAATTTGAACCTTGTTGTGTGCACTTATGTTGAGTCTTATGCATCACTATTTGTAGACATCCTGGTTGAACAGATTGATCTTGAGTTTTACTTGAGGACAAGCAAAGTTTTAAGTTGAAGGTGCTTGTAACACCCCAGAAAATAGTAGGTTAACCTAGAGTCTAACGTGAGGTCTTGTGTAACTCTCCGGAGATGTTTAGACTAAACTAGGATCAAAAGGGAGGAGGTAAGCATCTAGGATGAGGTCAAGGACATTAAACTACCAAAGAAAAATGAAGGAAAATAATAACTACCTTTGGTCTATTCGGTGATGGGCAGTAGCATCACCCATGTGCCTTGGCGATGAGCCAAATGGGCTCTCCTCGCCTAGTGGACAACCTTCACTTGGCCTATGTTATGGAAAATTGGGCGAGATAGGTCGTGGGTCGCCAATTGGGTTGGCGATTCGCCCAATGGACCACCCCATCGCCTAGTGAGCTGCCCATTTAGGGAGCTTACTGGAATTTTGGGTGAGCCAAGGGCTCATTAGGCGAGTCGCCTAGTGCCCTTGGCGAGTCAAGGAGGGCCAAAGGTGAGCTCCAGCACGAGGAGGGAAAGTTTTTAAAGTTTAAGTTGGGGTTTTTTAAGTAGTCATTCCAAAACTTGAACCAACACTTTCCCACTCTTTTCCTCACAAGTATACATACTTTTTAAAGCCAAAATTCTTCCTTTTTAGTTACTCCCACTTAATATAAGAAGAAACACAAGAACATCATCTTTCTCTCAAAAATTCTCTCTCTAAACTCAAGGAAGAAGAAGAAACCATTGGTTCTAGGGTTTGTAGATTCTCAAGGTTCTTCCGTAAATTTCTTGGAGATACTTAATTGAGGTATGGATGCTCTTCATTCTTGGGTAGCTATCACCCAAGAAGCCCCTTCAAATTATGTTTTTAAATTCCCCAAACCTAGGGTTTTCAATCTACAACATAGGTCTTCTTCCAAAACGTTTTCCATTGTTTAATTATGGTTGATTATGATGATTTATGATGGGAATGTTTAAGTATTGTTGGATTTTGATGAAAATCTTCCTTGGACCTATGATTTCCCCTTCTTCCTAAATTGTGAACTAGGGTATGATTTGATTGATCTTGTAAGCTTGTCAATTGATTATGCTTATGTTTATTATGTCATTGAATCATGTAATTTCCCTATCTAATGTTGTAATTCTTGCAATTAGGGTTGATCTTGATTCTTTGCCTTGAAGGGCAAAAACTAGGGTTTGTGTATGTTGATGAAAATTGTATATAAACTTGTGATTCACTTAGATAGTGATGAATCTATGACAAATATATATGATCATGCTGATCCACTTGAAAGGTGGAGGTGTTTAATTATGGTGTATATTGTGGCATTGATGCAAGATCCTTCTTCCTTATACCCCTACATATCATTATGTATGATATGATATGACTATGTACGATATAATATGACTATGTTAGTATTATTGTGTTGAATGAAAGGCCATCCTCATGAACACTATGAATATGATGTGAAAGGGTTACTCACATGTTAACGATTCTAAGGTTGAAAGGGCATTCTCAACTAATGAATCTACGAGCTATTTTGTATCTTAGGTTTGAGTACCTAGTGCATTCTCTCATGAACCTAAACTTAAGTAAAGACTTAATGTAACTTTCAAAGGTAATTATGCTTAGCACCGAGAGGATATGAAAATGAGATGGAGTCTTTTACATTTAGCAAGTCCAGCTTCCCAATGTATGTTGTCTCATGAGATGGAAACCTTTTACATTTAGCAAGTTCGGGTTTCTAGTAGCACTCCCCATAGCCCATACCTATGTGCCCACATAGGACTTAGCTAGTGGATCCACCTAAAAGCTATTATGTACGTCCAACCTTAGGCAAGTAGCACACCTCTTTTCGGTGTGGGGGTAGAACGTCGGATTCCATGTAGCTCACATAGTCTATGTTGGTTAAGGCTATTATCCCTATGTGATATGAATATGAACTATGGTAAAAACATGAACTTTAATTATGATTTCTTAAGTGGTACTACTTACTATGAGTGAGGGTATGGGACTTCAGTTACACATTGCACTAGTAAACCTTAAGAGAGGTTATGTTGAGGTTCTTTTACATAATATCTTATGTATTATGTGCGAAAGGTATGTATAAATGTTAAGGTTAATTCACTTGTTGTAAGTTATGAATACGTATGACTCTTTACTCATGTATGATGACTATGAATAAGGCAAAGTAAGATGTGTATGATGTTAGTAGCCTAAGGGTGAGACTTAGCATTTGGTGAGGTTATGGGACTTTACCTTTGCATGGCACTAGTGTGGCTTTGGGTTGCTTGTATGTTGGTATGACTTATGTTTCTTCATAAATGTGCATAATGGTTTCTAAACTTGATAAAGGCGTGATTTCAACTAAATGTCCCTTTTGATGCATGTTTAAAGGAGTTTTTGCATGGTGTCCATACTTAGTACATTATTTGTGCTAACCCATATTTTCTACATTTATGAGTGTAGGTTCCAGCCGTTAATACATTCTACTTTCTTCAAAGAGAAGCTTAGGTCAACTATTCCCTAGGCTTGGTGAGTCTTCAAGTTCGAGGACAAGATGTTATCATTTCTTAGTTTCTATTGTAATTCCTACTTGGAGACTATTGTTGATGTAAAGGGCTTTTGACCCTATTTGTACTCCTTATGTACTAGATGGTGACTGAGACAAGTCTAGATTCGTATTTTTCGATTATGAAAAAGAAGTTGAACTTCGATTGTAAAGGAATTGTATGCAACCCCTTCGGGGTCAAGTACACCGTGTTACGTCTAGGGGGTACCCTTGGGTCGTGACAAACTTGGTAATTAGAGCACAAGGTTTAGAATGATTCTAGTATTGATGTCTCATGAACCACATCTAGTAGAGTCTTGTTCATAAGTGTGAAGCGCGCCACACTTATGAATGAGAGGCTATAAGATGTTTAGGAACTTTCACTTCTTTCATTACTCTTTAGTCATGCTTTGGAGTCGTAACTCTATGAAGTCCTTTGCCTAACCCTTCTCTTGTGATTATAGGCAATGAATACAAGAAGAGGGAATGCAAGGAGAGTGCAAGAGGAGAATGTCAATGAGGGAGTTCCTCCCCAAGCTCCTCAAGATCCTCAAGCTCCAAATGAAGAAGGGGCTATGACCAATGTGGAGATTAGGACGACTCTCCAAACATTGACTCATGCTTTAACAACTCAAGTCACTAGGGATGCTAGGGTCCAATTAAACCCCAATGCAAGTACAATCGCTTCAAGGATTAGGGATTTCACAAGAATGAATCCCCCTACATTCTATGGCTCCAAAGTGGATGAAGACCCATAAGGCTCTATAGAAGAAATGTTTAAGGTGGTTGATGCTATGGGGGTGTCGTCTCCAGAAAAGGTGGAACTAGCCACCTACCAATTAAAGGATGTGGACCAAGTATGGTATGAGCAATGGAAGGATGAGAGACCTGTGAGAGCAGGCTCGATTGATTGGGGAGTGTTCAAGTCGGCCTTCCTTGATAGGTTTTTCCCACTGGAGTTGAGGGAGAGGAAGATGCAAGAATTCATCAACCTTCGCCTAAGAGGTATGAATAGTGGTGTTGAGAATAATGTTGAATACACTTGAAGATTTGGTGAACACTTGAAAGAAAGAAAGTTATCTTATATTGTTTCTCTTATCCTATATTCTTCTTGTCTTCATCTTTATATTGTTCTTTTGTTCTTAAATTTTACAACACGTTATCAGCACGAAGTCTCAAGGTTGAACAACATTTCTTGTGAGATTAATAAAATTCCTCAATCTTCAATTGGTTCAAGATGAGTAATTGAGATATGTGTCTTCTTGATAGTGCTACAACTCACACTATTTTAAGAGAAAAGAAATATTTCTCTAATTTGATTATGAAAAAGGCTTATGTTAATACAATAACTGGTAGTGCAAAATTAATTGAGGGCTTTGGAAGAACGACCTTATTACTACCTAGGGAAACAATAGTAACAATTAAAAATGCATTATATTGTAGTAAATCTCAAAGAAACTTATTGAGTTTCAAGGTTATTCGCCAAAATAGCTATCATGTTGAGACTGGCAATGAAGGAAATGTCGAATATCTTTATATTACTACTGTAAAAATGGGGCAAAAGTATGTGCATGAAAAATTACCCGCATTTTCTTTTGGGTTGTACAATACAAGTATTAGTATGGTTGAATCACATGTCATGGTAAACAAAGGGTTTACTAATCTTAATGATTTTATCATTTGGCATGACCGATTAAGCCATCCCGGTTATAATATGATGTGCAAAATTATTGAGAATTCACATGGGCATGCTTTGAAGAATCAGAAAATTCGTCAATCAAAGGAATTCTCGTGTGTTTCTTGTTCTCAAGGAAAGTTGGTTAGTAAACCATCAGCATTTAAGGTTGGGATTGAATCCCCTACATTTCTTGAACATATCCAAGGTGATATATGTGGACTAATTCACCCTCCATGTGGGCCATTTAAATATTATATGGTCTTGACAGATGCATCTACATGATGGTCACATGTGTGCTTATTATCAACTCACAATATGGCTTTTGCGAGATTGTTGGCTCAAATAATAAGATCAAGAGCACAATTTGTAGATTATGCAATAAAGACAATGTGTCTTGATAATGCTGGTGAGTTTACATCGTGGACCTTTAATGATTACTGTTTGTCCACTGGGATAACAATTGAACATCCAGTTGCTTATGTTCATACTCAAAATGTTCTAGCAAAGTCTTTGATTAAGTGCCTTCAATTGATAGCTAGATCATTGCTAACGAGGACAAAATTGCCTGTTTCAATATGGGGGCATGCTATTTTGCATACAGCAGCATTGGTGTGCATAAGGCAACTAGTTATCATGAATTCTCTCTATTACAATTGACTTTTGGTTATGAGCCAAATATTTCCCATCTTAGAATTTTTGGGTGCGCAGTATACATTTCAATTACCCCACCGCTACGCACAAAGATGGGTCCCCAAATAAGGTTAGGGGTGTATTTTTGGTATGAATCTCCTTCTATTATTAAATATTTTGAACCTATGACAGGAGATTTATTTACGGCAAGATTCACTGATTGTCATTTCGATTAATCAGTATACCCAACATTAGGGAGATAACATAAGCAGTTGAAAAAAGAGATAGATTCGAATTCATCCCAATCTCATTTAGATCCTCGAACAAATCAATGTGTGAGCAAGAGGTTAAAAAGACTATTTATTTGCAAAATGTTGCAAACCAACTGCCAGATGCACTTACTAACCTTCTTAGGGTTACTAAATCTTATATTCCATCTGCAAATTCTCCAGTTCAAGTTGATGTCCCAGTAGGAAAAATTGTTAAAGAAAATGAGTCTAAACTGGTAGGCCAATTGGTTCAAAGGATAAAACTCCTCGAAAAAGAAAAGGAACAAATGATCATGAAGATCATATCATGGAAGAAATTCCTCAAGAAGAGCTTCAAGACATAACAAATGATAAGACCACAGAGAAGGTCCAAATAACTAAAAATAATGAGAATGAAGAAATCTCAATAAGTTATGTCTCAACGAGAAAAATGTGGAATCGAAATAATATTGTGGTGGACAACATTTTTTGTTATAATATTGCTGTTGAAATAATGCAACAAGGTGAGGATTTTGAATCAAAATTTGTCAATGAATGCAGATAGAGAAATGATTGGCCGAAATAGAAGGAAGAAATTCAAGCAGAATTGACTTCACTTGAAAAACGTGAAGTTTTTGGACCAATAGTGCGAACACCTGAAGGTGTCAATCCAGTGGGGTACAAATGGGTTTTGTGTGAAAATGAAATGAAAAAGGTGAAGTCGTAAGATATAAAGAACAACTTGTGGCACAAGGTTTTTCACAAAGGTCTGGCATTGATAATGTGGAGACATATTCTCTTGTGGTAGATGCAATACCTTCATGTATCTAATAAATCTGGTAGTTCATGAAAAACTTGAAATGCGTCTAATGGATGTTGTCACGGCCTATTTATATGGCTCAATGGACCACGATATTTTCATGAAAATTCTTGAAGCATTCAATGTGTATGAAGCATATAAAAATTCACAAAAAAAAAAACTTGTTTGATAAGGCTTTAGAAATCCTTGTATGGATTGAAACAATAGGGCGGATGTGGTACAATCGTCTTAGCCAATTTTTGCTAAAGGAAGGGTACAAAAATGACCCTATTTGTTCTTGTATTTTTATAAGAAGGTCTGGATCTGCTTGTGTTATAATGTTGTGTATGTTGATGATTTAAATATCATTGGCACTCCTAAAGAGCTTTCAAAAGTTGTTGAATGCTTTACAAAAGAATTTGAAATGAATGATCATTTTAAAGCGATTTTACATGGATAAACCACATCCATTGAGTACCCCGATAGTTGTGAGATCGCTTGACATACATAAAGATCCATTTCAACCTCAAGAAAATGATGAAGAGCTTCTTGGTGATGAAACTCCATATCTTACTGTCATTGAGGCGCTAATGTATCTTGCCAATAATACTCGACCAGATATCTGTTTTGCAGTAAGTTTATTGGCAAAATTAAGCTCATCCCCAACAAAGAAAAATTGGAATGGAGTCAAATATATATTCAGATATCTTCAAGGAACCATTGATATGGGATTATTTTATTCTAATAAATTAATGTCCGAAATTATTGGTTATGCAGATGCTTGATATTTGTCTGATCCACATAAAGCTCGATCTCAGACATGTTATTTATTTATATAAGGAAGCATAGCTACATCTTGGTGTTCAATGAAGCAAACATTAGCTGCTACTTCTTCAAATCATGCAGAAATAATATCCCCCCATAAAGCAAGTTGGGAGTGTGTTTGGTTGAGATCAATGACTTAACATATTAAAGAAATGTGTGGTTTTCCTATGAAAAAGGATATTCCAACAATATTGTACGAAGACAATGTTGCATGTATAGCTCAGTTGAAGGGAGGATACATTAAAGGAGATAGAACAAAACACATTTCACTAAAATTCTTTTTCACTCATGATTTGAGAAGAAAGGTGAGTTGATAATTTACCGGATTTGTTCACTAACGCATTACCAACCTCAACATTTCAAAACTTGTTATTCAAGATTGGAATGTGTCTTCTCCAAGAAATTAAATGATGTTTACAATAGGGGGAGTAAACTATGCACTGCACTCTTTTTCCCTTGGCATAGGTTTTATCTCAATGGGTTTTCCTGGCAAGGTTTTTAACGAGGCAGCAAAAAAAAACTATTACAAGATATGTGTACTCTTTTGTCCTTCACTAAGATTTTTTTCCAACAAGGTTTTTTCTTAGTAAGGTTTTAACGAGGCATATTATCTATCAATGGTCATCCAAGAGTGTTGTAAATCATTTTGGTGGTTAAATGGATGACCATAACTCCTTGGTTAGTTCCCTCCTTTATGAGTAGTAATGTTATTGATAATGTGGTCAAATGGATGACCATAACTCCTAGGTTAATTTAATATTTTATTGGTAGTAATGTTGTTGATAATATTGTCAAAGGGATGACCATAACTCCTAGGTTTATTTCCTCCTTAATGGGTAGTAATTCTCAAGGTTTAATGCAATGTTTATGACACATTTGGTATTCCTCAATGTAATCCTATAAATAGTGGTGTTGAGAATAATGTTGAATACACTTGAAGATTTGGTGAACACTTGAAAGAAAGAAAGAAAGTGATCTTATATTGTTCCTCTTATCCTATATTTTTCTTGTCTTCATCTTTATATTGTTCTTTCGTTCTTAAATTTTACAACAACAACCATAATTTATTTAATTTAAAATAATTATTTCGCAAGATTAACTTATTTGACAAAATTAGTCATTCTTAATAAGTAAATTAGTGACTTAGAAACTCATTAATTAATTAAGCTTCCAATTATTTTTTTTTGAAAAACTGTACGAAAAATATTTATTGTAACAATAGAATTATATTTAGTTAGAAAACGAGTTAACCTTAAGAGCGATATTTATTTGACATAAATTCAAAAAATAAGAAATTAAGTAGTAATATTTATATAATATTTTTTAAATTTTATAAGAAATAATATTTATGAAATTAATTTATTGAATAAGATAAAAAAACTATATTTTAAAAAAAAATGTTTTTCATATTCCTACAAATTTTGTAACATAAATATTTTACTATCATATTCTTGTAAAAGTTCATCATATATATATATATATATATATATATATATATATATATATATATATATATATATATATAATTATTGTTATTATTGTTATTATTATATTATTATGGAAGCTTAATTAGGTAAATATGGAGAGCCAAAATTGGGTGTCAACAACTTGCCTCTTTCTTTGTCCATGGAAGAGAGTAGAGAAGACGTGGCCAACGAAATATTGACACAATCCAATTTTGGATGACCACCACAATATGCTTTGAGCAACAACTTACAAGAAATGTCAACGGGATAATGGCCAAACTCTGTCTTCTAAGATGCCTACATATCTCAGGTTTCATGAGAAATCATACTATATGTAGTTCGAGAATGTACGAACATAGAAAATTTTGATTAAAATTTTCCCCAATATCGAATTACTAAAATCTTTTGGGTGATGAGTTATGAAGAGATTAGCACGAATAAAGGGATGGGATATAGTTCTAAAGAAAGTTGAATGAGAAATGCTCTGTAGCAATTTCTACTGAAGACCTATGGTAGAGAGATGAATTTTCAAAAAATTGCCCATTGTCGAGTTATAATGAATTGATACATGAAAGAGTTATAAGTGAAATTTGAATTCGAACTTTTAAAAATCCAGTCGAGTTGAGTTTTGAAGGTGATTCCTTGACGTAGCTAGTGATGCTTGACATTCCATTAACCTACCATAGTTTGCTACTTAGAGGGAGTTCCTCGTTGTAATGTGTTGTCCTGCAAAACATGTAAAAGGGTGAAAAGTATTTGTTGTGGTTCAAAAATTATAAGGTGAAATAGTAATGTAAAGAGTAGAGTGTAGATGTTCAAATAATTGTTGATGTCTCCTTTTTGTGTTGTGAATGTGATTTAGGTAAAGTAACATGTAATGTAAAGGCCTCCGACTGACGGGGTTGTTGTAATGTAAAGCCTTCGTCTAGCGAGGAAAAACTTGTAATGTAGAGGCCTCCGACTGGAGCAGATGTTGTAATGTAAAAGCTTGCATCTGGCTGTATAAAGCTTGTAATGTCGACCTCCGACTGGCGAGGCTATTGTAATGTAAAAGCCGGCATCTGGATGTGTAAAGCTTGTGATGTAGAGGCCTCTAACTAGCGGAGTTGTTGTAATGTAAAAGCGTGCATCTAGCAGTGTAATGATTTAATGAAGACCTCCGACCGGCAGGGCCAAACTGGTAATGTAAAGCCCTCGAAATGTGGGCGGCTTCTAATGTAATATTTAATTATTGATGTATGATAGCATTGCTATGCGTGCATGCCCGAATAGGTGGAGCTTGAATGACGTCTCTATGATGTAGACTCCGATTGGCGGAGTGTTGCTTCTTTCGTTTATACATAGGCTCCGATTGTCGGAGTTCGGTCGACATTTGTTATGTACAGCCTCCGATTGGCGGAGTTTGATGATGTTCGCTATGTATAATCTTCAATTGGTGGAGTTTGGCTAATGTTTGCTATGTACAGCCTCCGATCGGTGAAGTTTGAGCTACATTTGCTATGTACAACCCCAGACTTGTGGAGTTTGACGTTGTTTGACAGTTGTCTTAGATTGGTGGAGTGTTTTACGAGGTTAGATTACAAGCTCTAGTTCGTGGAGTTATATTGACAAAAAGCTAACAATCCTATTTTCTACGAGGCCCCATTTACTTTAGTATTTGATCTGGATATTGAGCGCACCTGCAAAGATTTAAGTGAAATATCCTTAGACATAAGATGCAAGTTGAAGTACTTGCAATAAATAAAGTAGGACAAGAGTAGTTTGGCTCATGACTGTGAGAAGTCGAATGGCATCTCTGGTCATGCCCTTAGACTTGATGTTATTTTTCTCGATTTTTATGTTCTTGCACTCAAAGAAAAATTTAAATTTGGGAGGGGGTGTTGATTTGTATTGACTCGTGGACTGAAGCCTCGTCACTGGAATCCTTCGGCACCTTCTTAGCCTACACATAGTTTCTTACCCTAAACACTCGGTAGGTGGAAGAGTAAGAAAATCTCATTAAAAAGAAATACCTTACTTTTTAGTAAATGAGTAAATTACGTATATGTTAGGTATATATATATAGTAATTCTCCGGCATTTTTAGATTATGACATGTTTTGAAGTCCATCGAGTTTTCCATTTTGTTGACTATATCCAACATAGCCTTCTTGTAGCTTTTACCCTTATGATGAAGCTTCCTTAGCTCTTTTGCAGACACAATGACGATCGACATTCTTCATATTCTGAGGTTATGTTAACAATGAGGAAGTGTTTCCTAATGGTAGAAAGAATGGAAATTATGGATTGGATTGATCGAACCTGACTCAGGCTGCCTACTATCCCCAAAATAGCAATCAGATCATAAAGTATTTTGAATACAAGTGGGGAGAATTAAAAGTATGTAATGCAATGACCAAACTTGACTCAAGCTGTCTACATATCCAAAGTGGAATCGAGTCAAGACGTACTTCAAATACTATAGGAAAGTTAAACATATGAAATGAAATGACCGAGCCTGACTTAGACTACTACATATCCAACAGAATCAGGTTATGACGTAGTTCGATACAATAGGAAAGTGAAACATATTAAATAAAATGAAATGAATCGGCCTGAACTAGGCTACCTACGTATCAAGTGGAATCAGGTTAGGACGTAGTTCAAATACAATAGAAAAGTGAAACTATGAAAATAAATGACTAAGCATGACTCAGACTACCTACGTATCCAAGCGGAATCAGGTAAAGACATAGTTCGATACAATAGGAAAGTTAAACATATGAAATGAAATGAAATGATCGTGCCTGACTTAGGCTACCTACATGTCCAAGAAGAATCAGGTCAGGATGTAGTTCAAATATAATAGAAAAGTGAAAAACACGCAATGTAATGACCGGTCCTGACTCAGGCTGCCTACATATCCAAGCGGAATGAGGTTGGGACGTAGTTCAAATACAATAGAAAAGTAAAAAAAATATGTAGAGACCGAATCCGACAAGGATTGCCTACGTATCCCACCAAGGGAATTTAGGTCAAGCGTAGTCTAAATACATGAAAATGAAGTTTTTGGATTTTCTAAGAGAGACCGTATCCGATGTGGGTTGCCTACGTACCCCACTGTGGGAAGTGAGGTCTATAAGTAGTTCTGTTACATTGCAAAAATGCAAAAGTACAAGAAATAAGCACTAATCTGGAGGTCTTCACATGTAGTATTTCTTGATGGCTTCTGAATTGATTGTCTTTGTGCTTACTCTATCGTCCATTTCTGCTAAGATTATTGCTCCTCTAGAGAAAACTTTATGAACCATGTAGGGTCCTCACCAATTTGGTAAAAATGTCCCTTTGGCTTCTCCTTGGTGAGGGAAGTTCTTCTTGAATACTAATTGCCCCGGTGTGAACAGTCGAGGTTTGACTTTCTTGTTGAATGCTTTGGTCATTCTGTTCTAATAAAGTTGACCATGACAAACTGCGTCCATCCTCTTTTCATCGATGAGACCAATTGTTCATGTCTACTACATATCCATTCTGCATTATCCAGACCAACCCTCTTCGATAATCCTTAAAGATGGTATTTCCACCTTCGTAGGTATTACATCTTGCGAACCATAAACCAGCATAGAAGGAGTTTTCCCAGTAGATGGTATGATTGTGGTGCGATAACAAAGTAAAGAATATGGTAGCTTCTGATGCCACTTCATGTGACTGTCTACTATTTTCCTTAAAATCTTCTTGATATTCTTATTTTCATCCTCAATAGCTCCATTCATCTGTGGCAGGTAAAATGTTGAATTTCAATGAACAATCTTGAACCTTTCACAAGTTTCTCTCATAAGATCATTGTTGAGATTGGCTGCATTATCTTATATGATTGATTTTGGAATTCCAAACTGACAAACTATATTTTCGCGAACAAAGTCTACTACCACCTTCTTAGTCACTGCCTTGTATGTCGAAGCTTAGACCCATTTTGTGAAATAATTGATAGCTACTAGGATGAAACAATGCCCATTCGATGTGGGAGGATCTATGGGTCCAATAACATCCATGCCAGAAGCAACAAATGTCCAAGGGGAACCCATCACATTGAGCTCGTTGTGGAACCCGTATAAAATCTCCATGCACTTGTCACTGATGACACTTTTGCACGTACCAAATGCTATATCTCTCCATCGTCATCCAATATTATCCAACTCATAAAATCTTCTTTGCCAAAATGAACCCATTCATATTAGGACCACATCTTTCGGCATGTATTTCTTCCAAAAGCCTTATCGCTTCTACGACGTCAACATATCTCAGCAATTCTAAATCTGAAGTTCTCCTATATAGGATTTCTCCTCTAAGGAAGAAATGATTGGCCATCCTCCTCAAAGTTTGTTTTTGCTTGCTTGTGGCATTTTCAGGATACTCTTGTGCTTTGGTGTCATACTCATGATTAAAGTGGTCACTACAAATCTTGGGAGATATGCTTGGATAGTCAGAGGTTCCCTTAGTTAAATAGTGATAACATGTTGCACTGAAGATGTCATGGCATTTGTTTAATCTATGTCAGGGCAATCAGGGCCCTCATATTCATCATCTAGAGTAACCATGTTAACTTCCCAATTCTCATGATTTGATAAGGGGCTATTGTTTACATTGGGAAATGCTGGAGTGCATATGATTACTGCTCTCTTGATCAGAGACTCGATCTCATTCTTCGAACCATCACAATCTTCTGTGTCGTGTCCTTTGTTTCCCGAATGGTAAGTGCATCGCTTCTTTCATTCTAAGTTGTGGGGATTGGATCAGGAAGTTTTCCTTCAACTAGTTGTAGAACTCCCGTTGTCCTCAACCTCTCAAACAATTAGGCATAGGGTTCGGCAATGGTGTGTAAGCACGAGCATTTCTAG
The DNA here is from genome assembly GCA_035578085.1 of Solanum pinnatisectum. Classification (NCBI taxonomy): domain Eukaryota; kingdom Viridiplantae; phylum Streptophyta; class Magnoliopsida; order Solanales; family Solanaceae; genus Solanum; species Solanum pinnatisectum. Next base: position 962,356 of record JAWPEI010000024.1, on the reverse strand, counting down.
CTTCGAGATTTGGATATTGTGTCGGTACATAAGCAGGTATATTTTGGTGGATTAGTGCTTGGACAGGGACTATGGTCTTTCTTGATTTTGGTGTGCTAGTGCTTAGGGTGGATTATAGTGGGGTTGGGTATTATATGCTGGTATGGGACGTATGAAGTATGTGCAACAATTGGGGATTGTTGGGGGTATCTGTGGGATGGTCCTCCGTGTTGTTAAGTGACAGCTGAAACATCCTCCCTCTTCTTGATGTTGCCAATGACACCCTATTGTATGGCCCTACTTGTAGCTTGCAATGCAACCATAGACTGAATTTTCCCAGATTTGACACCTTCATTTATGAAGTGTCTCATCTTAACCAATACTGTGAAATTCTGCCCATCATTGACATCATCTTGTCAAAGTAGATACCTTCTTGAGCTCGAATAAAGTACGTTGAGATCTCACTCTCATCTAGTGGTAGTTGCACCCTTGCAGTTTTAGTTCTCCAACGTCATGCGTACTCCTGGAAATTCTCAGATGGATTTTTTTGTATGTTGGCCAATTAGAATCTGTCAGCTATAATTTCAATATTGAATCTGAAATGAATCATGAAATCTTCAGCCATTTCCTGCCAGTCACGCCATTTTTAAGGGTCCTAGCGCATTTACCAGGTCAATGCTTCTCCAGACAGACTCCGAATAAAAAACTACATCCTCAGCTTCTCATTTCTCCCTCTATTGACTAACTTGTCACACTATGCCCTTAAATGTGCGTGAGGGTCACCTTTTCAATCAAACATGTCAAACTTCAGTGGTTTGTACCCTATCGACATGTCAATGTCTAGACGGATGCACAATTCATCATAATCAAGGCTTTATGTTCCCTAGTGACTTGTAAACTTTTCAACCCCTTTCGTAGACCATGAAGTTGGGCATTTATCGATGCATTATCTTTCAACTGATTATCTTTATCCATTTCTGCATATTGATCGACTTCGTATGGGACATTAACCACAACTGCATTGTGAAGGTAGGATCTCCAGTGGCATATACAGGTGGGACATGTGGCTTAAAGGGAGCATCGACATGTGCCCCAAGTATATGTTGTATTGTAGGTATGCTAGGGTCGTGATTAGAGAGGTCAAGAACAGTCCTGACTGCGGTTGGAGAAGCAGGTGGAACTCAAACGTGAGAAGGAATGTGTTGAGCTTGTTCTGGATGATTTGGTAAGTCGACAGAAGAAAAGTCAACCTTTGGGAAGTTGATAGGCGTCTTAAAAGCTGGGAGAGTGGTAGTCGACAGTTTGGCCAAGTCTCGCAGTTTACGTAACTCTTCCCTCAAGATCTCGAGTTCTTGCTCCATGTGAACCATTTTCTTTTCATTTTGAATGTCTCTTACATTTCAAGAACCTTCAGGGTTCTCAATACTATCATTACGTTTGTGGCAACATGTTTAACTCGTCTCTATCAGTCATCTTTCCTTTTGATCGAATGTTGTATCTTGAGTCAGCCAGTTTTCAAGTCGACGAAAATCAACATACTTTTGGGAATAAATGATGAACAAAAAGAAAAGAAACAAAGAAAAATAGGAACTATGTTAGTTTGGGAGATATTGAAAGGTGTAATAAATATGTAAGTGTAAAAGTTATTTTTAACTATCAAATTTTCTTGGAATAATGATGTCAAGAGGGGAACTTTCGAAATTGATTCGAATTTTCGAAACAGAAATAGTTTAAATCATTCCTTAGAAGTTGAATCTTTCTCTCCTATTAAGTCACGTGAAGATGCAGAATCAAAAAGAATTCGTTTATTCGTCTTATTTTATTTATATAAATAAATTACTGTGTTTAGCCAAAAAAACTTGAACCTCTGACAAACAAGGTGGTTAGAACTTTTGAAGGATTATGACATGAGTGTCCTTTACCACCCCGGCAAAGCTAATGTTGTAGATGATGCACTTAGTAGATTGTCCATGGGTAGTGTGGCTCACATAGAGGATGAAAATAAAGAGTTAGTCCGTGATGTGCATAGGTTGGCTTTGCTAGGTGTTCAACTAGTGGATTCCACTAAGGGTGGTGTCATGGTTGATAATGGCTCTGAATCGTCCTTTGTGGTGGATGTGAAGTCTAAACAAGACCTTGACCCTATATTAATGGAGTTGAAAGAGTTGGTACTCAAGAAGTCCATTGAGGCTTTCTCCCAAAGGGGAGATGGGGTACTTAAATACCAAGGTCGATTATGTGTTTCAGATGTTGATGGGTTGAGGGAGAAAATTTTAGAAGAGGCTCATGGTTCTCGATATTCTATTCATCCGGGAGCCACCAAGATGTACCGTGATTTACGGGAAGTCTATTAGTGGAATGGCATGAAAAAAGGATATTGCAGGATTTTTAGCCAAATGTCCTAATTGTCAACAAGTTAAGGTTGAGCACCAAAGGCCGGAAGGCTCATTACAAGATATACCAATTCCCACTTGGAAGTGAGAGAAGATCAATATGGATTTTATTGTAGGTTTGCCTCGTACTCAAAGGCAACACGATTCTATTTGGGTCATTGTGGATAGAATGACAGACTCAGCCCACGTTATCCCCGTTAAGGTATCTCACTCGGCGGAAGACTATGCTAAATTATATATAAGGGAGATAGTGAAATTCATGGAGTTCTTCTATCTATCATTTCGGATCGGGGTACCCAATTTACATCTCACTTTTGGAAGTCCTTACAAAAGGGGCTTGGTACTAAGGTAAAGCTTAGCACCGCGTTCCACCCTCAAACGGATGGTCAAGCGGAACGTACCATTCAAACCTTACAGGACATGTTAAGGGCATGTGTTATAGATTTTAAAGGTAATTAGGATGACCACTTTCCCTTGATAGAATTTTCCTACAATAATAGTCACCACTTAAGTATCGGTATGGCTCCTTTTGAGGCCTTGTATGGTAGGAGATGTAGATCTCCGATTGGTTGGTTTGAAGTAGGTAAGGTTGCTCTTATTGGTCCCAAATCGGTTTATGAGGCTATTGAGAAGGTTCGACTCATTAGAGAGAGGTTGAGAAAGGATCAAAATATGCAAAAGTCTTATGCCGATGTAAGGAAAAGGGACCTAGAATTTAAAGTTAGCGATTGGGTCTATTTGAAAATCTCACCAATGAAGGGTGTGATGAGGTTTGGTAAGAAAGGAGAACTTAGTCCCCGGTATGTAAGCGCATATCAAATTTTGAAGCGTGTTGGGAAAGTTGCCTATGAGTTGGACTTGCCAAATGAGTTGGCTCCGGTTCACCCGCTATTTCATGTTTCTATACTTAAGAAGTGTATTGGGGACCTGGTGTCCATTATTCCTTTAGAAGGGTTGGGTGTTGATAAAAGCCTTTCCTATGAAGAGGTTTTGGTAGAGATCCTTGATCGGAAAGTCAAGAGATTGAGAAACAAAGAAGTGGTTTCCATGAAAGTTTTATGGAGAAATCATTTAGTTGAGGGTGCTAATTGGGAGGCCGAGGCAGATATGAAGTCCCGATATCCTCATATCTTTCCTTCTACTCCTATTCAAGCTTGAGGTAAATAGTTCCTCTTAAGTTTTAGTGTTTTAGGAGTCATGTGTGTTATATGAGTTTTTCCATGATTTCCTTATGCTATGCATGTTCTTGATGAGATTTATGTTTAGTAAGAAAATGAACTTTCATGATTTATGATCCTCATGTTGTTGTGCATTTAGTATGAGCTACCTATTTGACTTCATGAGATGTGTTAGTAAACATGCTTTAGTATGCTTTTGAGAGTAATTGCATATTGGCTCCATGATGTTATGTTGAGCATTATTTTAGTTGGAGAAGGTAGTTCCTCCTATGAATATGAGATATATGGAATTTTGTACATGTTGGGTTGATAGATGTAGTTCCTACTCCCTTGTATTGCATTGACTAAGTTGAGAAGGAGTTGACATTTCCTCCTTTTGCTTGTGCATTATTTTGATGTTTCATGCATGATGGGCTGCTAATTTTGAGTCTTTAATTCCTCATTCGAGGATGAATGTTCCCAAATAGGAGATATTGTAACATTTTGAAAATGTGTAGACTGAACTAGAACTAAAATGAAAGGGATAAAAGTCTAGGATTAGGGCAAGGGCCAAAACTACCTAGGAAGAATGAAGGAAAACTTTTTTCCTCCCTTGGACCACTCAGCGAGGGGCAGCACCATCGCCCAAGTCACTTGGCGATTAGCCAAGCGAGTTGCCTAATGGGCAGCCCCACATTGACCTAGCTACTGGAATATTAGGTGATCTAGGTTGGGGCTCGCCAACTAGGTTGGCGCATCGCCCAAAGACCCTCCCCATCACCTAAATGAACTGCTCCATAAGGGAGCATTCTGGAAATTTTGGCGAGCCAAGGGACCACTTGGTGTGTCGCCTAGTGCCCTTGGCGAGCTATGTCGTAGAAGTAGGCTGATTTTAAGTTAAAGTCTTAGGGGTCTTTAGTTATTCTTCCTAAATTAATCCTACAATGTTTTAATCTTTCCCTAGTAAGTATATAAGCTTTTTAGACTCAAATTTTCCCCAATAAGTCACTTTTCTAGAATCAAAAAGAAAACCCAAAACTTCATCTTCTCCAAAAGATTTTCTCTTCAGAACTCAAAGAAGAAGAAGAGTAGAATTGGATCTAGGGCTTGAAGATTCAAGGAGATTTCACTCAAATTCTTTGAAGAAACATTACTAAGGTATGGTAGTGTTCAGCCTTGGATAATTTCCATCCAAGGAGTCCCTTCAAACTTAATTTCAAAACTAGTAACTTTCCCAAAGTTAGGGTTTGGCTTCAATCTCGTAGGTTCTTTCCAAAAACGTTTTTAATGGTTGATTTATGATGATTTATGATTGAATTGATGATTTATTGTTGATTTATGATGAATTCCCCCAATAACCCATGAAATCCCCAATTTCCCAAATTTGGATCTTATTATATGAATTGTTGATTCTAAATGGATTGATATGAGATTATGCTTATTACAGTTGGGTTACTTGAATTGTACTATCAATTATGTCTATTTTAGTAATTGTGGATATGTTGATGGCTTGTGGCCTTGAAAGGCTAGATATGTTAATTATGCATGATTATGAGGGCTATGTAAGGGCCATAAGAACAGTTTGAGAGTAAAGTGAGTATGATCATGATTTAGTTGTTGTTGTGTTGGGTTATCTTTATGAACACATTTATGAATGAATATGATATGAGGTGAAAGGTTTGCCACATATAATGATTCTAAGGTTGGAAGTCTAGTCTCACCTTATGAATCTAGGGGCTATAGTATGATTATGTTGGATAGATTGTCAAGACATTCTTCCATGATTATGAACTTAAGACTTAAAATGTAAATTTTGGGAATCAATGCTTAGCACCGAGTGGATATTGATACGAGATGGGAGCTCTTCCGTTAGTTGAGATTGGGTTTTCCTAATAGCAATCTCTTGGGATGGAAGCTCTTCTGTTAGTAGAGGTTGAGTTTCAAGTAGCAATCCCCTTATCCCATAACTATGTACCCGCATAGGTCTTTAGCTAGTGGATCCACCTAAGCCAAGAGTATGGTTCTACCTTAGGCAAGTAGGACACCCCTTTTCGGTGTGGGGTAGACATTGGATTTCATGATTAGCTCACTTGGTCTATGTTGGTTAAGGCTTATTTCCTAATATGTTAATATGAACAAGAAGATTATCTATAGACCATAGCTACTTAAGAAGCTTTACTTAGTATGAGTACGAGTATGGGACCGTACTCATGCATTGCACAAGTACACTTTGAGGGTACTTATGATATGTTGCCACTATGAGATGATGATTTATGCATTTTGATATGGTTTATGACTTATGATTTCCAATGTATGCATGATGAGTTCAAACTTGGAAAAATGCATGGTTTTCAACCAAAATGTCCTTTTTAGCATATTTTCAACAATTTCTTGCATGGCTCATACTTAGTGCATTTTTGTACTAACCTATATTTCCTACATTTCCTATAAGTGTAGGTTGTTGAGGTGTGCTTCTCCTATTGTTCAAAGCTTGGATTGACTATTCTCCTTGCTTATTAGTGAGTCCTCGTGGTTTGAGGACATATTATGATCTTCTAGTTTCTTTCCTTGTACTTTCATTCGAGAACTATATTGTTAAGGGCTGTGACCCTATTTTTGAGACTCCTATTGTAATAGATGGCATTATGAGACAAGTCTAGACTTCCACTTTACTTTTATGAAAAAAATTTCTTCAGACATTGAAAAGGTGTTTTTTAACACTTCATTATTCTTTTATCTAATGTTATGAATGCTAAGGGCTTGTATCAGACCCCCTTCGGAGTCAAGTACGCTGTGTTACATCTAGGGTGTACCCCTAGGTCGTGATAGATAATAGTCAGAATAAGTATATAATAGTATGTGTGATATATAATTTGAATGAAAATATGTAAAATAGAATTTTCTAAAAATAAACAAACAAAATAAATAATAATGATACTAAATGCTAAAATATTATATAAAGTTTGTGATCTTAGCTAGTATAGTATATATGTATGTTGTTTAAAACATATGAAATTTATTATTTTATTTACATATAGTGAAAATGATGATAGGTACATATGTAATAAAAATAACATATATATTAAAGTGTAGGATTTATATATATATAAAAAAAAGGAAATAATATACGTAAAAAGAATAGCAGATATGAGAAAAATAATATGGCAAAAATAGCAAAATAATAGGTCATGTATAGAGAAAATTGTGAAAATATATATATATAATTAATACCTTATATGCATGACATATATATGTATGTACCTTGTATTTCTTGAACCTGTTGTCATATCCAAAATCTTGAAGTAGCGTGTTAAGAAATTAAAATATTTTAGCAATATTGATTTGAAAAGTGATAATAGAAATTATATTTTTCATAAAGGGGGTGATGTAATATAAAATAGGTCTAGCTATTTGGACTTATTCAATAGTTACATTATTTTGTTAAAAACATATAGGCCTAATTCCCTACTTATTTTCTTAAAAAATAATTACTGTAGCCTTAATTCCTAAAGGTGGTTATTTTAGCCTAATACATTTCTGAAGATAATTATTTTAGCCTTTAAACTAATCTCAAATTCATTTGGGAGTTCCAATTGATGAGTTTTCCTTTTTCTCTTACTTAAAGTCCTAAATGAATATTAGCCTTTTTTTTTGAAACTTCCTTTGGAAATTCCAAACTATAAGTTTTCCTTTCTTAAGTTCTAAACTATATGTTTTATTTTCCTTAAGAGCCCTAAATGTAACGCCTAAATGAATGTGAATTTCCTTCTTCCCAACTTAAAAGACCTAAAAGAATATGGATAAGTAAACTTTAGACATTAACCTATTTTCAAGAAAAATTGTTGTATAATTTGTTCTAAAAGTATTTCCAAGGGTTTGTAGCACACCACTAAATTCACGAACAAAAAATATTGTGTCAGACAAGTAAAGTTAAATAAAAAAAAGAAGCAAGAGATCAATATTTCACAACTTTAGAGTTGTGTCAATAAGTTTAAGAGTTACTCAACATATCAAAACAATATAATCAAAGTCGTGAAAGGGAGGGCTAAGAAACGTTGGACTCCTATTTATGAGACTCCAAGCATTGCGATGATCCTAAGTATTGTTGGCCGAATATTTTAAGCCAAAAACGAGTTCAAAAATAGAAACTCCAGCCCTCCGGTTGTACATGAAACAAAAGACACAAAAAAAAACAACAGATTAGAAACATGAGAAGAGAAAAAGAAAAGAAAAGATAATGGTAACTAAGGTAACTAGTTTAAATTGGACTACGTAACTGAGTTAAATTAGACTAGGTAATATAGGAGGACATTCATCCTACCCTCTTGAGGTTTGAAGCAACAACATATCACGTAAACATCAAATTATGGATAATTTAAGCACAACTCACAACAATAGACTAAATTCACATGGCAAATAACAAGGACAAGACGTTATAATTCAAAGTCAAGTTTACCCAGTTAACTTAAAACCAATGCTAACTCCCTTAATGGCTCAAGATAACTACATCATATACTCAAACTTTAAGACTCTTGCACCTATTTTAAGAAAATACTAAGGAATTAATAGGTAAGCAAGGAATCTGATCTGAAATCAAAAGTAGCAAGTACAAAACAGAATCTGATGTGATTGTTTGTTTTAGTGAAGAAAATGGTCCTAGGAGGAAGAAGAATAAGAAATGGGGAAAAAAAAGAAAAAACAAATAAGAAAATCTAAATAACATTAACTCTTTTCTTGAATGGCCAATATCCATAGTTCTCTTTGAACCTGTCCCCTCCTGGCGCCGCCATGTAAGGCAATTCTGAACAGATCTTTTTTGGAATGGCCAATATGGCCGTCGACCAACCTTCTTCTAGTGCTGGTCTGACATTACCTTTAACTTCCAATACTTCCTTTCTTATTCTTAAACATCCCAAATCCCCTAGTCATCAAAACGTCCCTATAAATTTGCCTATCGATTTTATAAGTAAGGAATTAGGCACAAATAGAGAACAATTTTCTGATATTCTAAAAGCTTAAAGTGATGTAGAAAAGCTTCAAAGTTCCGTTGAACAAATCCCCATAAAGCAAATCAGGTACAAAGAAGGAATCCCTAGAGTGGTGTGGAATGAAGCAGAGGTTGATAGAATTAATATTATAGAGAATCTTCAATACACAGTTGTGAGAAAATTCTCATATGGCCTGAAATAGAATAACTTAGAATCAAAATCCCAAAACAGTGCAATATTAAAGGAGAAAGCCAAATTGCTAAGAAGCAGACATATTCTAATAATGTTTAATTGTCAGGAGCATTTTTAATATGATGTCTAAACTTAATTATTATATAGTGGCTAAGGATGGTTATTCTTATATGATGAGACCCTTCATCTATGATGCAAAATTCAACACTGAAGAAGGGACAACGCAGGCGATGACATGGATTTCCTTTTCGAATTTAAAACCAACATACTCTGTTAAGGAATCTATATTCTCACTGGCATCAGCAGTTGGGGAACAATTACATATATATATGACTAATAGAAACAAAACTCAACCAAGTTGAGCGAGAGTCAAGGTACAAGTGGATTTTCTTGTTGAACTACCTAAGTTTGTAGAATTAGAAGTGGTGAATGAAAATACAAAGATCTATAGGGTGGAGAGGGTTAAAATCCAGTATGATATGCTCCCAAAATATTGCAAACAATGCAAACTACAGGACATATTGAAGCTACTTGTAGGGTTCTTCACCCTGAGCTTTGTAAAGTTAATCCAATTACTAAGGTAGATGGTCCTAAGGAGGGTGATGTGCATGGGGGAGTAGAGGTGGATGCTCCTCAACTAGAAGTACCTTTAATAAGGATTGGATGACATCTCAAGAAATGACAACCTACACGTAGAGTTATAGCTATTGATAAACAAAGGCTTAACAAAGAAGATAATGCACAATTACATACTGACAATTCATTTGCAACATTATAGGAAGAAAACACAAACAAGGAAATGCACATATCACATACAGAAAGTTCACCAATCAATATTATGAATAGTCAGGAAGAGCAAAAGGATGGAGAGGGAGAACAATAGGAGAATGTAGTGTATGATTTAAAAACAGATGTTGGGCAGGCCATGAACAGATTCTCTATTGAAGATGGATCTCAAAAGTTGAGTAGTAGCTTGACAAAGCCAAATGGAGAGAAGGATGAAATTGGTCTAGTAGTTGCAGGTGGGGCTGATAAGCAACAAAATTTGATTAAGGTTCCTGACATTAAAAGAACACCTACTAAAGAACATGAAGAGATTGTGAAGTATCATGATGAAATATGTGAGAAAAAGAGAAGTGTACATGGTGGGGGCAATATTGGACATGATCAGCAGAGTCAGATGGATAAGGCAATAACAATATTACCTGAGGAACCAATGCAGAAAAACAGGGACTGATGTTAATAGATCATTTATCTAATGCTACTTACCAAATGTCACTACAAGTAATCATCAGATTGAAGAAAGTTTTCCTCCTAAGAAAAATGAATACCAACAGATGGGGGAAATGGCTTCACAAGATACTGTAGGAGCACTCATACATACCATACCTAGAAATTCTGGCCCAATGAAAGCATTACATGCTTTGGTTACTCATGAGAACATCAATTAGGACACTGTAGAGAACCTGAAAATAAGCATGGAACCAGAAGAGGTAACAGAAAATAAAGATGAAGGGGAAGTGATAGCAATCTGCAGATTGTTAAAGAAGCTGGTATATCTCCCAAGGTGTTGTTAAAGAACAAAAAAAAATCAAAACAAAAGGGGATAACAATAGTGTTGTACCAACAAGGATTCAAGCTAAGAAGTTAGTCAAAGCAGGATCTAAATGAGTTACAAAGCTTTGTTATGCAACATTAGGTCTATTAAATCTCAATAGGCCTTCCACAGAGTTCAAATATTACATAGACATCATAAATTTTCCTTGATTGATTTAATCGAACCATTCCAAGATACTAGGAATATTCATAAATTCATAAGGAGATTAGGGATGCAATATGTGAATTTTAATAAAAATGGGCAGATTTGGGTTTTTGTGAATCATAATATTCAAGTTGGTGTTATTTCAGATTCAAACTAACAATCAACTCTGTTATTAACCTTAGAAGATGGCTCTCAAGTGATGTCAACTATGGTGTATGCTAAATGCTCAGTTATTGAAAGATTACATCTGTGGGATGATCTATACTCGCTAAGCCTTAACATCTCAATTTCATGGATGGTGGGAGGTGATTTCAATGTTATCTTGAGTGAAGAAGAAAATATAGGAGGGTTGCCTGTTTACCCCAAGAGTATGAGGATTTTGCATATTATATATGACCTTTCTGCAGTATATTCAACCTAAGATTATTCAAGAAGAAAATGAATTTCTGAAGGTTTTGCCAAATGAAGAGGGGATTAAAAAGGTGGTGCTTGAGCTTAATCCTGATAGTGCTTGTGGACCAGATGACTTGACATGTTGCTTCTACCAAACTTGTTGAGATATAGTAGGCCCTGATATTATTAAGGTAATTCATGTTTTTTTTCCAAAGAGCTACTTTACCAAAGTCTATTACACATACTAATCTGGTCCTAATACCAAAAAAGGTAGTGATACAAACATTTTCTGATCTTAGGCCAATTAGTTCGAGTAATTTTCTGAACAAAATTATTTCCAGAATTGTTCATGATAGATTAGAAAGGTTCCTTCCAAGATTAATCTCTCAAAATCCAATTGATTTTGTTAAGGGCAGAAACATTATTGAGAAAGTGCTTCTTGCTCAAGAAATTGTGACTGACATTAGGAAAAGAGGCAAACCAGATAATGTGGTCCTTGAATTGGATATGGCCAAAGCATATGACTGTGTGGATTGGAGGTTCCTAATTAAGTTCCTAGGAAAAATGGGATTTGATGATGTATTCTTGGATATGATTCCGAGGATTATTGCTAACAATTGGTACTCTGTGTTGATTAATGGTCAAGCCTATGGATTCTTTCACTCTACAAGAGGTGTTAAACATGGAGATCTATTATCCCCTACTTTATTTATCCTATCTGTTGAAGTCTTGATTAGGGCCTTGAATAAGTTGTTCTACAATAATGAGTTTAAGGGTTATGGATGCCTAAGTGGAGTGAACACTAGACTCATCTTACTTATGCAGATGATACAATTATTTTTGCTTCAATTGACAAAAGAATTTTGCAACTTATTATGAAATTCTTCATACATATGAAGAACAATCATGGCAACTGATTAATAAAGGGAAGAGTTTTTCTACTTACACAACAAGGCAGCTCAGACCTCTATATAGGTGGTGCAAGCGGTAACTGGATTTCAAAGTAAAGTTTCCCTTTAATGTATTTAGGTTGTCCTATTGGCCATGCAAAGATGAAGAAAGTTCATTTCTCTGAATGATTCAAAAGATTCTTAACAAGCTTCAAATGTGGAAGGGAAATCTTTCATCTTTTGGGGGAAAAGTTTTCTTGATTAATCATGTATTACAGAGTATTTCAATTTATATTTTTTAGGCTATTAATCTTCCTATATGTGTGATCCATGATATACATAGAATTTTTGCTAAATTCTTATGGAATGACAAAGAAGAAGGAAAAGCCACACACTAGATAGCTTGGAAAGATAATTGTTTGCCTAAAGTGGAGGGAGGTCTAGACTTCAGATATCTATTTGATATTACAAATGCCTTATTTGCTAAGTTGTGGTGGAACTTCAGAACTACTGGGTGATCCTCGCCTCTTTTTGATACTTAGGGAAAAAGGAGAAAATAAGACTTCGAGTCATTTAAGTTATGTCCCCCGTCCCACCCGCTCTGGCGCTCCCCATACCGCTGGAGCGCCGCCATCATAGCGGGATAATCCACGCTTTGGCGAGATAGTGGGCCCAGCATGCTCAAGACGTTTTGCCTGTCCAAATCAACGACGGTTTGGATCATTATAGGAGGCTCACAAGTATTGAAGGCTATGTTTCATACTAAAGTCTTCTTTGATCAACAAATTTTGTGGGAAACTAAAGAAGACCATTCTAGTGTTTGGTTTGACAATTGGATACAACTTGGGGCCCTTCACTTACAGATGTCCATTTCTCATAAACAGAATCGATAGAATTAGTGTATCAACTCCTCAATGAGAATGGGTGGGATAATGAGGTGTTAAGTTAGGATCTTAATGAAGAAGTGTGTAATCACATACATATTATATTTGGGAATTTAACAACTACTGAAGAAAAAGATAAAGCTTGGTGGCTGGACTGTGCTTTAGGAACGTTTTCGATAGGATCAGCCTAAGAGTTATGTGGATACAAAAAAGATCCTTAAATCAATGTGATGAACATTTGGGAGAAATGATTGCCTTTCAAGCTGTCTTTGTTGTTGTGGAGGATGTGGTTTGGTAGAATCCTTATTGAAGAAGTCCTCATTAGAAGGAAAATCGTGGATTCTGTTGAATGTTATTATTGCATTGCTAAGGTACAAAAAACTTTTAACCACCTATTTATTGAATGCCAAGATGCTAAGGCTATTTGGAAATATTTATCAGAAGTTGCAGGATTACATATTAATGTAATCCATATTAATCAAGGACTAGAAGAATGGTGGAGTGTTGATTGTGTTGCTAAACTAAAACCCATATTAAAAACAGTTCCTGCTTTTGTTATTTGGAAAATTTGGAAGACAAGAAATGTTATTAAATGTGGGGGAAAGATGAGTAGGCAATCCATGATGGCAGAAACTAGCAGAAACCTATACTTGTTTACCAAATATAGATATCCATGGTTAAAGGCTCTCCCTAACAATTGGCCTCATATTGTAAAATATATGGAGGAGTATGTATCTCTTGTAATACATAAAATAGTTAAGTGGAGTTACCCTCCAAGTGGAAGCTTTAAATGTAACACTAATGGATCTTGCAGAGGAAATCCTGGACCTGGTTCTATGGCCTTCTGTGTTAGAAATGAGTTTGGGGATTTGGTGTTTGCTGAGTCAAGGCTACTGGAAAGGTGCACTGTCATTGAAGTAGAGATTAAGACTATTAGAATAGGGATTGTATACTGCCAACAACACAACCTACTCCCCCTGATTGTATATAGGAGGTTCCATGGGCAATCTCACTGGGTATTAGACATGTACAAGGGATTATTCACAGTTATCAAGTGGAAGTGTGCACAAATTCGGAGAAGGCAACCAATTGTCAAATTTTTTCACTAATTATGCTATTAATTTTGCAAGTACAAAAGTGCAACAATTCAATAATAGTCAAGACATTCCACAACAAGCAAAATCAATCATTCAACTAGAAAAATTACATGTTCCTAATATTTGAATAAAGAAGATTCAAAATAGGATGTACAAGGTTCAAACCACAGCAGAGGAACATTGATTCACTTTTAGCTAGAGATTCATTAGAAACAATACAAAAGAGGTACTTTTCACATTTATAGTTGAAACATAGTTGATAATTGTGTGTCTTTAACAGTGATATTAATTCCAATTGGAAATCAACATGTTGAGATATATAATTAAAAGATATGAATCAACAAACAAACTTGAAGATTATAGGAGTTGGGGGTACTTAGTTTGAGTTTCTTTGTTGGAGCTCGTCAGAGGATAATTCCAGATTTAAGACCTGTAATCAGATTCACAAACTAATCTAAAGAATGTTGTCAAAGTTTTTCATAAGAAAAACTTTAAACAATAGTTACCTCTACATTCAGTTAATAGTTGCAACTCCCAAGTAGAAGAAGTCTTCAATGGTGCTTGAATCATGACGTCTGTGAGATTTTAGATGTCTGAATGATTTCAACCCGTACTTGGTAGTGTTACATGATTACTATGATATGGAGATAAGTTTATGAAGGTGAGGCTTTCCCAGTGATTTGAAGAAAGCAACGATGAGCTTCCTAGTCTAAATATGAAGATGAAGGATCGTTTTGGGAAAGTTGACTTTTCTTTCATTGTATTTTGGTTTCTTTATTTCCTTCTGTTCTTAGTGGATTTTTTCTTGGTCTTGGGCCACTTTTGGGCCTAAAACATGTAAATATCATATTTTATGAATAATAAAAGACCAATCTAGTCTATTATTTTTTAAGAAAAAATAAAAAAGCTTTCACAAAAAAACAAAATAATATAAATAACATTGTTTTCTTTTAAAAAAATTAATTAATTAGATAATAATTTATATCTTCCAATAAGAAGATGCCAAGTGTTTAATTCTAACTACTTTTAGTATTGTTTTTTCTTCTTCATAATATGCACTTTTAGAGAATTGATTAGACATTTTTTGTCAAATGGCTTTGTAAGGGAAAATAAAATTCACTCCGGACAACAGGGGGGTGGGGGGCGGGGGGTAAATTGTAAAGTTAAAGTAAGTTTTGTGGACAAGTTTATGGAGATTTTGTGTATTTTTTTAGTCAATCCAAGAAGAATATGATAACAATTTAATTTAAAATGCTCATTCTATCTATAACAATTTAATTTAAAAGGCTCTTTTATACCTCCGAACTATTGTAAATGGTCTGCAGATACCCTTCGTCGTACTTTTGGGACATTGGTGCCGCTGCTGACAAAAAAACTAGAGCATATATGCCCTTCATTCCAATGGAAGACTAAATAGGGACACGTGGCGCATTCTTATCCGTCGATAAATATTGGATCGGTGGATAAGATTGTGACACGTGTATGTCCGTTAGTATAAAAGGTATATATGCTCTTGTTTTTGGACGGCATGAGCACCAATGTCTCAAAAGTACGACGAATGGTATTTGCATTCCATTTACGATAGTTCGAGGGTATATTTGTCTTTTTTCCCATATATAAATACAAATTACACACAAACACACACAGACAGACACACACACAATTATATGACATATATACAAATACAATTAGCCTCTCTCGACTTTCTGGCCTTTCTCGCTCGCTTCTCTTATCTCTCTCCCCAATATCGCTCGCTCTCTCCTCTCCTCTCCCAATCTCTCTCGCCAGAATATACAAATACATATGTATATCAATTATATATGTAATTAGTGAAAAAAATTTGCCAATTGGTTGCCTTCTCTGAATATGTGCACACTTCCACTTGGCAACTATGGATAATCCCTTGTATATGTCTAATATCCAGTGAGATTGCCCATGGGAGTAGGTTGGGTTGTTGGCAGTATACAATGCCCATTTTAATAGCCTTAATCTCTGCTTCAATGATAGTGCACCTTTCAAGTAGCCTTGACTCAGCAAACACCAAATCCCCAAACTCCCAATATGCTCGCAAGATATACAAATACATATATATCTATACCAAGTTACATCTATATAATTATTTGACAGATATACATATATAATTCGATAAATATACATATACAATTAGCCTCTTTCCACTCTCTGTCCTCTCTCACTCGTCTCTCTTCTCCCTCTCCCAATCTCACTCACTACTCTTCTTTGTAATATGTAGCTACGAATTGTAATTTAACAAAACTATAGCTATGGAGCGTAATTGAAGCTATTTTTGAGTGACGTTCCCTTAAATGGAATACTTTGGAAAATGTATGAAATATTAAATAAATATTAATGTAGCACTAGAAATGGACGGAGGGAGCAATGTTAAAGGTGTAAAGAGGAAAGAAGTGCCGGAGAAGGAACAAGTTGGATTGGAGGATATATAGTGGTAAAATATTGTACTCTCTCCGTTTCACAAAGAATGATCTGGTTTGATTTAGTACGGAGTTTAAGAAAATAAAGAGGACTTTTGAATCTTGTGGTCCTAAATTAAAGTTATGTCAAACATACAAAATTGTCCTTTAATCTTGTGACCTTAAATATGTCACGTAGAAAGTTGAATGTAAAATATTACCAAAAAAAAAGAAAGAACTCATTCTTTACAGACTAAAAATGAGTGGAGTTTACTCCTTTCAAGGTCAGCGGTCACCCTCCTAACCCAGTGATTGATTTGTCTCTGCAATCTCATCAATTAGACAATTTAGCACATCCCTCAATCGATCGAAGTTGAGTCAATTTCGATATGAAAGCTTTGTTATATCCAGTTGACCAATTGATATCTCCACTACCCATTACAACAAAAACCAGAGTTTTCTCCAATCCTCAAATTCGAATCCCCATCAAAGGTGTTGGAAAGAGGTGTTGTATTGCAATCAAAGCTGTATTGGATTCGGCATCGATTGAGGAACTGAGGCATCAAGAACCAGATATCAAGAATCCAGCTTTGTCAACTTCCTATCGAAATTCTGAGTTTGCAAAGCCTAATCAGACTGTTTTGGATGCTCAAACCAAAGTTTGTACTGGCCCCACACAAACCAAGCCTCTCAATGAGGAACAAGCCCTCAAAGTTTTGGACACCATTTTGAGATCAGGTTCTTTTCATTTCTTAGTTGTTCTTGTTACTCTTATATTAGGTTTTATTTTGGTTAGAGATTTATATACGTTCATATACGGACAAGAGTGAGATTTCCTTTCTAAGTAGGCATCAAATAACTCGGGTTAATATTGTAGCTCATAGTTATTGAGTTCATCTAATGTTCTGATTTTCGCCCTCTTCCATAAATCTACATGCCATATATAGTTTGATTTACATTCTTGCAGAAGAATTTCGGAAGATGAAATTGAAAAGGTCCAGTAATTTAAATTTAACCGAAACCACTACAATTATTGAGGGGAACACGGATATTTTTGTGTAACACTTCTCGATTAATTACTGAAGATACTCAGCACCATAGTGTTTGATTTCAGCAAAGGGAGGGCTCAAAGATGAAGAGCCAGTATCAAAAGCACAACTTGGGGCATTCTTTACTGCAATGACAATTCGTGCAAATGCTTTTCCAGAGCCAACCCAATGGAGTGAAGGGGAAAGGCGTGCTATGGATCATTATTGGCCTCAATTAATTCGAGTGCTTCCCAAAGATGTCATATTTATCGCTGATCCAGAAGACTCGATAATGGGAATTGGCAGTTCAATAGGCCCCAAATTTGTTGGAAATAGTACTGCCGAGATGAGACTAGTTGGTGCCCTCAGGGAGGTTTTGGCTGGGGGTCATCTTGGATACGAGGAAGTTCAAGGTGTTCTAAAAGACATCCTTCCATTGAAAGTAGAAGAAATGGGATCATCTAGTGTAAGTGAGTCACTCCTTTCTGCATTTATGATAGGACAACGAATGAATCGGGAAACAGACCGTGAATTGAAAGCCTACTGCCTTGCATTTGATGATGAACTTGGTATAATACTATTACCTTTTGTCTTAAAAATAATTGGTTGTTGCTTGATACATGCCTATTGCTAAATGCCATTTTTTTAGTATCTGCTTAAATCTTATCATCTTCCCTTATCAGGCCCTGCACCAGTTGCTGATGTAAACTCATTGACACACTACGGTGAGCCTTATGATGGTAACACCCGCTACTTCAGAAGCACACTGTTTGTTGCTGCTGTTAGATCCTGCTATGGTGAATCTTGCCTGCTGCATGGTGTGGATTGGATGCCACCAAAGGTCATATGAGCCTATATGCTGTAGTAACTAATATGATGTCGACTACTTTTATTTTAATCTGAAATTTATGTCCGATGTATATGCTGAGATACAGATTTTATTAGTAGTATACATGAATATGTGAGGAAAGTGGAAATATTTACTTGAAAAGGCACCTGCTGCTACCTTCAAACGAAAATTTGAATTTGCAGAGAATTTTATGACTTTATAATGGTAGATATATTTCCACATCTGTTCAATTTTGTACTTCCCATTTCTTTGAAGCAAGTGGTTTATTTAAATCTCCTTTTCTTACTCCAGGGAGGCATTACTGAAGAACAAATGCTGATGTTTATGGGGGCAAACACACACTTAACCCCCTCTCAAGCAAAAATGCTTCTTGAGGTCCAAGATTCTCCTTGCCTTGATACTTTTTTTGCCTTAAAACTTAAACGAACTGCTGCGGTTTCTTAGTAATCCAAATTGTATTCAGGATGATGAAGTTGGTTTTGCTTATGTAAGTCAGCGCGAAGCTCGCCCATCTTTGTACGTAGATCCAACCTTTCAGAAACCATTGATTACCTTTTTATCCTTTTTTTTTTCCTTTTTCTTTTGTACTTTCTATGGAGAAAGTTAATGCCTCAATTAAATTCCCAGCAACTGTCCTAGATATCAATTAAAAGTAAAAAGGGCATGTTTCTGCTATGGATTCTTTAATCTGGTCTTCCCAATTCTGAATACTTCTAAAGTTCTAGGTTGATCGAATCTGATTGTTTGAAATATTCTGTATGGCTGTTCCGATGCCCTTCATGTTGGATTCCTCCCTTCCTCTATGTTAGGTCTTCTTCATATTTCAGTTGGTATTAGCTGACTTCAACTCCGATCTAAACACGGCTCCTACATTGTGGTTTCTTCTTCACATTTTAGTTTCTTGGTTTCCTTTAATGATCAATGTGACATCATTATGTCTTCTATTGGAGCACTTAGATCATGGTCTTACTTATTTGTTTGTTTGGTGGGAGGGAGGGAGAGTTTCTTTGTGGTGCAAGACTGCAAGTATAAAACACCAAACATTGATATCTAGCAAAATTGTAAAAGAAAGTTACTACATACATGACAGTCGTATGGAAATATAGAAATATAAGTATTTACATCTAGAATCTTTATACTTTGGAGGATAAAGGGTTCTGGATGAGCTGGACTAAGATAGAATATGTGAAGTGCAAATTCAATGATGCGATGCGTGAGGTAGGCATTAAAGTGAGGTCTGTGGAGTGGTTGTTCAACGACATTGTTTTGTGGGACTGAGTGTTGGCCAGTCAAGAACTCCCATGTTCGGAAGATACATGTTGCGGAGATGAGAATGTTGAGGTGGATGTGTTGTAACACCCCCAAATATTTAAACTAATATTCTCACTCCAACAAGCCATTCCTAGACGATAGGAACAATTCCTACTTCACAATTCCTTTACTCGAATTTTGAGACGTGGAACACTTGTTTATCTTTAATTGTGCTAGTATTATAAAGAATTATGTCAAATTAGTAAATTCTCATTAAAATATACATATCCTTTTAATAATATAAATCAAAGTGTGATATTTTTAGAAGCTGGGCCGCCAACATTGAATTTTTGGGCAACCACCTTTTTAAAGCAAATTCTAGTGATAAATATCACTTGTATAACTTATGTTTTTGCAGTTCCTCTATAAAAGTCGGTTCCTTTAAGACTAAGGAACCTTTATAACTCTCTTATAAGCATATTGGTCCACAAAATCACATGAAAAACTTGTTCCTTTTGGCTGAAATTTGAGACACCTCTAACTTGTGGTAAGTAACCAAAATCTCTTTCTGAACCGTGCAATGTTAAGTATTGTTAGAAGGATATGTATTATGTCATGAGAATTCACTAAACTTCCCGGACACTATTCTTTATAATACCAACATCATTAAAGATAAACAAGTTTTTAACGTCTGAAAAGTTAAGGAATTGTGAAGTGGGAGTTGTTCCTATCATCAAGAATGACTTGTTAGAGTGAGAATATTAGTTTAAATATTCGGTGGCGTTACATGTGTGGTCATACTAGGAGTGATAAAATTAGAATTGAGGATATGAAGAATAAGGTAGGAGTGCGGTGGACAAGATAAGGGTAGCGAGATTGAGATGGTTTGTACATGTGAAGAGGAGATGCATAGATGCACTAGAGAGGAGTTGTGAGATGTTGGTTATAGAGGGTGCCAGGAGAAGCAAAGGTAGGCTGAAGAAGTATTGGGGAGATGTGACAAGTCAGGATATGACGTAGCTTCAGGTTATCCAGGATATGACCCTAGATAGGGTGTGGATGACACATATTAGGGTAGAAGGTTAGTAGGTAGTCTATTGTTGTCTTGCTTAGGGTGGTTGGTGTTTGCTTTGGTACTACTTGTATTATTGTAGTTCTTGTTTTTTACTTCTATCATTGTATATCATTGTTTTTAATTATCTATCCTAGTATGTTGTTTATGGTGTTTCGATTATCAAATGATTTTAGTGTTGTTTTGGCTCCTCTTGGGTAGACTTTTGCACTGTTTCCTAGTTATTTGCTATATTTTCTTCACTGTCTCCTTCTTTATATTGGGATTTGTTGCACTTGAGCCAAGAGTCTTTTGGAAACAACCTCACTACCTCCACAAGGTAGTGGTAAGGTCTGCGTACATTTTACCTTCGCCAGATCACTTGTGGGATTTCACTGGGTATGTTGTTGTTGTACATCTAAAATCTGTATACATAGTATGCTATACTTGTCTCTAGAGGCTACTTGTTTCAATTTACTTGCAAAATCACCTGCCACTAATTGGCTGACCTCAATGGTTAAGCACGTGGTCATTGTCCTTCTTCTGTAGAGATCCTAGATGTTTGTTTAAGCTCGGCTCAATGGTAGAGAGAAGTTGTTTCTTAGCTTATTGGTTTATGAATACCTGCGTTAAACTTCATATGATAATAAAAACCAGCTGACACGATGGTACATATGTTATTATCCTTGCAGATATTCATTGATTGGGTTAAGGGAACATATAAAGAAACGTCCACCACTGGCAACAGCTGAGAAAGTTCAACAATTTGTGCGGGTAGGTCATGGTGTTTGTTCCTGTTGTACCAAATACAAAAGAAATCATCCAAGTTGGCTTATTTAAATTTTTCTAGATTTCAGGTGGCCATGTTAATGATTTAATTTGTTTTACTCTCAATCACATGTAGGTTCTTTAGAAAGAAGCTACTGGTTTGCAGATGTCTTTTTATTTTCTCCCATTTGTGTGTATTTATCTGTAAAACACCAGAAGCTCCTCGGCTTGAACAAATTGGTCTTCAGTTGAAATGTGCTGTTTTCTCTTCAGGCTCGGGGAAAGGAAGCAATTGTTGCTGGTTTCTATCATGGAGGCTATGAAGAGCCATTGTTAATGCTTATGAGAAGAAGGGGTGTGCATGCTGGTTTGGTTGTAAAGGTACTTCATAGTCTGAAAGAGTTCCTTTTTTTTTTTTGTTTGGGGGGGTTGGGAGGTAGTGGGGGATGAACCATCCACTGTCTATTATCATCTCTGACCTGAGTAAACTCGTGCAGGCATTGATTTCATGTAATCTCTGTATATGTTTGCATCTTTAGGGTGAGGAAGGTGCACTTTCAATGACGACAAGGTTGCGGTCAGCAAATGCATCAAAAGGACTTCCTGTGAATTATTGCTCAGGGTTTCGCTCAGTGAATTTGGCACCTGCTTGTGCAGTTGATGGTACGTGTTTACCATACCGTCAGTGATTTTATGCTTTACCATCTGTGTTGAGTTGCTAAACTCCCGCTTCTCCAATTACATAGAAACAGCTTACCTATTCTAAAGAAAATTGACAATGAGACAGATGGTTTTAAGAAATTTTTTCTGCAAGCTCAAGCCTATTAAGATGTCACAGGTGTATCACGTGAGAGTTTCAATATTGAGGTGAATGCTAGTGATTATGGCTTTGCATCCACAGATACTCCAAGAACAGATAGATCTGTAAGCTCCATCTCTCTTGTTCTCTTCCAAATTTTTTTCTGTTTCCGGCTTTTGATTTGTACTTTGCAAGCATCAAAATTTGTCAGATCAGTAAGTGATACTTATTTAGCCTGCTGCTTATCTTAAAGGCATAGAACATGGACACGTTATTCCTTTTCTCTTATTAATATCATGGTGATAGACTATTTTTAAGTAATAATAGCTAAGAGAACATCAGCAAAGCCCCAAAAACATGATATAATTGACATAGAAATACAAGCAAATAATTGCAATGCCCAAAAGAGGCTCGGGCCTGCATATTTTGCGACACAACAGAAGGAGAAGGAGATTCAGGCTACTCAAGTGACTCAAAATGCAGAATCATCAACAGATCAATGCACAAACAAAGAAGTTGAAATTGCTGATAAAAGAAAAGGCAAACATGGAAGAGAGAGTTGAAGAAGATGTAATCCCTTTGAACATGCAACTTCCGGGTGAGAGCAATCTACCAGTGGAAGAATGTGCACATGAGACCACTACCGAGGAATGGATTCAGCAGTACATTATCCAATTAAGTTCGGAATTTGGGGTCGATTTCAAAGGCTGCGAAGAAAAGGCGAAGGAACTGTTTATGAGGGTAGATAACAATAAATCACAACTCACAACACAAAGGGACACAAGGAACAACTAAAAGGAAGGGGATGTATGAACTGAAGGGGCTAGAATTAGATAGCAAATTCTGGAGTTATGGGTCCAGAAGCAAGGGGGGATACTTGGCACTCGAAGATCAATGATTATGAAAGTAGTGACATGGAATGTGAGGGGGGTTAAATTGTGGTAGGAAGAGGGCTCTCATAAGGAACATTATGAAGGAGTAGAAGGCAGATATAGTGTGTTTACAAGAAACTAAAGTAAATGGGGACATCACAGAAGCTGTTAGGGAGATATGGGGGAATAAATGGGTAGACTATGTTCAATTAGAGGCTAGTGGAACAAGGGGGGGGGGGGGGACATTGTCATCATGTGGGATAAGAGGGACTGGACAGGGGTATTGAGCAGTGTGGGGATGTACTCTGTTTCATGCAGTTTTGCAGGGATAAGGCAAGTTTTTGACTGGCATTTAACATGTATCTATGCTCCTAATGATAGGGTAGAAAGGGAAGAAACTTGGGGGGAGATTGGGGCAGCTAGGGGGCTCTTGACAGTGCCATGGATCCTGTGTGGGGATTTTAATACTACTAGACACCCATCAGAAAAGAAGAAAGAACTGCAGGAGAATAAACAAAGCAATGTCAGACTTCTCAGAGTTCATCGAGGACATGGAATTAGTAAACTTGGAGCTAAAAGGGGGCAAGTATACATGGAAGAAGGGTGATAAGCATGAAAGTGCACCAAGACTGGACAGATTTCTCATATCACAAGAAATGGATGACAGCTTCAGACACATCAAGCAGTCCATAATACAAAGAGTTACTTCAGATCATACTCCCATTATGCTACAGTGTGGAGAATGGGAGAAATCTAAATCTTACTTTTAAGTTTGAGAATTGGTGGCTGCAGTCAGAAGGCTTCAAAGAGAGGATAAAGGAATGGTGGGATTCTTTCAATTATGAAGGTAGCCCTGATTTTATTCTAATGGCAAAATTGAGGGCTCTAAAAATTAAATTAAAGGAGTGGAGTAAGACAAGACAGGAGAATTTAGGGGCTCAGAAGCAAAATATTTTGGCACAGTTAGAGGCAATAGAGAAGATAGATTGCCTCCAGATAATCTCTCACCATGGAATTTGAAGACATAGCAAGAAAGGAGGAGATTTCTTGGAGACAGAGGTCCAGAGCAACATGGCTTAGAGAAGGAGATAGAAACACAAGTTTTTTCCACAAAACTGCAAACGTCCACAGGAGACTCAATACTATTGATAAGTTGAATGTGGATGGTGTATTGATGGAGGATCCAGGAGAGGTGAAGAAAGCGATAGTCTCATATTATGAGAGACTATACTCGGAAACAGGGGAATGGAGACCACACCTACAAATGGAGAATTGTCCCAGAATCAGCAATGAGGAAAACTTGTTGTTGATGGCACCTTTTGAACCCCAAGAGATTTTGAATAGCATTAAAGCTTGTGCAGGGGACAAGGCACCTAGTCCTGATGGTTACTCTATGGAGTTCTTTAAGCAATGCTGGGAAATTATCAGAGTGGATCTTATAGCAGCAATACAAAATTTTCATGAGAAGGGTATTTTTGAAAAAAGTATGAATGCTACCTTTGTGGCTTTGATCCCTAAGAAAGCAGGGGCGGAAGAATTAAATGATTACAGACCTATAAGCCTAATTGGGGGGGGGGGGTGTACAAGATCATAGCAAAGCTTCTAGCAGAAAGGTTGAAGAAGGTAATTCATGGTTTGGTAGATAGAAAACAAATGGCCTTCATCAAAGGAAGACATATAATGGATGCAGTGCTAATTGCAAACGAATGTATAGACTCTAGACAGGGTAGTAAAAAGCCAGGTATGTTTGCAAGTTGGACATCCAGAAGGCCTATGACCATCTGAATTGGAACTTCCTATTACAACTTTTGGAGAAGATGGGGTTTGAAAATAGGTGGATCAAATGGATATCACAATGCATAAACACAGTCAGATTCTCAGTGATAATCAACAGGGTACCAAATGGTTTTTTTCCATCTCAGAGAGGCTTGAGACAGGGTGATCCTTTGTCTCCATTTCTTTTCTTACTAGCTATGGAAGGAATGAGCTACCTATTGAATAAGGCAAGGGGGAAGGGATGGATTAGAGGCTTCCAGATGGGAAAGGAAAACAGTTTGGAGGTAACACACCTTCAGTGTGCAGACGATACCTTGATATTTTGTGAAGCGTTAGAGGAACAAGTCCTAATTTTGAGAGTCATTCTCATTATTTTTGAAGCAGTCTCTGGATTGCACATAAATTGGGGGAAAAGTTTCATTTATCCCATCAACACAATCGATGAGATAGAGATCCTTGCAAGCAGACTTGGGGGTAAGGTGGGTGAGATGCCAACAACTTATCTCAGGATGCTATTGGGTGCAAAGAGTAAGTCAATAGGGATTTCGAATGGGGTAGTGGAGAAATGCACTAGGAGATTAACAAATTGGAAGAGTCGATATCTCTCTAGGGGTGGCAGACTGACACTAGTCAATAGTGTTCAGGACACTTTGCCTTCTTATTTGAGGTCTATTTTTCCTATACCTGCCAGTGTAAGTAAAAGAATAGATGCACTGAGAAGGAACTTCTTCTGGCAGGGAAGTGATAAGAAAAAATATCACCTAGTCAAATGGGAGGAGCTATTAGTAGACAAGAAGGCAGGGGGTCTAAGCATCAG
Organism: Solanum pinnatisectum; assembly: GCA_035578085.1. Lineage (NCBI taxonomy): Eukaryota > Viridiplantae > Streptophyta > Magnoliopsida > Solanales > Solanaceae > Solanum > Solanum pinnatisectum. The sequence goes on along the minus strand of JAWPEI010000024.1, from coordinate 936,980 downwards.
AAACATGAAGAAGCAGAACCAGAGTTTGAAGATGAAATGGTTGTGGAAGTTTGCTACTGATGAAGGAATGTTGTGGAAAGAAGCAATTGTTGCAAAATATGGCCTGGAAGATAAATGGATGACTAAGATTGTAACAACACCCTATGGGTGCTCAGTCTGGAGAGCTATCAGGAACCTATGGCCATTAATGCAGATCAGAACAAAGGTGAAGATTGGGCATGGACATCGAACATCCTTTTGGCATGACAAATGGGCAGGGCAGGGAACTATGAGACAACAACATCCAGAACGCTTCACATTAAGTCAACAACAACATGCCACAGTTGCCATGATGTGGACTGGTCAGGGATGGAACTTATTCCTAAGGAGACATCTGAATGATTGGGAGATGGAAAGAGTTGCAGAATTTTACAATTCAGTAGCAGGCTGCAATAACCTCAATGGAGAAGAGGATAGACTGGAATGGAGTAAAGACAAGAATGGGAAGTTCTCTGTCAACTCGGCATACAAAGAGCTGAATTCAGCAGTAGTGAAGGAACGAGATTGGCCTTGGAAGATGATTTGGAAGCCAAAGATTCCTTACAAAGTTAACTGCTTCACCTGGCTTTTGGCAAAAGAGGCAGTCTTGACACTGGAAAACCTAAGTAAAAGGGGTCGTCAATTAGTCGCTGAGTGTTTTGTATGCAGGGAACAAGCGGAGACAATCAACCATCTTTTTTTGCATTGCAAGTGGACAGACCAACTATGGAGGATGTTTATATGCCTAAAAGGGATCAGATGGGTGAAACCTGGAAGCATAGCAGGTGTCCTAAGATGCTGGAACAAGGATGGCATAGTAAGTAAGAAGGAGGAGAGATGGAAGATTGTCCCGGCTTGTATTTGGTGGTCAGTCTGGATTGATAGGAACAAGAGGTGTTTTGAAGGAGTACAAAGCAGCTTACAGATTCTTAAGATGAATTGCTTAGGCCTATTTTATTTTTGGTGTGAGCAAAAATTATTAGCTCAAACAGAATATATTTTTGATGTTTTAGACTTTTTGTAACGATAAGTTGAACCACAAGATGTAAGTTGTAATACTTTTGTTGGGGAACTATAAATGTTGGTGTACTATACCTATGGATATATAGAAGTAACATTACCTTTCTCAAAAAAAAGAAGCTAAGAGATGGTGTAAAAAGGTTGAAGATGTATCGGTTATTAAGATTGATGTACCTTTCTGTAAGGAACTTAATGGGTTAATTACCAAAAAGATAGAACCGACAGAACTTCTAAACACCTGCTAGCTGCTCTTGATCATTGTGTAAATTGGACTACTCTCTTTGTGGCACATCAATTCTAAAAGAGTATAAATGATCATTGCTTCTGTGATGTTAATTATGTGTAAGACATCATCTTTTCTTAGTTTGGGATCTGAAATTTCTATACTGAAGGGAAGACGAGGTTGATCGTCTTAACATGATTGCTACTCTCTCAAATGAGCATAGTTTATGTGAAGAAGATGAGTGTAATTGTTTCAACTTGATTGCTTCTCTCTCAACTTGTAGGCTACCTACCTCTTTGGGCTTTTATGTCAAGGAAAATCAGGATTATTAATCCTCTGTTTGTTTCTGAATTTATTTAGGTTGCAAGGAATATAGAGTTGGGTTTAGCAGCTTTACGTGGTGAGAAAGGTCCAGCCTACGATAGAATTGTCTTAAATGCTGGAATGGTTGACCATTTGCTTGGGTCTGATGGAGCTCAAGACATACGTGCAGCCTTTGATAGAGCCAGAGAAGCCATTGACAGTGGGAAGGCCCTCAGAAGGCTTCTAAATTACATTAAGACATCTAACAAAGTAATATCATAATTAGAGGCATGTAGGATTTTCTCCTTCCTCCTTTTGGCCATTATCCCAGCAAACGAGTGCAATAGTCGATGGATAATGAAATTGAGAACCTTTCTTCTATCTTTTAAAGCTGTTGTACATGACACAAGATTTTCACTGTTCCAGTTTAGTACATCACAAGACTTGAGTTTGCACCTTAAAATAGCCAAACAAGTCACCAAATTGAAGTTATAAAATTTATGGTCTTATGATCCACTAGCCTCCAAATATGCATATATAAATATAACATATGGATCATATAAAAGTCCCAAATCACTACAAAATATAAATGCCTGTATATAAATGTGATTTTCATAAAAGCTTCAAAAAGTCTACTCCGAATGGTCATCTTCAAAAATCTTCCTAAACAACACCTATGATAGAAAACAACCACCCGCTAAGCATAAAGTAACGTTGTGCATAAACTTCCAAGCGGGCTTGGAGCCACCAGATTCTCCAATTCCCTTCCCAGTTATAGGTAGCTCAAGTTTGAAATGTATATCTATATGTATATTAAGTAAACAAGTATATTGAAAGTATCTAATATCTAATCTTAAAGTGTTCTCAAATATCAATATCAGTATCAATATTTAAATCACATCCCACAATTCAACACTAAATTCAACTTTTACATACGCAGGGCGAGTTCTAGATGTCTAATATGCAAGAATATAAATGTTCATCTCACATGGCACGTTAATAATTTTGAACATGACTCCCTTAACTCCAATCGTTACAACACAATCAAATGGAATGAACTTTCATTATTTATCCCTTCTTTTATCAGAGTCACTAGTTTCTGGGATTGCTGTCTCCTAATCAAGTTTAGCACAATTTTGAAAATAAAAGAAGCAAAAGTTTGCAGCTTCTCATGATATAATTTTTGAGCAATTAACGTACATGGTTATCCACCAAATCGATTAAACTTAGAATAGCCGGCGGATACAAAATATATGTATATTTCATGTATAATCAATATATAATGAATGTATACCAGCTAGAAAAAGTAAACAGTAAATTCTTCAGACTATGGGATAAGGGTCTGAAAAATATCTCAACTTTGGCTGAATTTGCTGTTACGATACCAAACTTTCATGTGGACCTATTACCCCCCCTAGACTATTTAATTCCGTAGTTTAAACATCTATATGTGCCCACGCGGACAAAAAAAATATTGCATAATTATAAATAGTAATTTGTCCACGTGGGCACATATATACTTTTAAAATATACTATTAAATAGTTCAGAGGTAAAAAATACGTATTGAATAGTCTAGGGAGGTAATAGGTCCTCATGAAAGTTTGGTATCATAACAGCAAATTCGGCCAAAGTTGGATATTTTTCAGACCCTTTTCCCTTTATATGAAGATCTCTATTTTTTTTTTTTTTTGGGTAACTAAGACATTTTTATTCAATTATTGTATCAAAGTAAAAGAAAAAAAATTTCTTTAAAGTTTGATATTATATTTATACATGGAGGATACTCATAATTCTTTCCGTAGAATGAATTAGTAAATTCAAATATGAAGATCATCTACCCCGAAAGAGAACTCAAATCATTAAAAATATGAAACACCAACTCATGTTTTTAACATTATTGTAGAAGTCACATGTGAAGACAATTACAAAGTACAAAAAATGATAAAATAATTTTTTTTTAATATCGATCTCATGAAATCATGGATATCTACTATTGTATCAACAATAACAAACAAATTAAGATATATGTTAGGCATCCAAAACTTTAATTTTGGTAGTTTATAATGAAGTACTCCTAGATATCATGACACTTCCTCCAAATACACAAATAACATCACACTTTAATCCATAATAAGTTTTATGTTGAATTGTATGTATTGTACTCTCTTAATCTGTAGTAATTATAATCGCAATACACTATTAAAATGAATCAATTAAATGAAAATTCTAAATCAGTCTTCCAAAGAAATCAATCCCTTCTTTTTCATAGCTTTTGAATCTCTGTTACTTGCTACAAAATGGAGATAGTGGCCTTCGTATATCATTCCGTTAAAGGTTGAAGGTGAGTTGAATCTAGCAGTTATTCAATTCCGATATTTATCAACTCTATATGCTTCTCATCTCCCATTTTCTTTAAGTTAATACTGTATTTTCTTAAGGGGAAAAAATAATAAATGAAAAGGAAGGGCAATTTTATTTACCTTTATATAGTGTTTCTTGATGATGATCTTTGAAGTTCCTTTTAACATATGTATTTATTAGATTAAATCTGTTGGGATATATACTATTAACCCTATGTTTAGATATAATATTTATTATAGAATAATTATTTATTCAATTTTAATAGATCATATGTTCTTTTATGGTATCTATTTACTTATATAGTAGATGATTTTGTGTATAGAGTTTTAGCTTATACACATTGGGTTAAATCTTTCACACCCCGAGCCTACACCGTGGTCATAGCCGGCACTCGAAAACCATTGCTGGGCCCAAGCGAACCGTTGGCCTGACTCAACTCTCAGTGGAAGAATTACTCCACAATAAAAGAACTCAAAACAAAAATGTACTCAATGTCTTTAAAAGAAATAACTCATAATGTATTAGAACATTCACTGGCCAAAGAAGGATACTCAAGTCTTAAACATTAAACAATGGAAATGAAAAGACTCCTGAACTACTACTGTCTATCTATGAAGCCTCTAATAACTATGATGGAAGTTGGGACAAGACCCACGACATCCTAAACAAACTGAAAGATATAAATGGAATCCTCCGGAAGCAAGAAGGCTTACCAAAGATAACTCGAACTGTTGTGGTATCAACGAAGCGTTTGCTGATGACTTTGGTTACTTGTATCTGCATCATGAAATATGCACGCCAAATGACATCAATACATGGAATGTACGAGCATGCAAGGGGAACTCTAAAGCAAAGACATAAGCTTGAACCGTTAAAAAGGAAGAGCATACTTACCTCATCTGAACTCAAATCAACTCAACTCAACTCAGAGATACTCAAACTCAGAAGTACATAACTCAGTTCAATATGAAAGCAACAGTAAAGATGCATTATAAAGAAAGCTTTTAAACAATAGATGATAACTCAATGTATTTAAGAATACAAAATAATCTCTTTTACTCTTATTTGGGAGATTCTCTAACCGATAACTATCAGTATGAGCAATGTGATGATAGAACGTGTCGCCCACACTACCAGAACTATCCTATACCTTGCTGGAGTATAAGACATCCTCAACTAAGTGGATCCACTAAGCTATTCTAAAAAAGGAATAAGGAATCATCTAAAAAGTATGACCCTTTCTACCCACATTGGCTACATGATTTATAAGGACTTTGAGTTGTTTGAACTCGTCCACATATCGGTGCTCAACACTACTCCCAATAATATAACTCATCTCATATGTTTGAAAATATTTCCTCATCCCCCAACTTTGAGATTATTACTCAAAAGGTTCTCTTAAAAGAGATTATACTAAAAACTCCTCATGAACTCATTTGGAAATCGATGTTTCCTCTCATTTTAAAATGTAAAAACATTTACTCTCGGGGATACTCACTTCCCATATATTCATTTTAAAAAATGAAACTCAACTCTACTCATACTCATACTCATACTCAAGTACTTAAGTCTTAAAGCAAGTTTTAAAAGTTTGTAAAAGACTTCTCAAAAGGACTCAAAGAACTCCCTGGAACTTTACTCTTAATATTTTCTTGAATTTGAAATGTGAATTTAAGAGTTATGGTTCATGATATGAAGGATCTCATGATGATTAAATGTGATTTAGAATTGTAAAATCGGGAAGGGAATGAAGGTACACTTTAAAAGAACTCAGACGGGACGAACTACGGAAAAGAGATGGGGCAGGAAACTCTGGCGCACTGAGTGGCGTAGGGCGCCAACCCTTTAACTTCAAAGGCAAATTTCAAGCGCACTGCTGGCGTTGTGCGCCAGCCCCATGCATAGAAAACCCGATGAATTTTGCTTCTCAATTTTTCACCCTAATTCATCTAGAATCGAATGGTTTCTTCCAAACTCTCTTAGATTAGTTTACCCAACTTAATTACATGAAAATCTACTCGAAAATCCTCAAGAACAATACTCTTTAACAAGATCCTCTCCTCAAGAACTCAACAAAAAATCATAATTCAAGAACGAAAACAACACCTCAAGAATTTCATCAATAACCTCAATATACTCAATCTCATGGATGAATTTGAAAGTGGAAACTCATCATTGGCGTGTGAGTGAACGAACCCAACACTATGAAAACTATACCTTAATTTGGCAAAACAAAACCTTGATTCGCAAGAAATCATGGCGAACACTTGAACTCCTCCTTGATTCCTCCTCTTGAACTCCTTTCAAAACCCTAAGCATGATTTTGAATTATGTAAACTGATCTAGGTCAGTTTAGAACCCTAAGTTATTTTTGAAAACGTTTAACGCTAAAGGGGTAAGGAAAAGACCAAAATACCCCTCATTAATTTGGGTTAATTTCCTTAACTAGTGATGAGTCCACGATTTGGACTCATTTAGGACTTTATTTTAATAGATTTAGTGTCCTCAAATGCATGTTTTGTGCTAATGAATGATGTAAAAGAATTGATTTCAAGTATTTGGATTTATGAACGATGCATGGACACTAATGTGTAGAAAGGAACAAAGCAAGCTAAAGCAAGCTAAAGGAATGAAGAAATGAAGATCTGATGATCGCCGATGTCACTCGTCGAATCACTAAATTGCCACGACACCGCCTAAAGTTACAGAATGCTGGAGTTAAAATGGGGGTAATTTCGGCGAGCAACAATTTCATTCGACGTGTCGTCGATCTATTCGGCGAAGGACAACCAGGTCACCAAAAGTGCTGATGAAGATTCAAACAAGTGTTGATGGGCGAGATAGAAGGAAAAAGGGAAAATCACGGAGTTATTCGGCGATCCCGATCTGGATTGCCTAAAGTTACAATAGTCAGACCAAGAAGAAGTGAAAAATGAAGGCGAGATGAAGAACAATTGGCGAAGCCTGACTTACCTCACCGAGTGGTCTTAAACAGTGACACATCATACTTGTTTAAATTACTTTTGGCTAGAGAGAGAAGATCATTCAGAAAAGGGAGAGATAGAAAATTGAGAGCAAAAACATTACCATGGTGGTTTTCAAGGGTTTTTAGGAAGATTCTTGATGGATATTTTGTAATAGAGAAGATTTTGGTAATTTCTAACTTTTGAATTTCAATTACCCAGTTGTAGAAAGCATGGTAGATGTTGATTTTCTTATTTTTGCTATGAGTGGCTAAAACCGTCTTCTTGGGGTTTTGACTATGAAGCCAATTGTTGAGTTTTACTAAGTGGGTGTCGTTGAATTGCAAATAATAGCGTTAATTTGAAGTGGGTCTGAGTTGCTGTTGCGTTTTGAAGTCGAGTTACATGTTTAGTGTAACAAACTCAGTGTTGTGCGCTTGCTAGAGAGAGATGTGCAGAGCCAAAGTAGAAATCTTAGCATCCTTAGTAGTGGGTCACCATGATTTCAGCTTGAGAGAGTGAAACATGAGATCTATCCTTTGTTTCCAGCTTAAGAGAGTGGATTTGATGAGGACCAAGGGCTGGGCATCTTTCGGTTAGTGTCGAAGTTCGAGAGAATTTGACATAGAAAAGGTAATTGTTTGAGAGAAAGTTACTTTACATATGGTCCGACCTACCCACAACAAATTATCCTATTGTGAGCATCGATATTCACCCACTAAGTTAAAATTCAGCAATTGGTTTGTCATTACCCCAAGTTTTATTGTACTATCTTATTGTTTCTTGTTTAAAGTGTGAAATTGGAGTGATAAGAGGATCCAGATATTTGAAATTAAAACCAAAAAGGTGTAATATGTGCTCAATTGAAGATATTGTTGTCATATCTTCATCTTTGAATTTGAAGGAAAAACTACTCCCTGTGGGATTCGACCCCAACTCACTTAGTTGGGTTATATTACTGACTAACGATCATTGGCACTTAGTATTGGATGAAGTATCCTGATACGTGAAATCAAAATGGCGCCGCTGCCGGGGAGTAGCGTTACTTAAAATTCTTTGATTAAAGATTTGACACACTCAAATTTGTTGGCTATAGTTGAATTAGCTTTGGCTGCTTTGTGTAAGTGTTGCTTGGACTACGTAGAAGTGAACATGAGTGAGGAAGAGATGAATGATAGCCAAGCAGGTCATCGGGATGGTATAGACGATATCAATAGTGTCTACAACCCAGCTCAATTAGGTGGAATGGGTGCAATTTGTATCCCACAAGCTAATGAGAATGCGATGTTTGAAGCACTAGAACAACTCTTTACCTCCCCCAAATGAGGGGAATATATGGAGGGCTAGATCACGAAGACCTGCATGAGCATGTGAGAAATTTTACAGAGGTTTGTAGCCCTTTTTCATTCAAAAATGTGTCACAAGAGTCAATTCAGCTGCGGTTATTTTCATTGTCCTTAACAGGAGAAGCTAATTAGTGGTTAGCCGAGTTACCAAACAATTCCATCACATCTTGGGAGGAGCTGATTATAGCATTTAACACAAGGTTCTTTCCTCCATCAAGGATGATGAAACTTAGAGACGAAATTTAAGGTTTCAAGCGACGGGAGGGGGAACCCATCCATAAAACGTGGGTGAGGTTTAAGAAACTCCTACTTAAATGCCCAACTCATGGGCTACCAAATGATTTGTTACTTCAATATTTTTACCGGAGTCTGGATTTGGTTAATAAAGGAGTGGCTAATCAATTGGTACGAGGAGGAATAATGTTACAATCATTTGAGGTAGCTTCATTTCTTCTTGATGGCATGACTAGAATAAACCAAGTGTGGTACACCTAAGAGGATCAAGTCTCTCCATTTGGTTTTAGACTAACGCAAGGACAACTTGATAAAGAGAGAGAGAGGGGGATAAAAGCATCAAGAAGATGTTGACCCAAATGGAATTTCTACAAGAGCACATGAAGGGAACATGTGGAGTGTTTAGAGTTGAGGAGGGTTCTTCTTCTGGTTGCTCAAGGCCAGGGGAGAATCAAGGTTGGAGCTCCAAGAGATATGAGGAGGGTTTCCACCTACGCTATCTACAACGAGGCAGAAATCAAGGTTGGAACTATCACAAGGGAGAAGAACAAAAGAGATACTATCAAGATTGGGCTGAGAAAAATGATTATTGGAGAAGGGAAGAAGATCATGAGGAGAACCATATTCACTCAAGTGAGAGCCCAAAATCAAAAGGGAGTGCAAGTAGTCCCTGGGTGAATGACTTGTTGTCACACATACTTGATAAAGTTGAAGGTTTGGATGATTTGTTGAAAGGGATGAAAGATGACGTTTCATCATTGAACAGTAAAGTGAACTCTCATGCCGATGCCATCAAAATACTTGAAGGAAAATTGAGTTTATTATCAGCTCAATTGAAACCAAAGATGACAATGGAAGATGACGATAGAGGGCTGGCTGTGGTTACTCATAGCGGAAAGGTGGCAATAGGTAATGTGATGGGAAATGAAGATGCTCAAAAGCATGAAGAAGATAAAGGCATGGAGGAACAAGAGTTACTTATCCACCAAAGCATTACCAAAGAACCACAAAAGGAAGTGGAACAACACGTTCCAATTCCAAAAGTCATACAACCTTTACCCAAAATACCTCCCCCATTCCCCCAACGCTTAATGAAGAAGAATGAAGATGAGAAGTTCAAGAAGTTCTTGTTGGTGTTTAAGACATTATCAATTAATATTCCCCTTGTGGAGGCATTGCTGGAAACGCCGGGATATGCCAAGTTCATGAAAGAGTTAGCACAAAGTAAAGGAGCTTGGATTTTGAGACAATTGAAATTTCCCATAGGTGCAGTGCAATTATGACTAAGGAGCTGATAAAAAAGAGAGAAGATCTCGGGGCATTTACCATTCCTTGCACCATTCACATGCTCCAATTCGCTAAAGCTTTATGCGATTTAGGGGCAAGCATCAACTTGATGCCCTATGTGATATATAAAAAACTTGGGTTGGGTGAACCAAAAGCAAGCACAATGAGACTCTTAATGGTTGACCGTTCAATCAAACATCCTGTAGGGATTTATGACATCTTGGTGAAGGTTGATCGATTCATTTTCCCGGTTGATTTTGTCATTCTCGATTGTGAAATAGATGTTGAAATTCCCATTATTTTGGGAAGACCATTCTTAGCAACCAGAAGAGCATTGGTTGATGTTGAAAGCAAAAAATTGAAGTTTCGGGTGAACGAAGATGAAGTAACCTTCAATGTTGCAAGTCAATGAAACACCCAAGTGATATCCATGTGGTGTCCACCGTTGATGTTTTTGATGAGGCAGTGGCTAGTGTGAGCCATTTGATATGCATGAGTGAGCCTCTTGAAGCCGTGCTTGCTAATTATGATGAATTTGAAATTCAAGGGTATGAAGAGGTAGTAGCTGCTCTTTCAGGCTATGGAGGGTATTCAAAGACCCCATTGAAATTGGACATCTATTTGAAAAATAGAGAAAGTCCTCTTGCAAAGCCATCAATTGAAGCACCACCAAACCTGGAATTAAAAGCACTTCCCCCCATCTCCGGTATGCTTTCTTAGGGGCAAATAACAGTCTATCGATGATTATTGCGGCTGACTTGCTTGAATGGCAGATGAAATTGCTTCTTGAGGTGTTACGAAGGCATATCAAAGCTATCGGTTGGACCATAGCTGAAATAGTGGGCATTCCTCCCGATATCTGTACTCACAAAATTCAACTTGATAGTAAGTGTAAACCGAGTGTTGAACATTAGCGGAGATTGAACCCACCAATGCAAGAAGTAGTGAAAAAAGAGATAATAAAGTGGTTAGACGCAAGTGTGATCTACCCTATTGCGGATAGCAAATGGGTAAGCCCGGTGCAATGTGTACTAAAAAAGGGAGGTATCACAGTGGTCCCGAATGAAAAGGGGATCTTGTATCTATGAGGCCGGTGACTAGATGGAGGGTATGCATGGATTACCGAAAGTTAAACTCATGGACCCAAAAAGATCACTTCCCCATGCCTTTCATGGATTAAATGCTTGATTGACTCTCAGAAAGAGGTTGGTATTGCTTTTTTAATAGGTATTCTGGTTACAACCAAATTTCCATTGCGCCGGAAGACCAAGAGAAAACCACCTTCACATGTCCCTATGGACTTTTGCCTTTAAAAGGATGCCATTCGGATTATGCAATGCCCCGACAACCTTCCAACGTTGCATGCTATCTATTTTCGCCGACATGGTAGAGGATTCAATGGAGGTATTTATGGATGACTTCTCAGTTGTGGGTGATACTTTTGAGGCGTGTTTAGAACACTTAGGACAAGTTCTCCTAAGATGTGTGGAGACAAACTTGGTCCTCAATTGGAAAAAATATCACTTCATGGTTAAAGAAGGGATAGTACTTGGTCACAAGGTGTCACAAAAGGGGCTAGAGGTTGAAAAAGTGAAGATTGAAGTGATTGAGAAATTACCACCACCAATTTTGGTAAAAGGGGTTTGTAGTTTCTTAGGTCATGCCGGTTTCTACCAGAGGTTCATCAAAGACTTCTCAAAGATTGCACATCCTCTATGCAAACTCTTAGAGAAAGAGGTGAAATTCCAATTTGATGATGCTTGTATGGTGGCTTTCCGGTGGTTGAAGGAGAAATTAGTATCCACCCCGGTCATTATTAGTCTTGATTGGTCAGAATCTTTTGAATTAATGTGTGATGCAAGTGGAACTGCATTGGGTGTTGTGCTGGGGAAAAAATGCAACAAACTTTTTCACCTAATTTACTACGCAAGCAAGACTTTAAACAGTGCTCAATGTAACTATACCGTTACTGAACAAGAGTTGCTTGCGGTAGTCTATGCATTTGAGAAATTCTGGGCATACTTGTTAGGCATTAAAGTAATTGTTCACACTGATCATGCTGCACTTCGTTACGTAATGGCAAACAAGGATGCAAAACTGCGGTTGATAAGGTGGGTGCTACTATTGCAAGAATTTGACAGAGGTTGCAAAAATCAGGTGGCTGACCACTTATGAAGGTTAGAGGCCAAGGAGAATGACGAGCTTGAGGTTGACATAGACGATTCCTTCCCCGATGAACAAGTGTTTGCGATAACTCTCAAACAAACTCCCTGGTATGCAGATTTCGCCAATTACATAGTGTGCGGATTAATGCCAGACGAGCTGAACTTCTACCAACAAAAGAGGTTCATGTTCGAGGTTAAAAAGTACTTTTGGGATGAACCATACTTGTTTCAAGAGTGTGCAAATCATATCATTAGAAGGTGTGTTCCGAAAGAAGAAGTAGTAGAAATTCTCTATACTTGTCATGCTTCACTGGTTGGGGGCCATCATAGCGGTGTGCGTACAACCGCATAAGTTCTCCAAAGTGGATATTACTGGGCATCCCTCTACAAGGATGTGCATGAATTTGTGAAGAAATGCGCTCAATGTCAGAAGAAATGTGGAGTGTCTAAAAGACATGAGTTACCCCTTACTCCCATTTTAGAAGTTGAGTTATTTGATGTTTGGGGAATCGATTTCATGGGCCCATTTGTGAGTTCCTTTAGTAATAAGTATATATTGGTGGCAGTAGATTATGTTTCTAAATCGGTGGAAGCTGTTGCACTTCCAAACAATGAAGGGAAAAGTGTGGTTCAATTTCTGAAACACTACATCCTTGCTAGATTCGATACTCCTCGATCTATCATTGGTGGATCCCACTTTTGTAATAAATGGTTCTTAGCTGCATTGAGTAAGTATGGGGTGAAACAGAAGATAGCCACTCCATATCATCCCCAAACAAGCGGTCAAGTTGAAGTGTCAAACCGGGAGATCAAGAGCATCTTGGCTAAGACAGTGAATGCTAATATGACTGATTGGTCTCGAAAGCTTGATGACGCACTATGAACGTATTGCACCGCATACAAAACTCCAATCGGTATGTCTTTGTATCAACTAGTTTTTGGAAAGTCTTGCCATCTACCAGTCGAGTTAGAACACAAAGCAATGTGGGCATTGAAAACTCTGAATTTGGACTGGATAAAAACCTCAAAAGAGAGAGTAGAGTAGTTAAACGAGTTGGACGAATTCAGGTTTAAAGGTTACGAAAGTTTACCTCTTTACAAGGAAAAGATGAAGAAGTAGCATGATGCTAAAATACTTAAGAGAGAGTTCAAGCTGGGAGAATGGGTGTTACTATACAACTCCCAACTTAGACTCTTTCCCGGAAAGCTCAAGTCCAAATGGTCAAGACCATTTAGAGTGACACGAGTTTTCACAAATGGTGCCGTAGAAGTTGAGGGTTAAGAAGGACCCGCAGTTAAGGTGAATGGGCAACACTTGAAGTTATACTTTGGAGAATGCCAGGAGATCTCTTTGATTGAGGTGGTGTACCTGGAAGATGCCTGAGAGCATTTCCACGTCGTGCCACGATGTTAAATAAGGCACTTCTTAGAAGGCAACCCAAGTGTTAGTGTTTTTAAATAATGTGTGTTGATTTTGCAGGAGTTGGATCATGAGCAAGATAAAAGTGCTATTGGCGAGTCGCCGAACCCATTTGGTGAGTACAATTTGGTCTGCCTTATGTACCTAAAAAATGGGGCTGAGACTTTGGAACATTCGATAGGATACCTTCACCATTCAGCGAGTCACCGATGTGCTTAGGCGACCCGACTTTCCTCTCCCTTTTTCCTTCGACGTTGATAACGTTACTCAAGGATCGTTTGGCGATATTCTAAGTACATTCTGCGAGTCACTAAATTGTTCAGCAACCTCCTATATTTTTGCCATCTACCCTTCTCTGAGAGTGCAGCCCACTGGAACTAAGGGCGATCTAATGAACATTGGGTGTATCGCCGAAGCATTCGGCGACTGGTTCACTCTCTCGCCAACTGGGCGCTTAGTGAAGATTCCTCATTACTCTATTCTACTTGTTTACACATTAGAATGTTATCATTTCCTTTTAGTCTTTCTTTATTATTCTTATTTTGTTTTATTTGCGGTATGCCCGTTCTCTACCCACATTGAGGACAATGTTAATGTTTTTGGTGGGGGGTGGTGGCAATTGGTCAGTGAAACCCCTCCTCTTTGTACCACCTCTCTTGTTTGTGTTTGAATGTGGTTGTTCGCTTGCAAATTTGAGCATCGGTTTTGATTAATACCGATGACTTGAATAGTGCTCATAATCAAACAAAAATGAATATGCGGCTACGATGAGGCCAAATGATGTTGCATAGAGAATATGTGAACTTTTTGCATCTCATTGTGACTAGCCAAGTATCGAATTGAGTCTCTTGTGATGAGCATTGCATATTAGCAAAAGTGTGGAGTCTTGTTTGACATTGGTGTCAATGCCTTGTGTGATGAGCTTAACGTGAACCATGTGTGATGAGTTCCCCATTGGTCCGGTTGACTAAGTGATGCAATCTCTTGATATGATCTTGGGAAACTTTGAAGAGTGTGAAACAATTTGACATTATACCTCTTTTGTGGCATACCTTGTGAGTGAACCCTGTTTGAACACCGTTTGAGCCTTAACCTTTTCTTGGAAGAAACTTGATAAAATTGTGACCTTTCTTGATCCATTACCCATAATCCTCATTATTTGTGGTTTGTTTGATTAGCCAACTTAGACCAAAAGCCTAAGTTGGGGGTGTAGTGAAAACAGAAGGTAAATCAAGAAGTGCAAGAAAGTCCCCTTTGACCCATATTTTGAGAAAAATGGAACTCCTCCATATAAAAAAAAGAGAAAAAGAAGAAAATAATGAAAAAGAAAAAGAGTGAAAAAGTTGTGGAATACATATGTGAAAATACAAAGAAAATGGGGTTTCCAACAGTCCATGGGAAGTGAATAATGGGATCACTATTGAGCATGAATGAGAATGATGAAGAAAAGGAAAGGAAGTGTTATTCACACCACATTTCATGAGGATAGAAGTCACTAAGCCTAAATGACCATACCTTTGCACTCAGCCCCATTACAAGCCTTGAAATGACTTTTTTGATCTTGAGTGAGCTGAAGCAAGTGTTGATTGGAAAATACGGGCAAACCTATGGGTGAAATCATACATTGTGTTCATCATTGTGAGTGCGAGCATTGCATTTGATTCTGGAGCTTTAAATTATGAACCATTCTGTGTTAATATGGAATTATTTACTGTGTGAGGGCATTTGAGTACCTTTTGTTGAGCTTGAACTTGCATTTGAAGCAAGTATTGTGAGTTTGAGATTCTTTGATAATGGTGAGTCACAACTTGAATCTTTGAGTGCACAATTGATCCTTGCATGAGTAAGTTAAGTATTTTTGTGTGCATTCATGACTGAGTCTTGTGTAGCACTGTTTGAGACATCCCTTTTGAACTGCTGAACTTGAGTTTTACTAGAGGACAAGCAAAAGTTTAAGTTAGGTGTGTTGATGAGTCCACGATTTGGACTCATTTAGTCTTATTTTAATAGATTTAGTGTCCTCAAATGCATGTTTTGTGCTAATGAATGATGTAAAACCCCTGATTTTCATGTATTTGGATTTATGAACAATGCATGGACATTAATGTGCATACAGGAATAAAGCAAGCTAAAGGAATGAAGACCTGATGATCGCCGATGTCACGCGGTGAATTGCCAAATTGCCATGGCACTGCCTAAAGTTACATTATGTTGGAGCTAAAATGGGGGTAATTTTGGCGAGCAGCAGTTCCATTCGGCGTGTCGCTAATCTATTCGGTGAAGGAGAACCAGGTTGCCAAAAGTGCTGAAGAAAATTCAAACAAGTGCTGATGGGCGAGATAGAAGGAAAAAGGGCGAATCGCGGAGTTATTCAGCGATCCCGATTGGATCGCCTAAAGTTACAGTAGCCAGACCAAGAAGAATTGGAAAATGAAGGCGAGATGAAGAATAATTGGCGAGTCACCGATCTGTAGGCGAAGCCCGACTTACCTCGCCGAGTGGTCTTAGACAGTGACACATCAAACTTGTTTAAATTAGTTTTGGCTAGAGAGAGAAGATCATTCAGAAAAGGGAGAGATAGAAAATTGAGAGCAAAAACATTACCGTGGAGCTTTTCAAGAGTTTTTAGGAAGATTCTTAGTGGATATTTTGTAATAGAGAAGATTTTGGTAATTTCTAACTTTTGAATTTTAATTACCCATCTATAGAAAACATGGCAGATGTTGATTTTCTTATTTTTGCTATGAGTGGCTAAAACCGTCTTCTTGGGGTTTTGACTATGAAGCCAATTGTTGAGTTTTACTAAGTGGGTGTCATTGAATTGAAAATAATAGCGTTAATTTGAAGTGGGTCTGAGTTGCTGCTGCATTTTGAAGTCGAGTTGCATGTTTAGTGTAACAAGCTCAGTGTTGTGCGCTTGCTTGAGAGAGAGGTGCAGAGCCAAAGTAGAAATCTTAGCATCCTTAGTAGTGGGTCACCATGATTTCAGTTCGAGAGAGTGAAACATGGGATCTATCCTTGTATCCAGCTCGAGAGAGTGGATTTGATGAGAACCAAGGGCTGGGTATCTTCTAGTTAGTGTCGAAGTTCGAGAGAATTCGACATAGAGAAGGTAATTTATTTTTTTTGGTAAAATTAGAGCTTTCATTTATAACCAAAAAACATGTACAATTTGAGTTCCAGTAGCCTGGACAAGTTGCTCCTACATAAAACCAGCTAATTCACTAACATTTACAAGAAAAACAAGAATCTTATGAACTTCAAATAGGATAATGTGTTACTCTCTGCAAAAACTCCCTCCATGCTATACTATTTCTTCCTCTTATATGTATGTGTATCACTATATCCTTAATGATCACTTCAGAGAGGAAAGGTTTTTGTTGGAATTGAATGAAATTTCTAGCTTTCCACACCTTATGCACAGTCATTGCAAACAAACAACTTGTTATCTCAACTTGACCTCCTTGTCTTCTTGCAACTTGGCTCATCCACTTCGCCTCATTATCCCAGTCTTGTATTTGTTTGTCATACCCCATCCATTGTAGCATCCTCCTCCATATCCTCCTAGTCACCTCACAATCAAAGAATAAATGTGAGAATGTTTCTAGGTGTTGCCCACATAAGGCACAATTAGGGGGAACATTAATACCAAACTTTTGCAATCTCTCAACTATTGCCAAACATTTCTGTATAGCCATCCACAAGATAAACTTGTATCTAGGATGTATCTTTGGATGCAGAACAAGTTGTTTCCAAGTCACTTTGGGATGAATAGGCAATAAGTTGACATACATTTTATGGATTGAAAATTTCCCTCCCTGCTGGACATTTCCAAGTTGTTGATGTATTGTTCCATGGATTTGTAGTCGAGTGATCAATTGTTGTCTAGATTCCAATACCTTTCTCACCACCCACGAAGCTATTTTACGGATTTGGACTTGGATAATATCACCCTTCTTGATATAATAGTTGTGCACCCATTGAACCCAAAGACAATCTTTTTTCCTGTTAATATCCCATAGTAGCTTTAGAATTGCAGCTGAGTTCCAAATGCATAGATTCACTATATTTAGTCCACCTGCAGCCCCTGGCAGGCACACATTAGATCAAGCCACCAAAGCTTTCTTCAACACTGTCACTGCATCTGTCCATAAAAATGTTATGCAAAGTTGCTCAACTGTCTTCATGACCTTCTTAGGAATGAGGAAAATCTGAGCCCAATAAGCTTGAACTCCAAACAACATTGCTTTAATTAGTTGCATTCTACCAGACTATGACAATAGTTTGGCAGACCATCAAGTAATTTTAGCTGTGATCTTCTCAATGAAGGGCAAATAGGCAGCAACAGTCAATTTCTTTGAAAAGAGAGGTACACCAAGGTACCTAAAAGGTAGAGTAACCACACTGAACCCTAAATCTTCTACAATGTCTTGCTTTGTTTGATCACTTACTCCAGTGATATATATGTAACTTTTATCCGTATTAGCTTGTAATCCAGATGCATTGGAAAACTTCATGAAGGCATCATACATTAATTTGATAGACACAATGTCAGCCCTGCAATACATTAACAGATCATCATCAAAACAAATGTGTATGCTGTTCAACTTTTCATATCTAGGATGATTGTTGAAATCCCCATTTAGAGCCAGTTGGTTAAGTTCTCTTCCCAGGTATTCCATAGCCAAGACAAAGAGATAAGGGGACATAAGATCCCCTTGTCTAATGCCCCTTTGTGCTGGAAAAGGGGCAGTGAGTCCACCATTCATTAACAAGGAATAAGAGACAGTAGACACACAAATCATAATCTAATGCACAAATTTAGCAGGGAATCTCAAATCACTCAGTAGCTTATCTAAATATCCCCATTCCAAAGTATCATAAGCCTTTCTCAGGTCACTTTGAGCACACATCTAGAGGATATCCACTTTCTATTATAGCTTTTGAATATTTCATGGCTGACTATAATGTTATCCACTATACTTCTTCCTTCAACAAATGCTGATTGAGCTTTACTCACCAACCCTAAAATCACTAACTTAATTCTCCTTGTAAGAACTTTGGAAATGATTTTGTATAAAGTGGTGCAGCAAGCTATAGGCATGTAATCTTTCACTTTTGTAGGTGCTGGAATTTTAGGAATCAGTGTTACAGCTGTGACATTGATAGCATGATACAAATTGCCAGTCTGAAAAAAGTGCTTAACAGCAGCAATAACATCATTTTGGACCACATCCTAGTTCTTGGTGAAAAATTCAATTGGATATCAATCAACACTTGGAGCTTTATCTTTGGGCATCTCTTTAATAGCCTCTAAAATTTCTTCTGTAGTGACATCTTTAATAAGGTCTCTCTGTTGTGCTATGGAAAGGCATTCTCCATCTCTAACCACCTTAGTATTTAAACATGTCAATGCAGATGCTTTAGTCCCCATCAACCCCTTGAAAACAGAAATAAACTCATCCTCAATTAAATTAGGTTCTGTCAGCTTGTTTCCTGCTTCAGTATGTATGGATGAGATGATATTATAGCTGGTCCTAATCTTCCACTGAGCATGAAAATATTTTGTATTGGAGTCCCTATGATCTATCCATATTGCCCTAGCCTTTTGTCTTATTGCAAGCTCCTCAATATAACTCCACTTCTCAATATCTATTAAGATTTTCTTCCCCTGCTCTATGATACTTTGATCCAAGTTACTTGTTTGCAGGTTTGTTTGTATGATATCTAGTTGTTCCCTCAACACATTCAGCTTCTGTTTATACGAGGCCATATATGCATTCATCCCCTTCCTTTGCTCTTTGAATTTCTTAAGTTTCTTCCATATCTGGTTCATTGTACACTCCCTAGTACTTTCACCCCAACCCTTAATCAGAATTGCAGCAAAATCAAGATGTTCCATCACATTAGTATAGAATCGAAAGACTTTAGGATGAATGTTGTGATGTTGTCTACACTTAATCAATATTGGGGAGTGGTTAGATACTGAAGGATTCAAAAAATCAGCTTCCACATGACCAAATTGTTGTAGCCACTGCATATTCCCAAAAGCCCAATCAATTTTATTATAGACCCTTTTATCACTTGCATGTTTGTTGCACTAAGTAAAATGCCATCCAGTAGCTTTAATGTTTGTTAGTTGCAAATGATCTATTGTATTATGAAACCCTTGTATCTCCTGCTATGTAACAAGGGATCCCAATCTATCTTCTGAGTTCAAGACACTGTTAAAGTCTCCACATACAACCCAAGGAAGCTATTGTTGCCATGTGATCTACATAATATCCTCCCACAGTATCTCTTTCCTCTGCAATTCATTCTTGCATACATAATAGTAACATATAATTTAATCTGCACTCTCAGATCTTCCACTAGACAATGGATATATTGTTCATGCACCTTGATGATTTGCACTTTCAGATGATCTTTCCATAAAACCCAAATCTACCATTACTGTCACCACCACTATAATTGTGTGCATTTAGCCATCCTGGAGCAATTTTCCTTATTATTTGGGGTGCTTTACGTTCCTTGACCCTTGTTTCCAAACAGCCAATCATATCTACTCTATGTTTATTCAGAAAGAGTTTGATCTCCTTTTATTTATGGCCTTGGTTAAGGCCTCTAATATTCCAAGTAGAGATGATTATGTGGGAAGGAATGTCATGTAGTTGCCAGCACTCTTCCTTCCATTTTGCATCTGATCCTCCAATGTACTATCATGACATTCCTCCATAGGTGCCTTCCCACTCCTTTGTCCAGGCTCAATTTCAGTAGCTGCATTTGTGCTCTCCACCACATGTTGCTTCCCACTCCTTTGTCCAGGATCAATTTATGTAGTTGCTGCTTCTGGATACTGTCCTCATCATGTTGCCTCCCACTCCTTTGTCCAAGACTAGGCTCATTAGAAGGTTGTGTCACCATTGCATTTTTAGTTGCTTTATAATTGATGATTGCATCCTTTTTCTGATTCTGAATAGGTATCCATTTAGTAACCATCCTTCTTTTTTTACCTTCTGTTCTTTTACCCTTCCCTTGGTTCATGTTCATTCCTTCAAATTTTCCATTTGGGGGATGTGTAAACCAGCGTTCATCTTCCATATGTCCCAGTTTAATACAATTATTACAAAATTTGGGTCTCCATTCATATTCAATAGGTTGGTTCCAAGGCCTAGAAGGGGTTTCAACAACAATAGTATCTGGTAGGACTTTCGAAATATCCACCTCAATCAGGACCTTCGCATATGATATTTTCTCAGCTTTAGCAGTAAATCCATCCGTAACCAATGGAATCCCAATAGCACTAGTAACCTTGCTCAATGTCGTAACAGACCAATATCCAACAGGTAATCTGGGAAATTTTACCCAAATTGAAATCTAACTAAACATATCAGCATCAAGTTCAAAATCCACATCCCAATTCCTCAAAATCATGGGTCTGTTTCCATAGAAATAAGGTCCAGCTTGCATCACTTCCTCCTTATCAGCTATATTACAAAATTTAAAAACATAATATCCATCATCATGATATAGTACCTGGGGTTGTTTGACAAAACCCCATACCTTCTTGACATACTCAATCATTTGCAGTTCATACGGGTTATCCCTAATTATATAGCCAATTAAAGTTGTTTCCCATTCCTTAATTTGTAGGCAAATATCCTCCTCCTCAATTGTCACAGTAAGAACCTTCTTTAAGCATAAGAGGAATAAAGTTCAATGTCTTACCATTGATGCGGTTGCCTTTAGCAGGATCTCCTGCTGGAGTAGGTTGTTTAGACGTTTCAGCATCAGAAAATTGTAGTTGCCTCTTCAGAGTCTCTTTCTCATCTGCATTCTCCAAGTGAATTTCATCTTCCACACTACTATCTTCATTCTCTACAATCACACAAAATTTTGGGGAAAGAAGCTCCCAAAAGTAAGTAAATTCAGTTGATGAGTTTCACCAGTCGCATGGGTAACTATTTTTGGTGTTTGTGTATAAGTTGTTTGTCAGCGGTGAGTCATCGGAAGGCACTCTCATGCACAATTGCTGCCTTACTATTGTGCATTGAGAGCCCTAAAATCAGTTCTAAAGTGCGCCTCCCCAATAAGGTAATTGTTCGAGGGAAAGTTACTTTACATATGGTCCGACCTACGCACGAAAAATTATCCTATTGTGAGAATTGATATTCACCTACTAAGTTAAAATTCAGCAATTGGTTGGTCATTACCCCAAGTTTTATTTTAGTATCTAATCGTTTCTTGTTGAGGTGTGAAATTGGAGTCATAATAGGATCCAAATATTTGAAACTAAAACCAAAAAGGTGTAATATGTGCTCAATTGAAGAGATTGTTGCCATATCTTCATCTTCGAATTTGAAGGAAAAACCAAACCCTGTGGGATTTGACCCCAACTCACTTAGTTGGGTTATATTACTAACTAACGATCGTTGGCACTTAGTATTGGATGAAGTGTCTTGATATGTGAAATCAACTAGATAGACTGACTTCAAATAGACATATCTCCCTTACCCAAACACGAAATTTAGCAAACTCGGTAGCGTTGGAAAGAGGATTCAAAGACATTTCATTTGATATCTTATGGGCCACCTAATTCATCATGTACGGAAAGTTATGGTCATTTGAAGTTGACCCAAAACTCACAACTTAAGCTTAACTTGAACAAATCTCAAATTAGCTCTTTCCAACTTATTTCTTTCTAAATTTAGCCCATTCTAAGGCCAAGGTTTTACAATATCTCCCCATTGGGAACATTTATCCTCGAATGGGATTACTCTAAGTAGAACTAAGGGTGGCAATATCTAACACCCACTCAAACACCCAACATGCAATTTAACACACTAAGCTTACCAATTTAAGGAGTACCAAGAAAATATTTAGTACCTTGATTTGGAATTTCTCTGTACTCAAAGAGATGTGGGTATCTCTTCTTCCTATCTTCCTCAGCCTCCCAAGTAGCTTCCTCAATAAATTGATTCCTCCGTAATACCTTGACTGATGCTACCTCCTTGGTTCTGAACTTGCGAATCTCCTCATAAGATAGGCTGTCCTTAATACCAATATTTTCAGTAGGTATAATAAGTGAAGGATCACCTATACACTTCTTCAACATTAAAATGTGGAATATTGGATGGACTGCTGCTAACTCCTACGGTAGCTCCAACTCATAGGATACATTGTCACTCTTATTGGATATCATGTAAAGACCAATATATCGGGGACTAAGTTTCCCCTTCTTGCCAAACCTCATAACACCCTTCATGGGTGAAACCTTTAAATAAACCCAATTATCCAGCTCAAACTCCAAGTCTCTTCTCTTAACATCAGTATAGGATTTCTGACGACTTTGCGCTGTTTTCAACCTTTCTTGAATGATCTTCACTTTCTCCATAGATTGATGAACTAAGTCCTGTCCTATCAACCTAGCTTCACCAACTTCAAACCATCCAATAGGAGATCTACACCGTTGCCTATAAAGAACCTTATAAGGAGCCTTCGGATGCTAGAGTGACAACTGTTGTAAGCAAACTCAATGAGAGGTAAGTGATCATCCCAATTACCCTTGAAACCGATCACACACGCCCTCAATCTATCCTCTAAAGTATGAATTGTGCTCTCTTCGTTACAGTAAGTCTGAGGACGGAAGAAAGTACTCAAATTTACTGTTGAACCCAAACCATTCTTGAAAGACTTCCATAATTGTGTGGTGAATTACGCACCTCTATCTGAAATGATGGACACCAGAACTCCATGAAGTCTTACTACCTCTTGAATATATAATCTAGCATAATCTTCTGCTGAATAGGTAGTCTTTACCATCAATAAATGGGCTCATTAAGTCATTCGATCTACTATCACCCAGATGAAATCATGCTGTCTGCGAGATGCGGCAAACCACTATTGAAATCCATATTGATCATCTCCCACTTCCATTTTGGAAGGTTTATGTTCTGATCCATACCACCAGGCCTCTGGTGCTCTATCTTGACTTTTTAGCAATTCAGACTCTAAGCAACGAACTCTACGATACATCTCTTTATACTAATCCAAAAATAGACTTCTCTCAAGCCACAATACATCTTTTTGGAACTTGTATGGGTAGAGTATCTGGCGCTATGATCTTCCTCCATGATCCTCTCTTGGAGTTCAACCACCTTTGGTACACACAACCTATCTTGATACCTCAATACACCATCTCTTCCTTGTTCAAAAGTCATCACTTTCTTCTTATGAACATTTGCCTTCAATTCAAGAAAAAAGGATCTTGGTCTTGTTTCTCTTTCACTTCGGACACTAGCGATGATTAACCCTATTCATCACCACTTGTCCTCCTTCTTTGGAATTCATTAACCGGATTCCCAATCATGAAAGTCTGTGCACATCTCTTGCTAACTCTTTCTTGCCTTTCTCAACATGGGAAGTAATACCCATAGACAACCTGCTCAAAGCATCAACGACAACATTAGCCTTGCCTGGGTGATAGAGAATACTCATGTCGTAATCCTTGAGTAACTCCAGCCACCTCCTTTGTATGAGATTAAGCTCTTTCTAACTGAATACATACTGAAGACTCTTGTATTCGGTGAAAACATCTACATGGACACAATAAAGATAGTGATGCCATATTTTCAAAGTAAACAATACAATAGCCAACTCTATATCGTAAGTTGGGTAATTGTTCTCGTCAATCTTAAGTTGTCAGGAGGTATAAGCTATAACGTTGTGAGTCTCCATTAATAAACAACCCAATCAAACTCTAGATGTATCACAATATACAATAAAGCGTTGTGTACCCTTCTGTAAGGTCAACACCAGGGCGGTAGTCAACCACATTTTCAATTCCTAAAAAATTTTCTCACAAGCTTCAGACCATTAAAACTTCGGTGTCTTCTGAGTCAACTTTGTCAACTGGGATGAAATAGATGAGAACCCCTCGACAAACCTTCTGCAATAACCAGCGAGTCACAAGAAACTCTTAATATCAATTGGAAATATGGGTTTAGGCCAGTTCTGCACTACCTCAATTTTCTAAGTGTCAACTCGAAACCCATCACCAAAAAAAATATGGCCTAAGAATGCCACAGACTCAAGCCAAAACTCGAACTTGGAAAATTTGGCATATAACTCTTTATCTCTGAGAGTTTTAAGAACTACTCTAAGATGACTAGCATGATCCTCCCCATTCTTCGAATAGATCAAAAGGTCATCAATGAATATGATAACAAACATATCAAGATAAGGCTTAAACAGTCTATTTATAAGATCCATGACGTTGCACGAGCATTAGTTAAACCAAATTTCATAACCAGAAACTTATAGTGACCATAACAGGTCCTAAATGTTGTCTTTGGGATATCACTTTCCCTTACTCTCAATTGATGATAGCCAGATTTGAGGTCTATCTTAGAAAAGCAAGTGGCACCCTGAAGTTGATCGAAGAGATCATCAATTCTTGGGAGGGGATACTTATTCTTTATAGTGACTCTGTTCAATTAGCGGTAATCAATACATATCCTAAGAGAACCATCTTTCTTCCTCACAAATAAAATAGGATTGCCCCAAGGTGAGACACCTGGTAGAATGAAACCTTTATCAAGGTCATTTAACTGCTCTTTTAACTCTTTCAACTCAGCATAATCCATTATATATGGCAGAATAGAAATAGGTCGAGTATCAACAAAAATATCTATACCGAAGTCTATTTCTCTCTCAGAAAGAACTACGAAAGATCATCCAAAAAGACCTCTGGAAACTCACTCACAACTGGAACTGACTAAATATGTGGTGTCTCAACACTAGAGTTATTAACTCGGACCAAGTGATAGATGCCCCTTTTGGAAACTAAATATCTGGCCTTAAGGTACGAAATAAAACAACCCTTAGGCACTGCTAAACTACTCCTCCACTCAATAACTAGCTCATTAGGAAACTGGACTTTAACTACACGAGTTCTACAATCAACTAAGGCACAACAAGCATGAAGCCATTCCATACCTAGTATAACATCAAAGTCCACCATAACCAACTCGACTAAGTTAGCCATGGTGTCCTTGTGATGGACAAAAATGGTACAATCACGATAAACTCTCTCAACTAGAATCGACTCACCAACATGTGTGGAAATACTTAAGGGCTCAAGAAGTTGTTCGGGAATAATATCAAACCTCATAGCAATATATGGAGTCATAAAAGATAGACTCGCACCAGGATCAAGTAAAGCATAAATATCAAAAGTAAAGACTTTGATCATACCAGTGACAACATTAGGTGAATTCTCTTGCTCTTGCCGACTGGTGATTGCATACAAATGGTTTGCTCCTCCGCCTATCCCTAAAGTAGCTCCTCTAGGTGCAGTTCTGTCTGGCGGAGCCACCAAAGAAGATTTGACTATATTTCCCCCATTACCACTATCCTGCCTGTTCTTAGGGAATTCTCTCATGAAATGACTATTCTGACAACACTTGATGCAACCAATGGAGCCATCATGACACGCTCCTGGGTGGATCCTACCACACTTAGCACATGAAGGAGTCCAATTGGCCCCTTGTACCACACTACCTTGAGACTGAGCAGGTCTAGCTCTGAAGTTCTGCGAATTCTAATTCTTGAACTCACTTATATTCTTTGGTGTAAGTGCACTAGAAGATGATGGAGCAAGTCCATTTGGCTTTTGTCAAAAGGATGACCAGTTTGCATTATTTTTCTATTGCCCGGACTCATTTCCTTTTGTCTTAGGCTTATTGTTCTGAACTCATCTCTAGCTCTCAGCTTATACTCCTCAACCTGTTGCACATGGATCATAAAACTTGCTATGTCCATGTCTCCTATCAACATAGGTGCCTTGCCCTTCTTACTTGACAAGCGAGACAACACAAATACAAATAGACTCATCCTGCTCCTCATGTCCATAACCATCTCCATAGCATAGCGGGAAAGTTGAATGAACTTGAGGCTATACTCATTCACACTCATGGATTCCTGCTTCAAGTTAAGGAATACTCTTACCTTCGCCTCCCTCAGTTCACGGGGGAAAGAAACGCCCCAAGAAGGCCTCTTCAAACACAGCCCAACTCACAATTAGTGCACCATCAGCTCTACTGGTCTTCCATTGGTCATACCAGACTCTAGCAACACCCTTCAGTTTGTATGCAACTAGTTTCACACGCTCAACATCTGTAACATGCATTACCTCAAATAATTTTTGCAACTCTTCCACAAAGTTTTTCGAATCCTCAGTGACACTTGAACCGACCAAGTCTAGAGGATTCATCCTTAAGAACTCACAAATCCTGGATATATCATCCACATCTTGTTGATTCCCTCTTTGTTTCCCAGCTTGGTTGGTCACGACTTGACTCAACATCCGGATAGCATCTCGGAACTTAGCACTAGTGACCTCTAGTGACCTCTCCTTGGAGTTGCACTTCTAGTGCATTGGGAACCCCTTAATCTTGGGGATCAATATTGCTCCTAGCTGGACGTTCTCGAAAAGCTATTCGTAGAGGCATGACCTGAAAGATACATGCAAGCACAAATTAGAAAGAAACTTTATAGAGTTGAACTCTATCGCACGAAAATAGTATGAAAGAAGTGAGATAGTTCCTAAATGTTGGAGACTCCTAATTATAGAGTTGACGCGTTTCACATCGATAAGTAAGAGTATACATACCCAACTTCATAAACACCCTAGGACTCTTGAAATGAGTGATCTATTTCCAAGTTTTTTGCGCCCCAAGCTTACACCCTGGACGTGGTTGGCACTCGAGAACCATTGATGGCCCCAAGCAAACCCTTGGCCTGGCTCAACTCTCAGCAAAAAACTTACTCAATAATAAAAGAACTTCAAACAAAACTTTACTCAATGTAAATAAAATAAACATTCACTTGCCAAAGAAGGCAACTCAGGTCTTAAATAGTAAACAATAGAAATGAAAAGATTCTTGAACTACTACTGTCTATCTATAAAGCCTCTAATAACTATGATGGAAGTTGGTACAAGACCCAAGATATCCTAACCAAAATGAAAGATATAAATGGAATCCTCCGGAAGCATGGAGGCTCACAAAACTAACTCAAACTGCAGTGGAATCAGGAAAGCACCTGTTGATGACCCTAGTACCTATATCTACATTATGAAAGATGCATGCCAAATTACATCAGTACATGGAATGTACGAGCATGCAAGGGGAACTCTAAAACATAGACATAAGCTTGAACCATTAAAAAGAAAGAGCATACTCACTTTATATCAACTCAACTCAACTCGACTCAACTCAAGGATACTCAAAGATACTCAAACTCAGAAGTACTCAACTCGGTTCAATATAAAAGCAACAATAAAGATTCATTATAAAGAAAGACTTTAAAATAGTGGATAATAACTTAATGTATTTAAGAATACAAAATAAATTCTTTTACTCTTATTTGGGAGATTCTCTAACCGACAACCATCTCTATGAGCTATGTGATGATACAATGTCTCGCCCACGCTCCCAGAACTGTCCTATACCTTGCCGGAGTATAAAACATCTTCAACTAAGTGGATCCACTAAGCTATGCTTAAAAAGCAAAAAGAAATCATCTTAAAAGTATTACCCTCTTTACCCACTTTGGCAACATGGCTTATGAGGACATTGAGTTATTTAACTCGTCCCCATATTAGTGCTCAATACTACTCTCAATACTAAAAGTCAGCTCATATGTATAAAAACATTTTCTTATCCTCAAAGTTTGAGAATATTACTCAAAAGTTTCTCTTAAAAGTGGTTATACTTAAAACTCCTCATGAAATCATTTGGAAATCGATGATTCCTCTCATTTTAAATGTAAAAACATTTACTCTGGGGAATACTTAGTTCCCATATATTCATTTTGAAAAATGAAACTCAACTCTAATAATCATCATACTCAATTACTCGAGTCTTAAATCAAGCTTTAAAAGTTTGTAAAAGACTTTAAAAGGATTCAAAGAACTCCCTCGAACTTGACTTTTAATCTTTTCTTGAATTTGAAATTTGAGTTCAAGAGTTATGATTCATGATATAAAGCATCTCGCGATGATTGAATGTGATTTAGAATAGTAAAATCAGAAGGGGAGTGAAGGTACACTATAAAAGAACTGAGACGGGACGAACGATGGAAAAGAGACAAGGCAGGCAACCCTGGTGCACTGAGTGGCATGGGGCGCCAGCCCCTTAACTTTAGAGGCAACTTTCTAGTGCACTGCAGGCGTTGTGCACCAACACCCCGCTTAGAAAACTTGACGAATTTTGCTTCTCAATTTTTCACCCTAATTCACCTCGAATTGAATGGTTTCTTCCAAACTCTCTTAGATTCGTTTACCGAACTTAATTAGATGAAAATCTACTCGAAAAACCTCAAGAACAATACTCCTTAACAAGATCCCCGACTCAAGAACTTAACCAAACATCATAATTCAAGAACGAAAACAACACCTCAATAATTTCATCAAGAACCTCAATATACTCAATCTCATGGATGAATTTAAAAGTGGAAACTCATGATTGGCGTGTGGGTTAACAAACCCAACACTATGAAAACTTACATATCTTAATTTGTCTAAAAAAATCCTCGATTCGCAAGAAATCTTGGCGAACGCTTCAACTCCTCCTTGTTTCCTCCTTTTGAACTCCTCTCAAAATCCTAAGTGTGATTTTGAATTATGAAAAATGATCTAGGTCAGTTTAGACCCCTAAAATATTTCCAAAAATGTTTAAAGCTAAAGGGGTAAGGAAAATACCAAATACCCCTAATTAATTCGAGTAAATTTTCTTAACTAGACAGGCTGACTTCAAACGGGCATATCTCCCTCATACGAACTCAAAATTTAGCAAACTCGGTGAAATTAGAAAGAGGATTCAGAGACCTTTCATTTGATATCTTATGGGCCACCTAACTCATCCTATACTGAAAGTTATAGTCATTTGAAGTTGACCCAGAGCTCATAACGTAAGCATAACTTGAACAAATCTCAAATTAGCTATTTTTAAATTAGTTCTTTCTAAGACTGAGGTGTTACAATATCTCCTCCTTGGAAACATTCATCCTAGAATGAGGTTACTCTAAGTAGAACTAAGGCATCTAACACCCAACTCAAACAGCCAACATGCAATTTAACACAGTGAGCATATTAATTTAAAGAGTACCAAGAAAATAAATAGTACCTTGATTTGGAGTTTCTCTGGACTCAAAGATATGTGGGTGTCTCTTCTTCCTATCTTCCTCAGCCTCCCAAGTAGCTTCCTTAACAAATTGATTCCTCCATAAGACCTTGACTGATGCTGCCTCCTTGGTTCTCAACTTCTGAACCTGACGATCAACTATCTTAACGGGAATCTCCTCATATGATAGGTTGTCCTTAATACCAATATTCTCGGTAGGTATAATAAGTGAAGGATCACCCATACACTTCTTTAACATTGAAATGTGGAATACCGGATGGACTACTGCTAACTCTGACAGCAGCTCCAACTCAAAGGCTACATTGCCAATCCTCTTAGATATCCTGTAAGGACCAATATACCGGGGACTAAGTTTCCCCTTTTCTCCAAACCTCATAATAACCTTCATGGGTGAAACCTTCAAATAAACCAAATCATCCACCTTAAACTCGAAGACTCTCTCTTAACATTGGTATAGGATTTTTGAAAACTTTGCGTTGTTTTCAACCTTCCTTAAATGATCTTCACTTTTCTCCATAGCGTGATGAACTAAGTCTGGTCCTATCAACCCAGCTTCACCAACTTCAAACCATCCAATATGATATCTTTATCTTCGCACATAAAGAGCCTCATAAGGATCCATTTGGATGCTAGAGTGATAACTGTTGTTGTAAGAAAACTAAATGAGAGGTAAGTGATCATCCCAATTACCTTTGAAATCCATCACACACGCCCTCAACATATCCTCTAAAGTCTGAATTGTGCACTCTACTTGACAATCAGTTTGAGGATGGAAAGCAGTACTCAAATTTACCTTCGAACCCAAATCTTTTTGGAAAGACTTCTAGAATTATGCGATGAATTGCGCACCTCTATGTGAAATGATGGACACCGGAACTCCATGAAGGCTCACTACCTCTTGAATATATAATATAGCATAATCTTCTGCTGAATAGGTAGTCTTTACCGGCAAGAAATGGGCTGATTTAGTCATTCGATCTACAATCACCCAAATCGAATCATGCTGCCTGCGAGATGCGGTAAACCATTAATGAAATCCTTATTGATCATCTCCCACTTCCATTTTGGAAGGTCTATGTTCTGAGCCATACCACCTAGCCTCTAGTGACCTTTACTTATTCGCAATTCGGGCACTTAGCAACAAACTCTAGAATACACCTTTTCATACTACTCTACTAATAGACTTCTCTCAAGTCACGATACATCTTTGTGAAACCAGGATGGATAGAATATTTGGAGCTATGAGCTTTCTCCATAATCCTCTCTTGGAGTTCATCAACCTTTGGTACACACAACTTACCTTGATACCTCAATACACCATCTCCTTCTTGTTCAAAAGCCATCACTTTTTGCTTATGAATATTTTCCTTCAATTCAAGAAAAACATGATCTTGGTCTTGTTTCTTTTTCACTTTAGACACAAGTGATGATTCAGCCCCATTTATCACCACTACGCCTCTTTCATTGGAATCCATTAACTGGACTCCCAACTGTGCAAATCTATGCACATCTCTTGCTAACTCATTCTTGCATTCCTCAACATGGAATGTACTATCCATAGAAAACCTACTTAAAGCATCAGCAACAACATTAGCTTTACCTGGGTGATAGAGAATACTCATGTCGTAATCCTTGAGTAACTCCAACCACCTCCTCTGTCTTTTATTAAGATCTTTCTGATTGAATACATACTGAAGACTCATATGAGCACTATAAAGATAGTGACGCCATATTTTCAAAGCAAACACTACAACAACACTCTAGATCATGGGTTGGGTGATTATTCTTGTGAATCTTAAGCTGTCTGGAGGCATAAGCTATAACCTCACCATTCTACATCAATACACAACCTAGTCCAATTTTGGATGCATCACAATACACAACAAAGACTTATGTACCCGCCAGTAAGGTCAACACAGGGGCAGTAGTCAACCATGTTTTCAATTCCTGAAAGCTTTTCTCACAAGCTTTAGACCATTGAAAGTTCACTGTCTTCTGAGTCAACTTTGTCAACGGGGATGAAAGAGATGAGAACCCCTCTACAAACCTTCTATAATAACCAGCCAATCCTAAGAAACTCCTAATATCGGTTGGATATATGAGTCCATGCGAGTTCTGCACTGCCTCAATTTTCTAAGTGTCAACTCAAATCCCATCACCAGAAACAATGGGTTTAAGAACGCCACTGACTCAGGCCAAAACTCACACTTGGAAAATTTTGGGATACAACTCTCTGTCTATGAGAGTTAGAAGAACTAGTCCGAGATGACTATCATTATCCTCCTCATTCCTCGAATAGATTAGAATGTCATCAATGAATATGATAACAAAGATATAAACATAAGGCTTATACGCTCTATTCATAAGATCCATGAACGTTGCAGGAGCATTAGTTAAACCAAAAGACATAGCCATAAACTCATAGTGACCATAACAGGTCTTGAATGCCCTTTTTGGGATATCACTTTCCTTTACTCTTTACTGATGATAGCCAAATCTGAGGTCTATCTTAGAAAATCAAGTGACACCCTGAAGTTGATCGAAGAGATCATCAAATCTCGGGGAGGGGATACTTACTCTTTATAGTGACTTTGTTCAATTAGCGGTAATCAATACACATTCTAAGAGAACCATCTTTCTTCCTCACAAATAATACTAGAGCGCCCCAAGTTGAGACACTTGGTAGAATGAAACCTTTATCAAGAACGTCTTTCAACTGCTCTTTTAAATCTTTCAACTCAGCAGGAGCCATTCTATATGGGCGGAATAGAAATAGGTCGAGTATCAGGAAGAATATCTATACTGGAATCTATTTCTCTCTCAGAAGGGACTCTAGGAAGATCATATTGAAAGACCTCAATAAACTCACTCACAACTAGAACTGACTAAATAGGCGATGTCTCAACTCTAGAGTCATTAACTCAGACTAAGTGATAGATGAACCCCTTGGAAACTTACTTTTTGGCCTTAAGGTATGAAATGAAATGACCCTTAGGCAGTATTGAACTACTCCTCCACTTAATAACTGGCTCATTAGGAAACTGGAACTTAACTACTCTAGTTCTATAATCAACTGAGGCATAACAAGCATCAAGCCAGTCCATACCTAGAATAAAATTAAAGTCACCATATCTAACTCGACTAAGTCAGCCATGGTGTCCTTGTGATTGATAGAATGGTACAATCACGATAAACTCTCTCAGCTAGAATAGACTGACCAACATGTGTGGAAATAGTGAAGGGCTCAAAAAGTTATTCAAGAATAATTTTGAACCTCATAGCAATATATGGAGTCACAAACGATAGACTTACACAAGGATCAAGTAAAGTATAAACATTACAAGTAAAGAATTTTATCATACTAGTGACAACATCAGGTGAATTCTCTTATTGTTGGCGACTGGTGATAGCATACATACACTTTATTCCTCCACTTGTCCCTGCACTAGCTCCTCTAGGTGCAGCTCTATCTGGCAGAGCCACTGAAGAAGATTGGGCTCTATTGCCTTCATTACCACTACCCTGCCTATTCTTAGGGCACTCTCTCATGATGTGATTATTATGACCACACTTGAAGCAACTAGTGGAGCCATCACAACACGCTCCTGGGTGGTTCCTACCACACTTAGCACATGTAGGAGTCCAATTGGCCCCTTGTGCCACACTACCTTGAGACTTAACATGTCTAGCTCTGAAGTTCTACGAATTCTGATTCCCAAACTCACTTTTATTCTATGGTGTATGTGCACTAGAATATGATGGAGCAAGTCCATTTGGCTTTTATTGAAAGGATGATCGATTGCATTACTCTTCTGCTGCCCAGACTTATTTTCTGCTATCTTAGCCTTCTTGTTCTAGAACACTTCTCTATCTCTCATCTTATCCTCCTCAACTTGTTGACATGGATCATAAGCCTTACTATGTCCATGTCTCCTATCAACATAGATGTCTTGTCCTTCTTACTTGACAAGCGAGACAACCTAGATACAAATAGACTCATCCTGCTCCTCATGTCAGCAACCATCTCCGGAGCATAGTGGGAAAGTTGAGTGAACTAGAGGCTAT
This sequence comes from Solanum pinnatisectum, assembly GCA_035578085.1. Taxonomy (NCBI): domain Eukaryota; kingdom Viridiplantae; phylum Streptophyta; class Magnoliopsida; order Solanales; family Solanaceae; genus Solanum; species Solanum pinnatisectum. The sequence continues at coordinate 903,369 of JAWPEI010000024.1, read as the reverse complement.
ACTCATGCATACTCATGGATTCTTGCTTTAAGTAAAGGAATTCTCTTACCTTCGCCTCCCTCAGCTCACTAGGAAAGAAACTCCCCAAGAAGGCCTCTTCGAACATAGCCCAACTCACAATTGGTGCACCTTAAGCTATACTCTTCTTCCATTGGTTGTACCAGACTCTAGAAACACCCTTCTATTTGTATACAACTAGTTCCACACACTTAGCATCAGCAACATGCATCACCTTAAACACTTTATGCAACTCTTCCATAAAGTTTTTTGGATCCTCAGTGACACTTGAATCGGTGAAGTCTAGAGGATTCATCCTTAAGAATTCATGAATTTTGGATATATCAGCCACATCCTGTCGATTCCCTCGTTGTTTCCCAGCTTGGTTAGTCACGAATTGACTTAACATTTGGATAACATCCCAGAACTCAGTATTAGTGACCTCTCCTTAGGGATTCACTTCTGGTGTATTGGGAACCCCTTAATCCTGGGGATCAATATTCCTCCTAGTAGGACGTTCTCGGGTAGCTGTTCGTGGAGGCATGATTTGAAAGATACACACAAGCAAGAATTAGAAAGAAACTTTATAGAGTTGAACTCTATCGCATGAAAAAAGTATGAAAGAAGTGAGATAGTTCCTAAATGTCGTAGCCTCCTAATTATAGATGTGGCGCGCTTCACATCGATAACTTGGACTCTACAAACACAACTTCATACACACCCTTGGACTCTTGAACTCTTTGCTCTAATACCAAGTTTGTCATGGCCCAAGCCTACACCCAGGATGTGGTTGGCACTAGAGAACCATTGCTTTCCCCAAATGAACCCTTGGACTGGCTCAACTCTCAGCGGAAGAATTACTCTACAATAAAAGAACTCAAAACAAAACTTTACTCAATGTCTTTTAAATAAATAACTCTTAATGTATTAGAACATTCACTGGCCAAAGAAGGCAACTTAAGACTTAAACATTAAACATTAAACAATGGAAATGAAAAGACTCTTGAACTACTACTGTCTATCTATGAAGCCTCTAATAACTATGATGGAAGTTCAGACAAGACCCACGACATCCTAACCAAACTAAAAGTATCATGAACCAGGGGTACCCCCTAGATGTAACACGGCGTACTCAACCCTGAAGGGGTCTTATACAAGCCCTTAGCATATCATAAACATAAGTAATAGAAATAATGCGGAATTAAAATATTTTACAATCGAAGGCTTTTCATAAAATCAAAGGAAGTCTAGACATTGTCTCATTAAGCCATCTAATACAATTGAATATCAATACGGGTCACAACCCTTTACAACATAGTCTCAAAAGAGAATGTAAAAAGGAAACTAGAAAAGAACAACTCTTGTCCTCGAACCATGAGGACTCACCAAAAGCATGGAGAGAATCAATCCAAGATGTGAACAGTAGGAGAAGCACACCTCTACGACTGGGCCCTACACTTATTAAAAAATGTAGAAATATGGGTTAGTACAAAAATGCACGAAGTATGATAACCATGCATAAAAACCTTTAAAACATGTTAAAAGGGACATTTTAGTTGAAACTAAACTATATGCCAATTTTGAACATCATTTTTGAAATTGTTTGGGAATGTAAACCCATAAGACAACTCATGTACCATTCATCATAGCATAAAGGATATCAACATAATCACAAACATAGTCTCCAACACAATCAATACACCAATTATCATAAGACATAGTTCACATACATAATTAAATACCAAGGTCATCATCATTATATTAAAGCCATCACATAAGTGAACCTAAGCTATACTTGTGCAATGCATAGATAAGATCCCATAATCCCATCTAGACTAAGTACTACTTTTAGGCCACCATACTCATGCTCATCTTGCTTTGATCTCACCAATAGTTAATACTCATAAATACGGAAAACATTCATATTCACAACTTATAACAAGGAAATCCACTCTTAGCAACAATCCGTATCATACATGCATAAATTCATATATATTCATAACATAAGGAAACCACACCATAACCCCTTTCAAAGCCTACTTGTGACATGCATAAGTGAAGTCCCATACCCCCACTCACACTAAGCAGAGCTCTTTGAGAAATCATAAGCATAGTTCATGTTCATTTTCATAATTCATATAAAGCATGCATTAACTCATAAATCATCATATCATAAGAGAAACATACCATGAACACTCTCAAATCCTACTTGTGCAATGCATGAATGAAGTCCCATAACCCCACTCATACTAAGTAGAACCTCTTGAGGAACCATAGTACATAACTCATGTTCTTGTTCTTATTCTTGTTCATGGAGGGAAAATAGCCTTAACCGACATAGACCATGTGAGCTACATGGAATCCAGTGTCATGTCCCACACCGAAAAGAGATGTCCTACTTGCCTAAGGTAGAACTAAATGTATTAACTTTAAGGTCGATCCACTAGCTAAAGACCTACGTGGGCACAGAGTTATGGGATAGGGAGATTGCTACTAGAAACCCCAAACCTATTGTATTGACGGGGGAGCTTCCATCTCATCAGATTATCTTTAGAAAACCCGGCCTTTTGAATTGACAAGAGGGCCTCTACCTCATATTCCATATCCACTCATGCTAAGCATTATTTCCCAAAATTACATGTTTAGTCTTGAATTGAATTTACATGCATGAAGGAGTATCTTACCCTTTATCCAACACAACTCATAAAATAGCTCATAGATTCAATAGGTGAGAATGGACTTCCAACCTTAGAATCATCGTTAAATGTGAGGAAAACTTTCACATTATAATCATGTGTTTTCATGAGAATATACTTCCAATAAACACAAGATGATTATCATGGTCATGTACATTTCATGCATATTAATGTGTAAAGGTGCATATGAGAAATAGCCTTTCAATTAACACCATAGATACATCATAATCAAACTCATGCATGGAGTGTGTGTTATTGTCCTTTCAATGACACAATAATAACATTATCATCTTAGACACTTCACTCTCAAAGTGTTCATAAAGCATGCACATAATATCACAACCATGCATAATTCTCATATCTTACATACAAGGATCATAGATCACATCAATCAACACATCTAGCATTCATTATATTACACATGGATATAATTGTAATTCAAGTAGTTCATTCATTGTATGCATAAGATCATGTACTCATATTATAGGTCATGTGGGTAAAGTCCTTCCACAATAATACCATATACAATTTAACATACATAAGAGCTTCCTTCTTAAAGCCTCAACATTCATAGCTCATTCATTTTAGCTTTTACCCTTTAAGGCCTTAGAATTCATCTTCATACTACAAGATTTACTCTCAAGCAATACCTCACATGGTCATCATGTAAACCTAACTCTCAAGGTAAACTAACCACATGCTTCATTCTTACTAATTATAGTCATATAGCATCAAGTAAACTCAATCTCAATACTACTCAAGCATGATCCATCATATAAGCCCTAACCTAATTCATTCATATCTACTAGCTTTACTTCTAAGAAATTCATATCTAGGTCATCTAATCTAAGGCAATCCCTAAAGAAGTTCGACAATCCTAGAAGGTCACACCTAAACCATCAATTTGCCTCTTTCATAGCATAACACTTGACCATATTACTTTCACCCTAGAATCTTAGGCTGATCAAGAATATATGTATAATCATACTAAAATCATGCAATTACACCATAAATAATCATTAAGTACTCAATTGGGCCAACATACAACAATACCCACACTTGAAGATCCAAATTGGGAAAATGGGGGATTCCATGGGTTCTTAGGGGAATTCATCATATAAAAACAATAATTCATCAATTCAATCATAATTCATCATAAATCAACCATTGGAAACGTTTTAGAAAGGAACCCACGACTTAGAATGAAACCCTAACTTTTTGGGGAAAACACTAGTTTAGAAATTGAACTTTGAAGGGGATCTATGGGTGAAGGCTACCCATAGATGATAAGATACCATACCTTATGAAGATTTCCTCATGAAATTGAAGAGAAAAGGCTGCTTCTTTAACCCTAGACTTGCCCTTCTTCTTCTTCTTCTTCTTCAATGGATGTTTTAGTGAGAGAAATATTGGAGAGGGAAGTGGGTTATGATTTGGGTCTTGTGATTTATGAAGTAAATAAGTTAGTTAATGGTTTAAAAGTACTTATTTAAGTCTATAAGAATGAATTAGAAGGATCCTACACTAAAATAATTACTTTAGGAATTACCTAAATTGACTTACCTTTGGCCGAATCTAAGGCAACATTGCAGGCCCCATCCATGACCCCCACCCACGGTGCGTGGATGGATCCACAAATCCTACTGGTCACTCATGGGTTGGGGTCTGCATCTCCTCAACTTGGTCCTTGACCCACGACTTGGTTTCACAGGGCGTGGATGGACCTACGCCTAGTAGGTCCCATCCGTAGGTCACACAATTAGGCAGTTTTTGGGCAGCTTGGGGTTAGGCTTTAGGGTCCTCCTCAATGACCCCTTGGTTGATCCTTGGGGGGTCGTAGCTTGACGTTTAACCCCTATACCCCTCAACCTAAGTTTGGGAAACCATTTTACACTTCTAACTACACCAAACTCAAAAATTATCACGTAAGGCTCTAGTTTCAACTACTAGATTATCTGGGATGTTACATTATCTCCCCCTTGGAACATTCATCCTCGATTGACATTTCTAAACAACTCTAAGAATTAAAGACTCAAGACTAGCAGTCCATCTTGCATGAAAAATCTGAATGCACATAAACAAGGAGAAAAACTCCAACTCCAACTAAACGTACTCAATACAACACAAGGAAATAGGAACTACATCCAATAACCCATTTATGCATGAGATTCTCATAACTAGTCATATTCAAGGAGGAACTACCATCTCATAGTCATAACATTCTCAAAATACTCTCATGGAGCTCATATGCAATTTAACTTTCAAAAAATATTTTATTCAAGGAGGAATCTCTCAACTCCAAACTAAAACATGTTCATATTCTTCTCATGAAGTACAATAGGCAACTCATACTCAAAGCACTAAAACATGAGGAAAATAATTCACATAAACTCGTTTTCTTTCAAAACACAAGTTTTCATGAACATGCATTATATACGTAAATCATGGCAACCCATAAGCACATAACAACCTTGCTAGCTAGGCATACCATCTCGTCATTGGGAGTAAGCTTATACAAACTCTTCTAAACATCATCTATCACATAATCATAGGAGGAACTAGCTTCTCCAAATAAAAGCAATCTCAACACAACATTATGGAAGCCAATATGCCATTCTATCAAAAGCATAACAAAGCATGTTCATCAAATCACCTCACAAAGTCAAATATGCAATCATCATACTAAATGCACAACAACAAGAGGAACATATAAATCATGAAAGCTCATTTGCATGCTAAACATGAATTCTCTCATGAGCATGCATAACATAATGGGATTATGGAAATTTTGTAAAATACACATGACTCCCAAAATATAATACAAGCCCATAAAAGAAATCTTGGTCACAAGCTCAAATAGGAATAGAAGAAAGGAATGAGGATATCGGGACTCTAAATCAATATTGCTATCTAAGCATACCATCTGCCCCTTGGTAGTAAGCCCCCTACTAAGACCTCAAATACTTCTCCTTTCAAACAATCCCAAAGAATGACCAAAACTCATAATAACCTTACTGGGTTCTAAAACCAATAGAGGTCTAATAACCATGCATCCAAACTCTACCAAAGTTAACAAGAGTAACTCTATGGGATAAGGAAATTATGGAGCACATATAATATACAAGACAACATAAAAGGTTATCAAGTCATAAAATACAAGCAACTCCGGAATCTAATATGCATAAAACACATATCGGGAGAAACTTTCAAAGGACTCCCTCATTACCTCTTAGCTTGCTTCCTCTCTCTTCCTCTAGCCTTAAGTATCGGGCAATCTCTTATTTTGTGGCCACTTCCACCACAACCATAACAACCCTTCATGTTGGTACTTACCATCATGCCTTTTTCCACACCTAGCACAAGTAGGATTAATCACATAAGATTCACTACCACTCACTCCTTGAGATTTAGGGGTAGACATACTCTTTTGTTTAAACTTTGGGGAACCTTAGAAGAGCTTTGTCCATAAAATCTTTCTTGAGAGGAATTATCATCATCCAACCTATGCCTCTTTGTTCCTCTAGACCTCTTTTCAAGTTTCTCCTTTTCAAACCAGTGAGCATGAACCACAAGAAAATCAATGTGCATATCATTATCCAATATAGCCATACGACATTCTTTTGCTATCAAGTTGGACACACCCGACACAAACTTACTCATCTTCATCCTAGGGTCGGCCACTATGGATGGAACATATCTTGACAACTTAGTGAACACTCGAGCATACTCCTCAACACTAATCCTATCTTTGGCGAAGGTTAATAAACTCAAGTATCTTAGCCTCTCTCATCTCTAAAGGGAAAAACCTATCAAGAAAACCATTCTTAAATCTTTCCCATTCCATGGGACCCACTTTTACCGGCCTTGCTTCTTTTCATTGGTTAAACCAAAGTTGAGAAACATCCTTCAATTGATAAGCGGCCAGTTCCGCCTTTTCTACCAGAGTCACTCCCACAAAATTCAACACCCTTGAGATCTCATCTATGAACTCTTGAGGGTCTTCCTCAATCTTTGACCCATAGAATTCTGAAATTTCTATCCCGACTTGAGTCAACAATTGAAAACCATACCTAATCTTCTCATTAGACATTAAGTCAACCAGAACTTAAAGGGCTTGAGGAGGAGCTCCTTGATCATCATTTTCTCCTTAAACTCCACTGGTGAAAGCTCCTTGAGTAGTCATATCCTGTAGACCACCGGATAAGGATTAGAAGAAAGACCCTATAAAGTTAAACTCTATCGCACGACTTAAGAGTAATGAAGAAGTGGAATTTCCTAAGCATCTTGTAGCCTCTCATATATAAGGTAGAACTAAATATATTAGCTTTAAGGTCGATCCACTAGCTAAAGACCTACGTGGGCACATAGTTATAGGATAGGGAGATTGCTACTAGAAACCCCAAACCTATTGTATTGATGGGGGAGCTTCCATCTCATCAGATTATCTTTAGAAAACCTGTCCTTTGAATTGATAGGAGGGCCTCTACCTCGTATACCATATCCACTCGGTGCTAAGCATTATTTCCCAAAATTACATGTTTAGTCTTGAATTGAATTTACATGCATGAAGGAGTATCTTACCCTTCATCCAACCCAACTCATAAAATAGCTCATAGATTCAATTGGTGAGAATGGACTTTCAACCTTGGATTCATCATCAATTATGTGAGGAAATCTTTCACATCATAATCATGTGTTTTCATGAGAATAGACTTTCAATCAACACAAGAAGATTATCATGTTCATGTACATTTCATGCATATTAATGTAAAGGTGCATATGAGAAATAGCCTTTCAATTAACACCATAGATACATCATATAATCATACTCATGCATGGACTGTGTGTTATTGTCCTTTCAATGACACAACAATAACATTATCATCGTAGACACTTCACTCTCAAAGTGTTCATAAAGCATGTAAATAATATCACAACCATGCATAATTCTCATATCTTGCATACGAGGATCATAGATCACATAAAATCGATACATCTAGCATTCATTATATTACACATGGATATAATCGTAATTCAAGTAGTTCATTCATTGTATTCATAAGCTCATGTACTCATATTATAGGTCATGTGGGTAAAGTCCTTCCACAATAATACCATATACAATTTAACATGCATAATAACTTCCTTCTTAAAGCCTCAACATTCATAGCTCATTAATTTTAGCTTTTACCCTTTAAGGCCTTAGAAGTCATCTTCATACTACAAGCTTTACTCTCAAGCAATACCTCACATGGTCATCATGTAAACCTAACTCTCAAGGTAAACTAACCACATGTTTCATTCTTAACCAATTATAGTCATATAGCATCAAGTAAACTCAATCTCTATACTACTTAACCATGATCCATCATATAAGCCCTAACCTAATTCATTCATGTCTACTAGCTTTACTTATAAGAAATTCATATCTAGGTCATCTAATTTGAGGCAATTCATTAAGAAGTTCATCAATCTTAGAAGGTCACACCTAAACCCTCAATTTGCCTCTTTCATAGCATAACACTTGACCATATCTCTTTCACCCTAGAATCTTAGGTTGCTCAAGAATACATACATAATCATACTAAAATCATGCAATTACACCATAAACAATCATTAAGTACTCAATTGAGCCAACATACAATAATACCCACACTTGAAGATCCAAATTGGGAAAATGAGGGATTTCATGGGTTCTTGGGGGAATTCATCATAAACCAACAATAATTGATCAATTAAATCATAATTCATCATAAATCAACCATTGGAAACGTTTTAGAAAGGAACCCATGACTTAGAGTGAAACCCTAACTTTTTGGGGAAAACACTAGTTTTGAAATTGAACTTTGAAGGGGCTCTATGGGTGAAGGCTACCCATAGATGATAAGCTACCATACCATATGAATATTTCCTCACAAAATTGAAGAGAAAAGACTATTCCTTGAACCCTAGACTTGACTTTCTTCTTCTTCTTCTTCTTCTTCTTCTTCTTCTTCTTCTTCTTCTTCTTCTTCTTCTTCTTCTTCTTCTTCTTCTTCTTCTTCTTCTTTTAGTGAGAGAAATATTGGAGAGGGAGGTTGGTTATGATTTGGGTCTTGTGATTTATGATGTAAATAGGTTAGTTAATGGTGTAAAAGTACTTATATAAGTCTATTAAAATGAATTAGAATGACCCTACACTAAAAAAATTACTTTAGGAATTACCTAAAGTGACTTATCTTTGGCCAAATCTGAGGCAGCATTACAGGCCCCATCCACGACGCCCACCCACAGTGCGTGGATGGATCCATAGACCCTACTAGTCACTCGTCGGTTGGGGTTTGCATTTCCTCAACTTGGCCCTTGACCCATGACTTGGGTCCACGAGGCGTGGATGGACCTACACCCAGTATATCCCATCCGTAGGTCACACAATTGGGCAATTTTGGGGCAGCTTGGGGTTAGGCTTTAGGCTTTGAGGCAGCTTGGTCCTTGGGGGGTTGTACCTTGATGTTTAACTTCTAAACTCCTCAACCCAAGTTCGGAAACCATTTTACACTTCTAAACCCCACGCCAAACTCAAAAACTCTCACGTGAGGCTCTAGTTTCACCTACTAGTTTGTCTAGGATGCTATAGAAAGATATAAATGGAATCCTCTGGATGCAAGGTGGCTCACGAAAGCTAACTCAAACTGATGTGGTATCAACGAAGCGCATGTTGATGACCATGTTTACTTGTATACGCATTATACAAGATGTAGGCCAAATGGAGTCACTACATGGAATGTACGAGCATGTAAGGAGAACTCTAAAGCACAGACAAAAGCTTGAACCATTAAAAAAGAAGCGCATACTAACCTCATCTCAACTCAACTCGACTCAACTCAAGGATACTCAAACTCAGAAGTACTCAACTTAGTTCAATATAAAAACAATAATAAAGATGCATTATAAATAAAGCTTTTAAAAAAGTAGATAATAACTCAATGTATTTAAGAATACAAAATAAACTCTTTTGCTCTTATTTGGGAGATTCTCTAACCAACAATCATCTCTATGAGCTATCTGCTGATACAACGTCTCTCTCATGCTTCCAGAACTATCATATACCTTGCCAGAGTATATGATATCCTCAACTAAGTGGATCCACTAAGCTATGCTTAAAAATCAACAAGGAATCATTTAAAAAGTATGACCCTTTCTACCCACGTTGGCTACATGGTTTATGAAGACATTGAGTTATTTAAATCGTCCCCATATCGGTGCTCAATAATACTCCCAATAATATCACTCAACTCATATGTTTAAAAACATTTCATCATCCTTAAAATGTGAGAATATTACTCAAAAGGTTCTCTTAAAAGAGATTATACTCAAAACTCCTCATGGAATCATTTGGAAATCGATGTCTCCTTTCATTTTCAATGTAAAAATTTTTACTATTGGGAATACTTAGTTCCCATATATTCATTTTGAAAAATAAAATTCAACTCTACTCATCCTCATACTCAAGAACTCAAGTCTTAAAGCAAGTTTTAAAAGTTTGTAAAAGACTTCTAAAAGGACTCAAAGAACTCCCCCGAACTTGACTCTTAATATTTTCTTGAATTTAAAATGTGAATTCAAGAGTTATGATTCTTGATATGAAGGATCTCACGATGATTTAATGTCATTTAGAATAGTAAAATCAGGAAGGGAGTGAAGGTACACTTTAAAAGAACTCACACAATTCGAACGACGGAAAAGAGACAGGGCAGGTGACCCTGGCACACTGAGTGGCATGGGGCACCAGTGCCTTAACTTCAGAGGCAACTTTCTGGCTCACTGCTGGCGCGGCACACCAACCCCTTGCCCAAAAAATCCGACGAATTTTGCTTCTCGATTTTTTGCCCTAATTTACCTAGAATCGAATGGTTTCTTTCAAACTCTCTTAGATTCATTTACCCAACTTAATTACATGAAAATATACTCAAAAACCCTCAAGAACAATACTCATTAACAAGATCCTCTCCTCAAGAACTCAATCAAACATCATAATTCAAGAACGAAAACAACACCTCAAGAATTTCATCAAGAACCTCAATATACTCAATATCATGGATAAATTTGAAAGTGGAAACTCATGATTGACGTGTGGGTGAATGAACCCAACACTATGAAAACTTACATACCTTAATTTGGCGAAACAAATCCTCAATTCACAAGAAATCTTGGCGAGAGCTTGAACTCCTCCTTGTTTCATCCTCTTGAACTCATCTCAAAACCCTAAGCTTGATTTTGAATTATGAAAATTGATCTAGGTCAGATTAGAACCCTAAAACATTTCCAAAATTTTTTAAAGCTAAAGGGGTAAGGAAAAGACCAAAATAACTCTCATTAATTTGGGTAAATTTTCTTAACTGGATAGACTGACTTCAAACGAGCATATCTCCCTCATCTGAACTTGGAATTTAGCAAACTCTATGGCTTTAGAAAGAGGATTCAAGACCTTTCATTTAATATCTTATAGGCCACTTAACTCATAATTTACTGAAATTTATGGTCGTTTGAAGTTGACCCAAAACTCACAACTTAAGCTTAACTTGAACAAATCTCAATTTAGCTCTTTCCAAATTAGTTCTTTCTAAATTTATCCCTTTCTAAGGCTCAGGTGTTACAAAATCATCAGTTTTTATAATAAAGGTTTTTGTTCACAATCTAAGATGGAAATTAGACATACTATCGGTACAATTGTAGCACAAGATTATATATAATTTGTCTTGATTATAGGAACATTATAGTTCCAACTTTTTGTGCTAGTGCATTTTGTATGTATTGAACGAGACCGAGGAAATAGTTGCTTTAGACTGACTGACAAAAGCATATTATCTAAATTGTTAAATGTACTTATATTCTTAATTCTGATATAAATATTATGATGCATATATATTAATTATCGTTTTGATTTATTACAAGGTGATATTCTGAGATGGGTCAATATGCATGGTAGATTGGATGATAATAATATATACTAGTGAAATAATAACTTAGTTGATATAATCCAGTCTCGAGATAGAGATTCATAATATGTCATTTTGAGAAGCTTATAAGTTTTCATCGTGTCAAACCTTGCCAGGAGATTTATGAATCCGACACATGAAATAAGTTAAACAGTGCTCTAAAGGAAATTACTCGTTGGATTAAATTCATTAGTAATTTAATTTATTGATTAGTATCTGCAATCTTAACATGGTGAAATACATAAGTGTTTAATGTGGAATTTTGAAATATAAATAAGAGTGAAACTACGAATTTCTAGTGGAATTATTTGTAATTTATTATGGTAAGAATAATTTAAATTAATTATTTTGAATTATATCCCTAATAGGAAGCCTCAGTAAATAATTCTTTAGTCCCTACAGTGCCCGTATTTAACTAGAACTCAGAAACCTATTTCTATAAAAAGAGGAAGAAAATAACGTGTGTTTTTTTCAAGAAAAATGTGGGTTTTCTTCTCCGTTTTGGACTGGGAAGAAATCTCTATAAATAGGTGTTCTTCTAACCTAGAAAAGGAATCAATTTTCTATACGATACTTGTCCACCCAAGTATTAAGAGAGTTCGGATGTGCACTTGGGATCACTTTAGCAGACCGTGAAACTGCTGTCTAACTTGTGGATCCACTTGAAGTTATCTACTCAAACTTCAAGAGGTAATTCTTGAAATAAACTTTAAAAAGCTTATGTGTTCAAGCATAAATGCGTTTGTTATCTATTATTCATGTAACCAACAAGATTTTGATATGCGTCCTGTTGTGAATATAGTTCTCCAACAAAATCAACCAATATTTAATTACTTAATGAACTATTCAAATTCTACTAATATTTGTATTAACAAATAAGTTACTAATTTAGAAGTTTTAGAATTTAAAAAGCCTATATATATATATATATATATATATATATATATATATATATATATATATATATATATATATATATATATATATATATATATATATATATATATATATATAAGCTGAATCGTTGCTGATATGACATGCTTCTAAAGCTAGAATTCATATTTATCTTTTATCTCATTTTTTGACATTTTTTATGTATCACTTATTTTGTAACTAAATAAAAATAAATATTGTACCAAATTTATTGAATTTTATTAAATTATGTAATAATCATTAAACATTTTACAGTAAATATTGCTTAAAATCAATGTTATTCATATCTTTTTAAAACCTTTCTCAATTCCTTCTTTTACGTTGGTTTTTTTGTCCTCTTAATCTCACAATTAATATCATACATATCTTTTCCTTAAATTGTTCTAATTCTTTCTTGTTTTACTTATTTAATCCATTCCAAGTAAGTTAAAATCTTACTACATCTTTCCTTCCTAATTTGATTATACTCATCAAGTAAGTTAAAATCTTACTACATTATTTCTTCCTTATTTCATTATATTCATCAAGTAAATTAAAAATCTTACTACATTGTTTCTTTCTTATTTGATTATATTTATTGTATATTTCTATTGAGTTTTAGGTTTCATACATCATCAAAGACTTGTGGATATTTTATTTGACAAAGTAAAAGTTAGGATGAAATTTCAAGTTTGAATTTGGCAAAAATGATCATTCCATTTCTGAATAAGATAGTTTTTTCAACCTCTGTGTATTTATTCGTATTTGTTAATCATCATCTTCCTACATTTCTTTATTCCTCTTTCAGTATGAGGTTTTATTTATGTATATTAATTATTGAAAAAGTAAATTACTATTATACCGATCTCATTAAGTACATGATTTTTAAAGAAAATTATATTTTCTTATTCATATATTTTTTGTTGGTTTAACTTTGCATATATATATATTTTTTTTGCAGGGCAAAAATTTCATTAAACATAAAATCAAAGCACATAATCGATCATGATAAGACAATGATCATTGAAACACTATTCTAGATTAATTTCTTTTAAAAACTTTCATCTACATGCAAGGTCGGTATATTTGTGATTAAATATTTTTTTTGTTCTATATAAGTTTTGTATTATTGTAAGTGTTTCAATGAGAGCTTTAGAAGATGTAATGTGATATTTGAAAATTCACATTTCTTTTCACGAGGATTGAATTGCTATAAAAATATATAATTTTAGGGATTGAAAAGGTGATGTAGCACTTATTTTTTCCAAGAAATATCGTTATCTTCTCTCCCCCTTATTTTTGTTGTCTTTTTTCTATTTTTTCTATTTATTTATATAATAGTTTTAAAAAAATTGATCCTGGGTTATTTTATATTGCAATAATTTATATGTATACATAATAGTATAGTTAAGGAATATAGAAAGTTATTTTGAGACCTCTCTTTGGCAAAGAAATACAATTGCAATATATTTTTGGACTATTTTTCTATTTATTTTTATTTATGTGTTATATAAAATAATATTAATAGTATCACTCATTTAACTCTTTTAATTATAATAGATATACAATTTAAAAAAGTTAAAATAATCTTTTTTTTTTAAAAAAAATCTTTAATATAAAAATTAGTGCTCTTCATTTTTATTATCCCCACAATTTTGTATTATCACAACCCCTTAGATAATTATTAACAAAAACTCGAAAAATTGTGCATTGGTTTTGTATTTTTCTTCTAATTTTCAATGATTAAGGTCTTAGAAAATATCTCTTTATTTGTAAGACTTTGCAGAAATTATCACATTAGTCTTTTACCATGGAGGACTCGCGAGGTCCATATACCGACAAAGACGATCTCCACATGTCTGTGTGGATGATGTCAACGCACTATCATAAATCAAACAATTTCCGCATAGGCGATCTCCATGTGCCCAAATTATAATCTTAACATCTCACAATCTCTAGCACGGACAATCTCCATGTGCCCAACTTATACTAAATCTCATGTCAATGCATGTGCACAATATGATTTCAATAAAAGGGGATGATGATGCATCTCAATCAATCAAATATCGATATGATATATAATCACCTCAACTATCACAAATATATGAGTTCAATAAAGAAAAACAATCCATAACATCTAGCTAATTGAAATAAGTAGGAAGGAGTTAATAATTTGAAATAGTCATTTTTGGACAGAATGAAAATCTAGAAATTTTGCTAAGTTAGAATAAGTTGAGTTTTGGTCAACTTGAAACGGCCATAACTCCTAGCTCAGGATGATTTAGGTGTACTTTCAGATATGGTAGAAAAGCCCTTGGAATAATCTTATTAACGCCGCTGAGTTTGCATGATTCCGAGTTCGTATGAGTGAGATATGCCCTTTGGAAGTTGGGTTGTTTGATTAAGGAAAGTCTAATCCGAATTTTGGATGGGTATTTTAGTCTTTTCCTTACCAATTGTTTTAATTCATTTTTAGGAGTTTAATTGGGGTAAAGTCATATTTTAGTTAGTTTAGAAAAGTTGAAGTTCACGCTAGGGCTTGGAGAAAAGAGAAAGGAGGAGAAAGGAGGAGAAAGGAGGAGAAAGGAGAAGAGAAATCAAGAATCGTCAAGACCGTTCAAGTTTAGCTTGTGGATTTCGTTAAGGGGTTGATCCCTATGAGGCATGTGAGATCACATAGAGATGGGTTAGTCAACCCACGTGCCAATCATGATTCAATTCAGCAAAGTTTATTAGATTCGAAAGTAAATCCCTTGAATTTATGATGAAGTTCGTTTAAATCCTTGTGGGTTGTGTTGTCAGATTTTCTTGAGATTGATTCATGTTTTTAGATGTGTTTTCAAGTAGAATCTGATGTATATTGAGGGTATAAATGATTCTAAGTGTTTGGGGAATGAACCAATTGAGTTTAGAGGGTTTAGAGATGAAAAACGGAGAAGAAAAGTCATCAAACACCTAGGGAAAGGGGTGGGGTGTCGCGCCAGCCAACGCACCCCAAAAGGCTCTCTGAAGTTTTACCCTTGGGGTGCCGCGCCAGCCAGCGCGTCCCAAGACTGTATCTGATCTTCACCCTTTGGCGCCCTGCGCCTCTCAGAGCGCCAGGGACGCCAGTTCTTCCCATTTCTTCCCCAACTTTCCTTACTAGTTCCTTAGCAATGTACCTATGTTTTTTAGTTGATTTCAACACTCTTAGGTACATCTAAACATCATGAAATCATCCATAAACATGAGATCATGAACCTTGAATCCATAGTTCAATTCAAGGAAAGTTAAGAGTCAAGTCTAGAAGTTATGAAGCAAGTCAAGAGAAGTTCATAAAGTTTTCAAAAGTCTTTCGCAAACGTTTTAACTTTGTTTTAAGACTTAAAGTTCAAGTTAAGTAAAGGGTGGTGGAGGAACACGAAGGAGTAGAAGATATAGCTCCTCCCCACCGACAACCACTAGCTCCAAGGGGTCGGTGGGGAGGAGTTTATAGCTGAACAAAAAAAGCGAGAAGAAGAAAGAGATTAGGACATATCCCACATACAGACTCAGATGGATATACTTACGAAGCATATCATGGAAGGTTCAAAGAAGGTGAATGTTGTAGGAGCCTCAAACATGTATGAAGATCAGGATATTAACTTAGATGAAGAGGCCAAATACTTAGGCAATCAAGGTGGTTTCAAGAATTATAACTCGAGAAACTAAGGATATAATTCTGGAAATACAGGTCGAAACTACTCCAGAGAGAAAGTCAGGATGACATGCCAGCAAATAGACAACAAGACAACTGGCAAAACAGAGATGGTTATAGGAATGAACGTAGTGGTGTTTATGCGCCCCATCGTGCAAGTGGTAGTTCCAGCGGGTCCAAACTAGAAGATATGTTGGCTAAGGTGTTGCAGAAGGTTTAATCAACTGATGCAGGTGTGAAAGAGATGAAGGGTGATTTCTCCAGTATGTTTCAACTAGTGGATTCACACACCACTTCCATCAAGCAGATAAAGCAATACTTGGGACAACTATTAGCATCATTGAACCAAAGAAAGATGATCCACTACCAAGTTACACTATCCCGAATCCCAAGAAAGATGGACACTGCATGGCCATCACCACTAAAAGCGGTAAGGTCATTAACTAGCCAAAATCTGTAGGTAATGAGTAGGAACATAGTATAAAGGGAAATGAAGAAGAAGAGGTTGAAGCTGAACAAATAGATGATATAGGGGCTTAACCAATAGCAAAGCCAGCGGAGAGGAAGGAAAAACAAGTTGAAGAAACTTTGCCTACAACAGATATCGTGACCGCCTCCTTATTTCCCTCAAAGAATCAAGAAGAAAGCCGATGATGGGAAGTTTGCAAAGTTCATAACTATGCTGAGACAGTTATTAGTGAACATCCCGTTGGTGGAAGCTTTGGAGCAGATGCGAAGATAGGCTAAGTTTATGAAGGACTTAGTCACAAAGAAAAGAGCTGTAAGTTTTGATCTAATTAAAAATATTCATCATTCTAGTGTTATTGCTACAAGGTCTTTGGTGCAGAAAAAGGAGGATCCAGGTGCATTCACTATACCATGCACCATTGGATCATTTGAGTTTGCAAAGGCCTTGTGCAATTTAGGGGCAAGTATAAATCTGATGTCTCTGGCCATCTACAAGCAACTAGGCTTGGGGTTCCAATACCCACCGCGATTAGGTTTACGATGGCAGATAGGTCAGTGAAGCGGCCGTTGGTATTTTATGTGATGTGCTCGTAAAATTGGGCAGTTTCATCTTTCCAGCAGACTTCGTGATTCTGGATTGCAAAGTATACTTTGAGGTTCCCATAATTTTGGGAAGGTCGTTCTTGGTTACAGGCCGAGCTTTGGTTGATGTTGAGAGTGGAGAGCTGAAATTTAGGCTCAATAATTATGAGGTAAGGTTTAAGATTTGCAAGTCTATAAACCAACCACAAGCATGAATGTGGTGTTTGCGATACAGGTCTTTGATGAAGGGAAGTTGGAAGTTGCTATTTAGGAAAAGTTTGCTGTTGAAACATTAGCAGTCCTGCTAATGAATTTTCAAGAAGACTATCGAAATGATTATGTGCAGACTATGAATGCTCTACAGGGCATGGGAACACATTCTTATGCTCCAAAGAAATTAGACCTAGATCTGAAAAATAGGTCAAATCCTCCAGCAAAGCCGTCCATTAAGGAGCCACTTGTACTGGAACTTAAACAGATACCCAGTCACCTAAGGTATGTCTCTTTGGGTGCTAACAATACTTTGACAATCATTTTGACTACAGATTTGAATGATGAATAGGTGCAAGCAATGATCAGAGTTTTGATAAGGTACAAAAGGGCAATTAGGTGGACCATTGCTAACATCATTCAGATATCTCCGGGTATCTGCACTCATAAGATTCAACTTGAAGAGGATTGCAGCCCGAGCATAGAGTACCAGAGGAGGTTAAATCCATAAATGCAAGAAGTGATAAAAAAAGAGATCATAAAGTGCTTGGATGCAGGGGTGGTGTACCCTATTTCTGACAGTCATTGGGTTAGCCTAGTGCATTATGTGCCCAAGAAGTATGGTATGACAGTGGTAGGCAATGCAAAGAATGAGTTGATTCCACAAAGACCAGTCACTGGATGGCGAGTTTGCATATATTACAGGAAGCTGAACAAGTGGACCTTGAAGGACCACTTCCTAATGTCATTTATGGACCAAATGCTTGATAGGTTGGCTGGCAAAGGGTGGTACTGTTTCTTAGATGGATACTATGGGTACAACCAGATATCAATTGCTCGCTCATGAAGATCAGGAAAAGACTACCTTTACATGTCCTTATGGTACTTTTGCATTCAAACACATGCCATTTCGATTATGTAATACACCAGTAACTTTCTAGAGGTGTATGATGTCCATCTTCTCGGATATGGTAGAGGACACTGTAGAGGTGTTCATGGACAATTTTTTTGTGGTAGGTGACACATTTGATGATTGTTTGTTGAATCTTAGCAAGGATTTACACAGATGCAATGAGGCTAATTTTGTGCCGAACTGGGAGAAGTACCATTTCATGGTTAAGGAAGGAATATTCCTAGGCCATAAGGTGTCACAGAAGGGACAAGAGATGGACAAAGCAAAGATTTAGGTCATTGAAAAGTTGCCCCCACCTATCTCTGTGAAAGGAATTTGAAGTTTTCTGGGCCATGCAGGATTCTATAGGCGATTCCTCAAGGATTTCTTAATAATTTCACATCCCTTGTGCAAGTTGTTAGAGAAAGAGGTAAAATTTACCTTTGATGATGCATGCCTGAAAGATTTTGAATGCTTAAAAGAGAAGCCGGTCTCTTCCCCAGTAATCATTGGATCAGATTTGGTGAAACCATTTGAGGTGATGTGTGATGCCAGTGGTACTGCCTTGGGAGTTGTGTTGGGGAGGAAGCGCATTAAGATCTTCCACCCGATCTACTATGCCAACAAATCGCTAAATGGAGCATAGTGCAATACACTGTTACTGAACAGAAACTACTAGTTGTGGTATATAATTTTGAGAAGTTCAGGGCATACTTGCTGGGCACTAGAGTGATAGTCCACATAGATCATGCATCACTGTGATATCTCATGGCGAAGAAAGATGCAAAGCTGATATTGATAAGATGGGTGTTGTTGCTTCAAGAATTTGACTTTGAAGTCAAAGACAAAAGGGGTTGTGAAAATCAAGTGGCAGATCACCTGTCTAGATTGGAGGCAGAAAACAAGGAGGAATTTGATTTAGACATAAATGAATCATTCCCAGATGAACAGGTATTAGCCGCCACTCTTGATCTCATTCCTTGGTTTGCTGACTTTGCTAACTCTCTTGTCTGTGATTTGATGCCCGAAGGGCTAACATTCTAGCAAAGGAAGAAATTCCTACATGATGTTGGAAATTATTTTTGGGATAAACCATTTTTGTACAAGGTGTGTGTTGATAACATCATTAGGCGATGTATCCCTGAGGCTGAGATGTTGCATATCTTAGAAGCTTGTCACTCCTCTCCAGTAGGTGGTCATCACAGAGGTGCCTGGATAGCCCACAAGATACTCCCGCGTGGGTACTACTGTCCTACAATCAATCAGGGCACAATTGATGTAGTAAAGAGTTGTGATGTATGCCAGCGGCAATGACCCATCTCTCGTCAGCATGAATTGCCAATGACACCTATGTTGGAGGTGGAACTGTTTGATGTGTGGGGAGTTGATTTCATGGGCCCATTTGTGAGCTCTTATAGGCAAAAGTACATACTAGTGCAATGGACTATGTGTCCAAATGGGTTGATGCAGTTGCCCTGCCTGAAAATGATAGTAAAAGTGTTGCTGGTTTTCTGAAGAAGAACATATTCTCAAGGTTTGGTACACCTAGAGTGATTATCAGCGATGGAGGCTCCCATTTCTGTAATAAAGTGTTCAGTGTACTTTTGGCTAAATATGGGGTTAAATAGCAGAAGGTGGCAACACCATATCATCTGCAGATAAGTGGCCAAGTTGAGGTATCGAAGTGGGATATCAAGGCGATTTTGGAAAAGATAGTGACTGCCAACAGGGCAGATTGGGCAAGAAAGTTGAATGATGATCTATAAGCATATCAGACAGCTTTCAAACACCTATTGGTAGGTCTCCATATCAGTTGGTGTTTGGAACAGCATGTCATTTGACTGTCGATCTAGAGCATAAGGCACTCTGGAAGTTGAACCTCAGTTGGAGTGAAACAATGAACCTGAGACTAGATTAGATCATTGAGATGGATGAATTTCATTTGAGGGCTTATGAGAGGTATGTTCTGTACAAGGAAATGATTAAGCGGTATCATGACAATTATATATAGAAAAGGAACTTCGGTCCTCGTGACTTGGAGCAGCTTTTAACTCAATACTTTGCTTGTTTCCTCGGAAACTAAGATCTAAATGGTCTAGACCATTAAAGGTCACTCATGTATTTTAGTTAGGTGCTATTGAACTTGCAAATGAAAAGGGCGAGAGGTTCAAAGCAAATGGTCATCGCATCAAATCATGCCTAGGAGTCCCAGAGGAAGTGAAAATAGTAAAGGAATGCAAGCTTGATGAAATCTGAGTAATCAAGTAACCTGTGTCGCGCCACAATGTTAAATTATACACTGCTTGGGAGGCTCTATTGTCAAGCAATCGAAGTGAAGTTCATTTTTTACCTTTTGGGAGAAATTTTTTGACATAATTCGAAGTAAGTTCCTCTAAATACTTCTTATAAGTTTGATCTTATCAATAAATAAGTTAGAACTACTATTATTTGGTCAAATTTTTAGCATTATTATGTGATGAATTATCATTGATGGTACTTAATTAGTGTGGGTTTGTTGAAATTGGGTCGACTTGGTAGTTTTCATTTATGGGTTTGATTTATTTGTGTGGGAATAGTGTTGTATAATGATGTAAGTGTGAATTTGAGTCCAAGTTGCGTAAGTCAAGTATGCCCATGTGAGTTTTGCCGGTAAACTATGGTGAAGTTGAGAACTTATAAGTATTTGTATGTAGGCATAGTCGGATTTGTATCGTGTGAGGCTAAATCATTGATATGCATGCCTAAGATTTGTGATTTGTGTCCAAAAAGGTGTTGTTGTGCTAAAATTGTTAGGAACCATGTTTTGGAAGCAATCGATTTAAATTGGATAGCAATATGTCAAAACAATGCCCAAGTGTAAGTACACGAGAGGTTTCACGAATTGTTCAAGGGAGCACAAACCGTGAAACCCATCGTGAACCACACTTGTGTGTTGTTGAGGCACTGGAAGTTTATCACGAGGGGCTTAATGGACTGTGGTCCTCATTATGGATCCTGGTAGCCTCCATAATAGCTTCACCTGTGAACTGCCACACATTGTTTTAGGGTCACGAAGGACATCATGGACCATAGTACTCACCACCACCCGTGGTGGCCTCCGTAATAAAAAAAACCAAATATTTTATTTTCTTTACAGTTAAATTTGTTTTTCAATTTGATTATGTGGCCCTTCCCAATGATAGATTGGGTGACGACATTCTTAAGGCAAAGTGTCACGTTGTACTTAAATAGGGGAAGTTTGAGTACCCTTTAGTGCGTCATTTTATGTGATTATTTTATTAAATCTTTTTTATTGTCTAACCTATCAGGTACTATGGGGCCCAGAAGAAAGTCTGCAGCTCTACATCCCTCACCACCTCCATCTCAACGCAAAGCGATAACGCAGCGGAATCTAGTAGCTCGAAGGTACAAGTCAATACTACAATCAAGGAACACTCTCCTCGAGCTACTAGATCTCGGACGGCGAGAGCCATTCTTTAGGACACTCATTCTAGTCTAAAGAGGAAAGTAGCGGATCCGGGAGTGGTGAGGCATATGGTAGTGGTTCCAGAAACTGTGAAGCATGTGGTAGCGATTCAAGAATCAGTAAGGAGTCTTATAGAGGCTCTCAAGAGGATGAAAATGCACCTCCACTAGAGGTAGGAGCGGAACCAAAAATAGGATCACAAGAAGAGGCAGATGATGAAGAGCAGGATAATGAAGCTATCACCGACGCTGCGATGGTCCAATATGTTCACCAATATGAAGTTGATCCTATGTTGAGACAACAAATAATTGACTTCTACCGGTCCAAGTGGACTGTAGACAGATCAGAAAATTTCTTCAAAAATAGGATAGTGTCCAAGTCGGGAAGATTTAGTAGTAGGCCAGTCATCCCGGAGACTAGAGTGGTGGTTTTGGACATCCAGTCATTCCCGACATCTACAGAATATTCCAGCTGCATCAGTTCGGATGGATGAAATTTTTTTTGAGGGAGTTCTCGGCTCATATGCCAGAACTCTGATGAATTTTGTTGCTGATACTTAAACTATAAAAAGGGGACAAAAGGTATTTTCCAACACATGGGGGCTGTTGAATTATGTGACGGTAAGGGGAAAATCTGTAGACATCTCCGAGGCCACAATCAACAGGATGTTACATGGTCCTGATTACACACCACCAGCCTCAGTCAGCCTATTTTTGAAGGTAAACAACATGCAGTCACGAGTGAGACTAAGATTCAGGATCCAATTTTGAAAGAGCGGATCATTGATGAGTCTGAGATTTAGACTCATTGAGGGCTTTGTTTTAATAGTTTTAGTATCCTCAAATGCCTAATTTATGCTATAAACTGATGTTAAAGCTTTGATTTTAAGGTATGTAGACTAAGGAGCAAGGGAAGGACACTACCAAGCAAAAAAGAGCAAACAAGCTGAAGATGTGAAGAAAATTGATCCTTGTGATCGCCAAGACCACTCGGTGGACCGTCGAGTGGCTCTTTAGCCCACCCAAAGTTCCAATGTGCCATCCTTCGGGAAGAACCAACTTGGTGACTGAAATGAGTAGTCGGTGAATCGTCGAACGACTCCGTGATGGCAACCTTGATCGCCCGAAGTCACAGAACCCTGAGGAAAAATGGCCAATGAAAATCGGCGATGGATTAGAGCAAAGGGAGGATCGTCGACCTGTTCGGCGAGGTACGACTTATTTCTCCCAATGGCTTTTCGGGCAAAAATTTGGGCAACTATATATTGGAATTTTAAATGAAATTTTACAGAGTTCTTTGAGTTCTAATTCCTGAGTCCTAGATTTCAAGTTTTCTCCTAGTTTTTGAGGTTCCATTGTAGACTTTGAAGATTTTGAGACTCAAACTTGAAGATTTGCAAGTGGGTTTTTTAATTTATTCAATTTGGACCATTGTAAAGACTTAAGAACCTTTATCCATATCATGGCTAATGTATTTGGTAATCGTTTCTCTATTTTTATGATGTGTGGCTAAGACCTCAATTCTTGAGGTGTGACCATGTGTTTATTCTTCTAATTATCTTATGGGTATTGTTTAATGATGAAATTGTTGTTTTAATGTGGGTTCTAATTTTTAGTTCTTGGATTGCTTGAGAGAGAGGTTTTGGAACCAAAGCTTTTGATTAATGATTGTAGGTATTGGGTTGATATGGGCTTAGCTCGAATGAAAGTGAATCCTAAACTCAATTCTACCCATCTAGCTCAAGAGAGTGGATGCATTAAGGTTGTGAGTTGTTTAACTTGTTAAGCTTGTTGATGTTTAAGAGAAATCGCCTGAACCGTAATAGTTGTTCTAGAGAAAGCTATTGCACTTATAGCCCAACCTACCTACAATGATTCAGAAAGTTATTGTTTAATTTAACTACCCATATAGTGTAATTAGCTTATAAATGATCACATCTCAAGAAATCCTCTTAATATTGTTCTTTTCCCTATTCTCGTACTTGATTCAACTGTTAATTGACAATCTAAACCCCCCATCTGACATTCGTTGTCACCCTCTTTGACTTGTTTGTATTTATTCGATAATATCTATTCCTGCAACTGCTTAGACCACTTTATAACTTCATAACTAAATTTAAACATGTACCGCTCCCTGTGGGTTCGACCCCAACTCTTTGTTAGGTTTTAGACTAGTTAACGATCGTGTACCCCTAGAATCGGATGAGGTGTATTTGAGACGTTAACCAAAAACAGGAGTCGTTATCAGGGACTAGTGTTGTTTAGAATTCTATTATTGAAGTGGAATTGTGAGCTTTTTATGTTGTAGTTGAATCGGCTTACTTTAGTTCATGTATGTGTTGGTTTGTTTGAACAGAGGAAGAGATGAACGTGAACGGGAGTAATGGTAGCCAAGTGGGCCACCAAGACGATATTGGGAATCTTAATGATGTGAATGACCCAATTCAATTGGGTGGTGTTGGTGCAGTTCGTCTACCTTCTGTTGAGGGTAATGTTGTCTTCCATGTTACAAGCACGATGCCACAACTCCTCGAAATGAAAGGATTATATTGAGGGCTAGCCCACGAAGAGCCCCATGAGCATATTCAGAATTTCGTGGATGTTTGTGATCCATTCTCATTCAAGAAAATATCACAAGAATCAGTCCATCTTAGGTTGTTACCATTCTCTTTGATGGGTGAAGCTACCAAAAGGTTAGCTGAGTTACCGAGGAATTCCATCACCAATTGGGATAAGCTAACCACAATATTCTATGTGAGATTCTTTCCCCCATCAAAGATGATGACATTCAGAGATAGTATCCAGGGTTTCAAAAGCTTAGAGGATGAACCTATCCATGAGACGTGGCTGAGATTTCAGTTCAGTGTCTTGACTCGTTGAACAAAGGAGTTGCCGATCAACTTGTTCCCAGAAGTATAATGCAACAACCCTATGAAGCAGTGTCTCAACTTCTTGATGGCATGACCAAGATAAATAGAGCATGGTACACTCGTGAGGACCACGTATCTCATCTCACTTTTAAGATGACAAAAGATCAGACCGAGAAGGATCAAGAAAGAGACCAAAATATGGCCAAAATGATGATCCAACTTGATTTATTATTGAAAAATGTGGTGGGTAGTGGGTTTAAGAGTGTAAATGATGTGGGTATTGGTGGACCAAACCCCGAAGAAGCACAATTTGAAGTGATGTACAATGAGGAAGTGAACTTCCTTGCAAATCAAGAAGGAGGATTTTGATCAAATTACCCAAGGTCGTGTGGAAATCCGAGTTGGAATAGAGATGATGGATGGAGAGATCATGATAGGGAATGGTGTGATCACAATGCTACTTAGAAGGAAAGGGATGATGACAAGGATAGATACATCCCACCCCAAGAACGCCAAAAGCCTAAAGAGCAAAGAGCTGACCAGGACAACTATTGTATGATAGACTTGCCTGCATACATTCTCAATAAGGTAGAAGGATCGGACAAAGTGTTGAAAGATATGAAGGAGGTGTCTCAAATCTCAATCAAACAGTGACTTCTCATTCAATCTCTATTAAACAACTAGAGACACAAATGGGTCAAATCTCGACTCAATTGAACCCACGGCAAAAAGGGGGGTTGCCTAGTGACACAACGGCCAACCCCAAGAATGAAGTTCGAATTGGTATTTTTGTTGTGCCACGATGTTAAATAAGGCACTTCTTGGGAGGCAACCCAAGTTTTTGATGTTTTGGTCATTGCTTTTGAATAATGGGTGTTGATTGTGTAGGTTGAAAAGTGAAAGTATTGGAGAGTGGCAATTAGGCAAGCCAAAAGTCTAGTTAATGACTCACTGAAGAGGTCGGCGACCCCGACTTGGACTACCCTTGGAACCACCCAGCTTGATAGGGGTTTCTACAAAACTCGGCGAGCCAAAAGCTTAGTAGGCGACTATCTGAATAGGTCGACGAGCCCGACTTTGTCTGCCCTTTGAACCCCCAAATTGTTGGGAGTTCTGTAAAACATGGCGAGCCAAATTACCACTTAGAGTGTCGTTGAGTGGGTCAGAGAGCCTGACTTATACCGTCGAGTGACGCACGAACTGAAAGGTTTTTAAAGGGGAATACGGTTTTAAATTCAAAAATCCTTCATTTTCTCACCTTTTCAACTCCCGTGCTCTCTGACCGATATTAGTTTTTTAGTTTTTTTCTCATATTTTTACTCTCATTCCGTTTGGGATCATTTCTCGGGATGGAATTTGGATTTACTTTTCCGCCTAGTTTTACAGATCTCATTTCAGCATAAAAGGTTGGTTTTCCGAACCCCAAACTCTATATATGGTTGAACTTGAATGCAATCGGTATTTTGTTGTTTAATATCATTGGGTAATCATCATGTGAGTGTTTATTTGCCTAATTTTAAGTAAAATTGTTATTAATCGGCCTTTAATCATGATTCTCGTATCTTAGCTTGTTGAAATCGAGTTAAAATTATTGGGTTGTGTTGAAAATGTGTTGGGTCTAGCAGGGTGAAGTCTGAGTAACCCCAGATTGTGCTAAATGTCATATTTTTCCCAATGATGGAGCGATTGACATCATTCTTAAGGGCAAAAGACGTCAATTGGCCAATTTTGGCCAAATCGGGGGAAGTTTGAGTACCCCAAGGGCTTGGGTAGTATGGATCTTGCCTTAATTTCATAGAGTAGGTGTTTAATTTTGTTTTCATGGATTGCACGCTTGATTTTGAAGTACGGGGTGAAAACTGGCACGTTGGGCCATTTGGCGAACTGTCGAGCTCGCCGAAAAGTTTGGCGGTTCTCCTAAGTCTCCATAGATCGCCCTTAATTTTCCTAAATATTGAGTTTTTGTTCTATAACTTTCGGCGATATGCCTGAGCTCACTGAGTTTACTCGGTGTCTCACCGAAATTACTTCTTGATCACCCTTCTGCGCCCCTAATTCCTTAAAATGCAATGTAACTTTAAGCAAGCTACTTTTAGTTTGCCAATTGGAGTTGGCGATCCGCCGAATGACCTTGGACAGTACCGACCAGCTTTGAATTTTTGAAATTTTTTTTGAAACTTTTGACGAGCCCGATCTGGCTCGCCAAAGTGGTTCGGCGACTCACCGACCGGTTCAGCGAGTCTTCCTATAATTCTTTTTTTGAAGTTTTTCTAGAATTTCTCTAAGTGTTCCTACATTATTTTGCTGGAATGTCTAGACCCAAGGTAGCCGATAAACACATGCCACCCCGAAAGCGGGCACGTGGAGTTGTTATAAATAAAGATGCTGCTGCATCCCGAGAAAAGGAAGCAAAACTCCCTACCAAGGGAGGAAAAGGCAAAAGGCAAAGGCAAGGCGCCCGTGGTTGAGACACCGGAGGCCACTCCAATAGTGAGGGAGTCTACGAGACACATCTCACCTCATCAGGCAGCGGGGGGGACTCACAAGATTCTCAAGCTTCTATCTCCCAACCTGAGGCCCGGAGAGAGTAACTATGCTCCAAGTCAATGAATGATCCGTCTAGGATCCCGGTGCCTCAGAATCCTCCTCCTTCTCTAGCTGCAGCTCTAGAGTATATAGTGGTCCCTGCACCACTAGTATAGGGTCCTCCTTCCTTGTCACTCAATCGACAAAAGCCGAGGGATTTATGACCATATTAGAGGAAAAGAGACTGTATACCGATGGTGTGGTGTACAGATATTCAGAGGTGTAGGACACTCTCAAATTTCATAGATTCAAGATTTTCACCAAACCCTGTGTCCCATACATTTCTACTTCCGGGAATTTTACTCAGCCTACGGTGATTTGGTGCCGAAAAGAAAGAAAAATGTTAGTGCCTTTAAGCTGGTAGATTTTGTGGTGGTCTAAGGCAAGAAGGTAAAATGTAGCACCGATGTCATAAATGTTGAATTTGGACCCACTTACGACTTTATGCATGACTACCAGAGCATGATCAAGACACAAACTCTGGATGACTTAAAAGGTTGGTTGGCCCCCCTTATCTCTAATGCCACCCCGAGGTGGATAGAGGCTGGTGCCCAGATCGAGAAGAAGGACCTGAACATTACTACCAAATATTGGTTCAGGTTCATCAGCAACACCATTATACCCTCACAGAATGAGTCTATTCTCCGCCACCCAAAAGAGGCTTGTAATGGGTCCATCATAACTACGAAGAGGCTGAATTTGGGATTGATTATTGAGAAGGAGATGACCATAAGGGCCAAGCATTTTTAGAACTTGCTCCCGTTTCCAATACTGATCACAAAGTTATGCCGACGGGCCTATGTTCCGAGAGATGAGTAGAGGGATATCGAGGTTACACCCAATTCTTCTACCGATATCCTGCGTATAGAGGCCGAGTACATGCATGATGAGGATGACAGAAGGAGGGCAGCCGCGGTGGACATCCCCTGAGGTTGATGTTGATATGCTACCCACAGAGACAGTCCTGTCCAATCAGGCCAGTGGGCCCTCAGGTACATCTGCACCTTCCACTTCTGAGACTCCGACTGCATCTGCTACACCCCATCCCCCTAGATCTTCTATTGCTACTGCTTTTACATCCCGACCCCCTATCACCCAGGCCATGCTTAACAAGATGGTCCATTTAGCCTATTATGTTGATGTGCGTGCCTTTTAAGTAGAGGTTGTTATGCCTGGGATGATATAGAGGGCGATAACTACTACCTTGGCCCCACTTAGGGTTTAGATGAAGTACTACAAGTTGGCACTAGATGCCCTTACCATTAGAGTCGCAGCATGCGAGCAGACTCGAGGTGTTTTAGATGAGGTTACAACCTTGAAGGCTGATATTACTGAGTTGAGAAAGGGTGTGGACTAGCTGAAGTCCACCGATATGTCTATGTTATTTGGGGCGGTAGAGATTCCTGATATGCCGAGTGCAGATATTCTAGCTTGTTCTGATGTGTCTCCGACTACCATCAGAGATGAGGTTAGAGCTGATGATGTTACCACTTATTTAGAGAATGAGACGGATGATGAGCATCTTAGTGTTCGTGAGGAGACAGTCTACGATGACCTGGTTAACTTGGAGGGTGCCATGTTTGAGACTGCTAGGCAAGCATCACTTTCAGGACATATCTATGGTGGGCTCCAATGGAGCCTAGGATATTGAGATATCGGGCACTAATGCCCAGACAAAGGGAGTTATGGATATGCAGGCTTCACACAGGCCTAGCCTGGCAAGATGATTCTCTTTGCCTCCTTTCTATTCTCTTTTTAGACATTTTTGTTTTTTAGTTGCATTTGAGGACAACTGTGTATTTTGTTGGGGGGTGAGGTATTTCCATACCTACCTCTTATTGTTGTTTTGTGAATATTGGCTTTATTTTGATTATTGTGTTTTTGTGAATATTGGAGCTTATTAGTACATATTTATCTTAGTTGATTTGATTATGGTTGTTGACAAATTGTGGCCCATTGTTTTAATTTGATGGTGTTAAAATGGTTGTGATCCAAGTTTAAAGTTTTGCCACCTCTTTTGTATGTGATTGTGGTTGTTCTTGTGCAAATTTGAGTGTCGGTTGTGGTCAATAAAAATGACTTGAATAGTGATCTTAATGGAACCAAATGATTGTGTGGCTACAATGAGTCAAACTAAGTTACATAGGTAATATGTGAACTTTTAGAATCACGTTGTGACTAGCCAATTGTTGATTAAGTCTCTTGTGATGAACATTGCATGCTAGCTAGAAAGTGTAGAGTCTTTTTTGATAATTGTACCAATGCCTTGTGTGGTGAGGTTGTCTTGAACATTGTGCTTGATGACACCTAAAATTTGCCCCATTGGTCCGATTGATTGAGTGAAGCAAGCAATTGAAATGATCTTAGGCAAGAATTTTGAAGAATGAGCCAATTTTACAATATACCTCTTAGTGGCCAACTTTGTGAGATGTGTGAACCTTGTTTGACACCTTTTGAGCCTATTCTTTTCTTGGAAGAAACTTGAACAACTTTGACCTCTTTATCCCATCTCCCATAACCTTTATGAAGTATTGGTTTGTTCCAATAGCCAATTTAGGCCAAAAGCCTAAGTTCGGGGTGTGGTGAAAAAGAAGGAAAGTCAAGAAGTGTGAAGATTCCTCCCTTTGATGGATTGTTTTGAAAAAGATGGAATCCCTCCATATAAAAAAAAAAAAAGAAAGAAAAGAAAGAGACTGAAAAAGAGCAAAAGTTGTGAAATAAAGTGTGTAAGAATAGTAAAAAAAATTGGGGTATCCGGTTATTCATGTTTAATTGAATAATGGGGAGCATTATGGACATGTTTGAATGTGAAATAGAAGGAGAAAAAGTGATTTTTAGGCCGTACTTCATGAAGGTAGAAGCCACTAAGCTAAATGACCATAATTTTACACTCAACCCCATTACAAGACTTAAAAAGACCTTTGTGATCTTTAGTGAGCTGAAATGAATGTTGGTTGAAAATAAAGGGCAAGCCTATGGCGGAGTCATGCATGTGTCCGTCTTTTTGAGTGTGATAGTTGTATGTGACTTCGAGATTTTAAATTTTTTTGAAGAATTTTTTGTGAATATGGAATCATCTTTGTTGTGAGGGCATTTGAGTACCTTTGTTGAGATTGAACTTACATTTGAAGCAAGCATTGTGAGCTTGAGTACACTTGATAATGGTGAGTCGCAATTTGAATCTTTGACCACACAATTGAGCATTGTATGTATAGTTTGAACCTTTTGTGTGCATTCATGTTGAGTCTTAAGCAACACTATTTGTAGACATCCTTGTTGAATGGATTGATCTTGAGTTTTACTTGAGGACAAGCAAAAGCTTATGTTTGGGGTGTTGATGAGTCTGAGATTTGGACTTATTTAGGGCTTTTTTTTTTTACAGTTTTAGTGTCCTCAAATGCCTAATTTATGCTATAAACTGATGTTGAGGCATTGATGTTCAGGTATATAGACTAATGAGTAAGGCAAGGACCTACTAGGCAAAAAGGAGCAAACAAGCTGAAGAAGTGACGAAAAGTGATCCTGGTGATCGCCAAGACCACTCGGTGGACCGCCGAGTGGCTTTTTAGCCTGTCCAAAGTTCCAGCGTGCCAACCCTGGGAAAGAACCAACTTGGCGACAGAATTGGGTAGTCGGCTAATCACCAAACGACTCCGCGATGGCAACCTTGATTGCCTAAAGTCACAGAACCCTGAGGACAAATTGCCAATGCAAACCAGCGATGGATTAGAGTAAAGGGCGGATCGCTGACCTATTTGGTGAAGCCCGAATTATTTCACCCAATAGCTTTATAGGCCAAAAACTGGGCAACTATAAAGTGGAATTTTGAATGAAATTTTAGAGAGTTCTTCCAATTCTCATTCATGAATTCTAGATTTCAAGTTTTCTCTTAGTTTTTGAGGTTCCATTGTAGACTTTGAAGCTTTTGAGGCTCAGATTTGAATATTTGCAAGTGGGTTTTTGAATTTATTCAATTCAGACCATTGTAAAGACTTGAGAACCTTTACCCAGATCATGGCTAATGTATTTGGTAATTGTTTCTCTATTTTTATGGTGTGTAGCTAAAACCCCAATTCTTGGGGTATGATCATGTGTTTATTTGTCTAAGTATCTTATGGGTATTGTTGTTTAATGATGAAATTGTTGTTTTAATGTGGGTTAAATATTTAGTTGTGTTTTAATATATGGATTGTAGTTTCAAATGCAATTCTAATTTTGAGTTATTGGCTTGCTTGAGAGAGAGGTTTTTGAACCAAAGCTTTTGATTAATGATTGTAGGTATTGGGTTGATATGGATTCAGCTTGAGAGAGTGAATCATAAACTCAATTCTACCCATCTAGCTCAAGAGAGTGGATGTGTTATGGTTGTGGGTTGTTTAACTTGTTAAGCTTGTCGATGTTAAAGAGAAATCGCCTGAACCGTAATAGTTGTTCAAGAGAAAGTTATTGCACTTATGGCCTAGCCTACCCATAATGATTCAGTAAGTTATTGTCAAATTTAAATTACCCATATAGCGTAATTAGCTTATAAACGATCACATCCTGAGAATTCCTCTTACTATTGTTGTTTCCCTGTTCTCGTACTTGATTCAGCTGTTATTTGACAATTCAAAACCCCCATTGGACATTCGTTGTCACCCCCTTTGACTTGTTTTATGTTTTTGATAATTTCTATTCCTATAACCACTTAGACCACTTTATAACTTCATAACTGAATTTAAACACGTACCGCTCCCTGTGGGTTCTACCCCAACTCTTTGTTGGATTTTATACTAGTTAACGATCGTCTACCCCTAGAATCGGATGAGGTGTATTTGAGACGTTAACTAGTCATGCGTTGGATAACAGGTTTAGTTACTTCAGAGGGGGAGACTGCGGCTTGGGTCACAAGAACATAGGTGCATATTACTAAGGCTTCACTGTCCTTTCCGGCCAAGGTCTAGTCGGCTGTTGTTTGTGCATAGTTGCGGCCTACAGCTAATGATAACACCCTGTCTCCATCACTTGCCTCCCGGTCAATATGGGCTAGATCATTGCAACGAAAATACGAGACAAAGCACTAAATGAGAGAGTCGGTCTGCCATTTCCCTATCTAATAGGGAAACTGTGTCTGCAAGCAAACATCCCTTCGAATAAGCTAGTAGACAGATGGGCTAAAGCTTACAAGCTCACTGTGGTATCCAAAATCAAAGATGTCGCCAACCATCTCTTTGGTGCGAGGCCGGAGCAGTGGGACCACTGGCATTCATACCCCATGTACCAGTCGACATTCCACACGCTGATAGAGGTTCGAAATAGAGTGAATCGTCATAGCCATCTGCAGGGGCACCACCACCACCAGTTTTGGCCTTACAAGCTAGAGGTACTTCCGTCATTATCCCTACTGTAGTCTTTCAAAGATTGGTTGCAAATCAAAGGCAGACTCGGGCTCTAGTTGACTAGATCGTGCTTAGACTACCTCAGGTAGTTCAGCGGGATGTATTAGATGCAGAGAAATGGCTAAAGGATGACAAGTCGACAGAATTGGCAGTACTCAAAGATAGGATGGACGGCCTTGAAGTCCATGTGCAGCATAAGTTACAGGCTGTCGATCTAGTGAATGCAGAGGAGTTGAAGACACAGTTGGCTGAAATGAGAGCCGAGATTGCTAAACTGGCAGAGAAGCTAGTCAGTGTACCTCCCCCGGTTGTCACAAAGTCTTTAATGAGCCTTTTCACTGAGCCCCCTCCCACTCAGGGCCTTAATGACTTTTGGGGAAACTGCCAAAAGCATATCCAGTAAGAGAAAACACAAGGTCGAGGAGTCTGATGAAGAGCAGGTGCAAGACCTCTCTAAGAAGGAAAGGAAACAAAATAAAAAGGCGCACAAGGAGTCAAAGAGGAAGGCTCGAGAAGAAGCAGCGTGTGAGCAACAACAATGAGATGTTTTGTTGGCTGGAGCCTCCAGCGGTTCCATACTAGCTCCTACTCCCACTATTCCAGCTGACCCAGTGCAAGTTTCTGACATTGCACCCGTTGATAAGGGTGTCGACACTGCTCCTACTATCGACGCCTAGTGCGCCTTAGGTATGACCCCTCTTCACAGCCCTGTATTGTATGGGGGGGGGGGGGTAGTGAGCAACATGTGTGTATGAAGGTTGGCTATGTGTTGTGATTGTCTGTTGTGTTTTTGATGAAATTGTGAAGTTTTTGTGTATTGAGCTATGCAACAGTTAAGTTTTAAGCCTTTGTATTATGTTTGAAATGATAATATGTATGGCCTTAATATGAAATTTGAGTGGCAGGCTCCTTGTATGACATCTTAGATACTCACGTGTTGAACATTGCTAGCTAGGAACATAACTTGGTTAACTAAGCAACTGAAAAATGTAGGCAGGTGTCATGTGCGTGTGAGGTTTGTATGAAGTTTGTCATTAGGTACAAAGCTAGAACTTGCGAAAGTTTGAAAATAACTAGATAAGAGATGACCATTAGGTCCTTTTTTATAAGCCCAGTAAAAACCAAAAATAAACTATCAAACGAAATCATGATCCTTGAACCCTTTTTGAGCCTTGCAAGTAATTTTATTCTTACCCGTTGATATCATATCCTTTGGTCTCCAAAGATACAATGCCACAACTCAGACCAAAAGCCTAAGTTGAGGGTGAGCACACCCCGAGTAAAAGAGGAAAAAGTGTAAGAAGAAGGTTCACTCAACCAGCGCTAAAAGCACAATGTCAAAAGAGCAAATTGATCAGGAATAATGTGCATGTTCAATGAAGCTGGTAGTATAAAAAAACAAAATAAAGGTGAAAATAAAGAAAAGAAAAGATAGTGTGGTTGCTGGGATGTACTGAAATGAGAGAAGATGGAATCGAGCGAATAAAGTTGTGTGCTAATTAAACGTTGGAGAACCAAGGTAAAACAGTCACTCATAAAACCATATATTCCATTCCCTAGCCTGAGCCTATGTTACAAGCCTATAAAGTCCTTCAGTGATCCTATTCCAATTGTTTGAAAGATAGAGTGTAGAAAACAAGGGAAAGCCTATGGTCTTTTGTTCTTAGTATTAGAAGCTCCTTGTGAGTGTGAGAATTGTATTTAGTCCCAATTATCATGTGTGAGGGAATTCTTTGATGTTAGGACACTATGTTTGTATTTGTAGTTAAACTGTGTTGGCTGACAATGTACACGAGCACAATCATGGTTGACTGTGAGTAATGAGATGTCATACATTGATCCTTGCATGATTAAATTGATGGTTTTGGATATAAGTTTTTTGTTAAGATAGCTAATGCATAAGTATGAAGAGGTGTTGGGTGTTCGAGAGTCAAATGTGTTGTTTTTATCATCACTTGAGGACAAGTAATGCTTCTAAGTTGAGGGTGTTGATGTGTCGTGAAATCTTGGCACATTTGATGCTCAAAACTAAGGATTAATACTAGAACCAAGTGTATTTAAATAAGATTTGATGTGTTTGTTGAATGGCTAGACAGGTTTACACTTGCGCGGGAAAAGTTGAAAAAAAGGCGCAAAATGAATATACTAAAGGGTACACCATGGAGCCCATCACGGGCCGTGGTTGTCCAGACAAGCCGTCCTGAAGCCCGTGAAGTGGAAGCAGTGAACCTAAAATGTGTGTTGTTGATGACCAATTCTATGTGAAGAACACAACCTAAGACGGGTCGTGGTCCTCATGAGGGATCGTGATGGAGGTCGTGAAGGAGTTCCAGGAGGCATGCAACAAGGAGTTAAATTTGGCATGGCTAAGTAAGGACCACATGAGCCCAAACGGGCCATGGTCCTCACAACGGTTCGTGATAGGGATCGTGCAGATTTTCTAGTGAAGAGGGCTTGAAGAGTTACGTTTTG
This sequence comes from Solanum pinnatisectum, assembly GCA_035578085.1. NCBI lineage: Eukaryota > Viridiplantae > Streptophyta > Magnoliopsida > Solanales > Solanaceae > Solanum > Solanum pinnatisectum. Next base: position 868,187 of record JAWPEI010000024.1, on the reverse strand, counting down.
GTGGACCAATTAAAGACCACGGAAGGCTTCACAGGCCGTGGTCATCATAACGGTCCATGATGTCGCCCGTGGTAGATTTCCAGTGGATAGGCCTTGAAGAGATGTGTTTTGAGTATGCCAAGTAAGGACCACAAAGGGCTTCACGGACCATGAAGCCCTTGACGGGTCATCATACTGTCCGTTATAAGTCCCGACATTTCAGTCTTACTTCGAGTAGGACTCTTTTTAGACCAACTATTTGAATTAATTAGGTTGTAATGTTGAATTATCTCGTCAGATCTTAAATGAGTGACTATTTTCTTAATATTCTCTACTTTGGTTTTTATCGATTAACATTGAAATCGATTTTGGAGCTTTGATTTTGGGTTTTCTGAATATCAAGTGTTCATTGAACTTCCAAACTTTCGTAAGTGATTTCTCTTAATGCATTCATACAAATCTTTGCTTATTTATTTAGAAGCATGAATGGCTAAACACCACAACTAGGGTTGTGGGAACTATGACTAAAATCTGAGTTTAGATTCGTAAAACGAGTAGAATGTAATTCATATTTGCATAACTTAGCTCAACTTCGTTAGTCATTTGTTTTACTGAGTGCACGCTTTAGAACTCGCTGGTATCTATCAATTGTTCAAGAGAAAATTGATAGTTTGGAAAAAGTTGGGCTAAACTATCGAATTAGAGTGAAAGTTCGAGTTTGAGAGAAAAGAACTTTGATCTAAACTTTGTGAGGGTAAAGTCGAATCACACTCTAATACTGAGAGGAATTGAGTGGAAAGTTATCCAATAAGACTGAGAAGTGTGAGATACACCTAACTCGCTTGTAATTTGCAAAGAATGAATTATCTTAAACTCGTCCATGAATCAACACCAGATGTAACGTCATAGGAAACACAACCCTGATTTCATTCATTTATCAATACAACTTTAAAATCAAGACTATGTTAATTGTCCTAATCTGGTTATCTCAACACTATTGGTTACTTGGACCTTACAACTAAACCCTATTTACATTTCGCAATTACCTTCTTTAGAAAATAATAACAACATTTGAATAATCGCGACAGTGAAACTATTTCTGTAAAGAAATTCTCTATGGGATCGACCTCAACTCATGTTGAGTTCTATAAATTGACTTCGACCGTTTATACTTCTTAATTGAGGTGTAAGTTTGGACGTATCAATACTCCTACATTTAGGTTCTTATCACTGAAAATAATTAAAATTGTAAAATTATAGGTCTAAAATTAACTTTCATCTATCCAAACTACTTAGAGAAGTGTCACCCAATTTTAGAAAGAAAAATAAAATAAGATAGATAAAATATTCAATCTTCTAACTCACTTAGAGAGTGCACTCAATCATCATCGCACAACATTATATGATACTTCAAGTATAGGTTCACACACCTATATATATACATTGCTAGATATGATTTCGAGAGGGGAGCATGGGTTCACATGGATCGAGTAACCCCCTCCTGCATACGCCTCAGCTAAGTCTAAAGTCTAAATACATCAAATCTAAAATCTTACCCCCCCCCCCAAAAAAAAAAATGACAAACAAAATACATATTAAAGTGTTAACAAAATAATAATACAAAAGAATGCACAATCTTTCGATCTTTAATCGAGATCACTTTCACAACTCGGTCACCATTCCTTAGCCTTCATCTTATTTTTTTGAGTCAAGCTAATACATGAATATGATTATAAGCATAAAAAACATAACTTATAAACTAACATGATTATTTCTACAAAATCTTGTAATTCTTTACTTTTGGGAATACAATATGGAACACCAAATAATGTCTTGAATGTGTGAATTAATTATTTTAGAGATTATGACAATAAAAAATTGTTGGAGTAATAAAAATGAAGTCCATTAAGTTTTACATTACAGAAATGACATTTTAGTTTCTTAAGGTTGCATATTTAAATAATCATTAATTTAGATGAGTGATTTTTAATTTATTAAAATATAGCTCATAAATGAGGGAAGAATGAAAAAAAAAAAAGAAGATAAATTATATTTCTTGATCAAAGAGAGGTGTTACTGCATCACTTTTTATATTATTAACTTTATTTATCATTATTCAGGTATAAGTTTACATAAGTTCTTTGGTTTTATCAAATTTTAAATTTATTTAATTATTATTTATAACTCATAAATAATACATTAATTGTGTGATAATAATATTATTGTACTCATAAGTAACGTCATCTATAAATAAATACTTCCTCTCACCTTGTACTAATTAGAGAATTTACATAAATCGTTTTGGTTTGTTCACTCTTATTTAATGGTTGTTCATAAACAATATATTAGTTATGCAAATAAAGGCGGAGTAACAATTATAGTTAATGAACTCATAAGTAGAGGTATACATATTTAAAGTTTATTTAAAGTTTATGGTCTTACAATTGTTACTGTAATAAACTACTACTAATATTTAGAAATGTAACAACCCATTTGGTTTATTGAGTGATTAATTAAAAGAAATGAGGGCTCGACGGTTGGGCACAAGCGGCAATGGAGAAGGGTCGATTCAGGTAATGATTTTGGTTTTTAAGAAAAGGGAATTTGGCTTAAAATTGAATGCACTTATATTTCTTCTTGAAGTTTGAATCAATTATTATTAATTGTCAGAAGGATTGATGTGATTGGTTGGTAGATAGATATATCACTACATATGAATTATATCTATCAAAATTTTAGTTTCTAAGCCATATAATAACATATTATTAAATGTTGAGTTGGAAAGCAATGGGGTTTGAATTACTATTATTTAATTATCAACTTATTTGGGCTATATTAACACTATGGGTGGAAGGAAAATGGATTCTTTGATTAAATTGTGCAGTTTCATTAACTGCAGTGCTGCGTGATCCTTTACGGATTTGAGGGATAATAAAATTAATATAATAGAAGTACTAGGATATATAGAAAAAACATTTATAGGAGAAGTAAAATTATGGTTTTTAAATCTAGAAGAAGAAAGTAAAAAGACACTAAGATCAAGTAAAGATATACAAGCTAAAGAAACAACATCAGTAATGAATATACTTTACAAATATGAAACAGCTATAAGAAATGAATTTAGTAGTATGACAACAGAGGAAGAAGAAAGAAATAAAGATAAAATACTAAACAGGAATTTAATGAATAAATTAGGAATATGTAATATGTGTTATTTAGATGAATACACTTGTGCATATAAAGAATATTATTATAAAGGAGTCTATAATACACAAGAAAGTCCAGGAATAAGACATTTATATTTTACAAAATTACCAGAACCATTTAGTTCAAAAATAATAAAAGCATGGGAAGAAGCAGGAGTACATGATACATTAGGAGCTAGGATAAAATTTGTTAAACAATGGTATGCAAATATGTGTGAAAAATATAGGGAAAACATAAAAATGGAAAAAACAATAATAAAAAATTTAGCATGTTGTAAAGATAAAATAGCACCACAATTTGGTTGTGATGATAAATATTATAAAAAACATAAGAAAAAAAGGTTTAAGAATTATAAGAAAATAAAACATAAATACAGAAATCCTAGAAAAAGATATTTTGCAAAATCTAAACGACCATATAGAAAAAAGAAAAGTATAAGTGAATGTAAATGTTATAATTGTGGAAAATTAGGACATATAGCAAAAGATTGTAAAGTACCAAAAATCCCTAATAAAAAACAAATATCAGAAATACTCATAGAAGAAGAAGTCTGCTTACAATTAGAATATTTAGATTATGAGTTAGAAAGTGATGATAGTATTTATGAAATATCTGATAATGAAGAAGAGTACCAAACAGATAATGAAATAGAACAATTAGATGACTAAAGAAAATATACAAATAATAAGAGAAGAATATACGACAGATGATTATTCTGAACAAAAAATAATTTTTGATAATAATATATTTGAAAAAGTAAAAGGAAAAGAAATCGATTTAAGCGTAGAAAAAATATTTAGTACACCATTAATAAAAAACCCTTTTAAAAGAAATAAAGAGGAATTTTATATAATTAGCCAAAAAGAACATATTATAGATTGTAAATATGCCCAAGGAAAAGCTGAAGTACCAATTATAAATAAAAGAGAATTAAATAAAGAGATACAAAAAATAAAAAGTAAAGAACAAATTAAATATGTACATTTAGGAGGAATAGAAATACTTATAAAAGCTTGTTTTAAAGAAGGAATAGATACTCCAATAGAGATATATTTAACAGATGATAGAATAATAGAACCTATAGAAAAGAGCGTAATAACAGCAGTAAGAGAAAATTTAATTTACCAAAAATTTAAATTTACAGTTAATACTAATTATTCAGTAGCACTAATAGATCAGAACATAGATAAAGCATTAGTATTATATTGGAAAATAAATTGAATAACTTTAACCCCAGGAAGTAAAATATGTACAGCTAGATGTAAAAATTTATATGTACTAACTACTAAACATAAAATAACTGCAAAAAGTAAAATAAAAGGAATAGAAATAGAAACGCCATTTGAACAATTTGTTAAAATAATAGATAATAATAACTACTCATACCAAGAGATTGATACTAATGAAAATCTAGAAATAATAGAAGAAAGGATAGGAAGAACTAGAAAAATTAAAAATAATCTACAAAGAGAATATACAAAAAAGTTAGCATATGATATAATCTCTAATAAACATTACATAATAGGAATAATAGAAGAAAAGGAACATTTAAGATTAGTAGACACAAAACAAGAAATAACTATATAATAGATAAATTATTAAGTAAAGAAGAAATGGAAATAAATAAAATGACAAAACAAAAATGCTCAGATTTACCAGCATTAATAGTTGCTCAATTAGAAATAGAAAAAGACATAATAATAGCAGATATACCTATGAAAATAAAGTTAGAAATTAAAGAAGAACAACAAGCAGATATAATATTTGGATTAAAATGGTTAGAAGAAATGAAACCTTATAAAATAGAATCTACTTATATAACTATCACCTACAATAATAAGACGATAATAATAAAAAGAATAATATTATGAAAATACATGTACTTATGAAAATAATAATAGAAGGATACTATAATAGATATTATACACCAATGATAGATACAGGAGCAGAAGTTAACATATGTAAGTATAACTGTTTACCAAAAGATAAGTGGATAAAATTAAAAACACCAATAGTAGTAAAAGGATTTAATAATGAAGGAAGTCTAATACACTTTAAAGCAAAAGATGTAAAAATACAAATATGGGATAAGATACTTAAGATAGATGAAATATACAATTATAATTTACCTATAAAAGATATAATTTTAGGAATACCATTTCTAGACAGATATTATCTGCATATAATAACCAAAACTCACTGGTGGTTAACAACACCATGTAATCATAAGATAGGAGCAAAAAGAGTAGGAAATAAAATAAGAAAGCCTACAGAATGGATAAAAGGAAGCGAAAATATTACACAAAAATTAGAAAATATGCCAATTAATACTAATAATATAGAATATATAGTATTCACGATAGATAAATTAAGTCCGATAAAAAATAGACTAGAACAATTATATAGTGAAGACCCATTAAAGGATGGAATAAACATAAAATCACTGTAAAAATAGAATTAATAGACCAAAATAGCATAATAACCCAAAAACCCTTAAAATATAATTTTGATGACTTAAAAGAATTTACAATGCATATAACAGAATTATTAGAAAAAGGATACATACAAGAAAGCAATAGTAAACATACTAGCCCAGCATTTATAGTTAACAAACATAGTGAACAAAAAAGAGGGAAAAGTAGGATGGTTATAGATTATAGAAATTTAAATACAAAAACTAAAACTTACAATTATCCAATTCCAAATAAAATATTAAAAATAAGACAGATACAAGGATATAATTAAATTTGATTGTAAATCAGGATTTTATCACTTAAAATTAGAAGAAGAATCTAAAAAATTGACAGCATTTACAGTACCACAAGGATTTTATGAATGGAATGTATTACCATTTGGATATAAAAATGCACCAGGAAGATTTCAACATTTTATGGACACATATTTCACAAAACTAGAAAATTGCATAGTATATATAGATGATATACTATTATATTCTAAAACATATGATGAACATATAAAATTATTAGAAAAATTTATCAACATAGTAGAAGAATCAGGAATAAGCTTAAGTAAAAATAAAGCAGAAATAATGAAAAATCAAATAGAATTTTTAGGAATACAAATAGATAAAAATGGAATAAAAATGCAACAACATATAGTACAAAAAATTATAAATTCAGAAGAAATATTAGATACAAAAAAGAAATTACAATCCTTTTTAGGATTAGTAAATCAAGTAAGAGAATATATACCTAAACTAGCAGAATATTTAAAATCATTACAAAGAAAATTGAAAAAAGACATAGAATATAATTATGATGAAATAGACAAAAAACAAGTACAAAAAATAAAAGAACAATGTAAAAAATTACCAAAATTATATTTTCCAGATGAAAATAAAAAATTCAACTATATAGTAGAATCTAATGCAAGTGAAAATAATTATGGTGGAGTATTAAAATATAAATATGAAAATGAGAAAATAGAACATCATTGTAGATATTACTCAGGAACATTTACGGAAACGGAAGGTAGATGAAAAATTAATAGAAAAGAATTATTCGCATTATATAAATGTTTACTAGCATTTGAACCATATATTGTATATAATAAATTTATTGTAAGAACAGATAATACGCAAGTTAAATGGTGGCTAACACGCAAGGTACAAGATTCAGTTACTACAAAAGAAATTAGAAGATTGGTATTAAATATTTTGAATTTCTCTTTTACTATTGTAGTAATTAAGACTGACAAGAATATTATTGCAGACTACCTATCAAGAAAAAGCCGTGCAAACGGACTTTGAAGAAGAAATTACAAATACAGTACTTATGAAGGAATTACTAGAACAAATCAAGATGCTCAACAATAGAGTATCACTTATGGAAATAACATATGTGGAGAAGGACCACGATAAAAAATCAGAGCTAGTAGTGCAGTCGGAGCACTCTAAAAAACCAGATCTAGAAGGTGACGATGGGAAACACCTAAAAACCCAAGCTACTAACAAATTAGATATTATTGCAGGTACAAGTACAAAGGAGGAATTATTCACAATGATTCTGAAAAGAAAAATTATAATTTGAATAAGGTATTTGAAAAACCTTATGCCCCACCCCATATAGCAAAAAATGAATTATTCATACCACCACAAATACATACCTATGCAACCTCACTTAACCAAACAAAGAAAACTTACAACCATATAACCCGTACATATATTGAAAACATTGAAAAAATCCAGAAATTACTAAATACCCAACCTATCGAAAACCCAGAGAAATTAAAATCCCACCAAGGATATATTACCCAAAAGTTACAAAATTATAATAAATTGATTGCTTTGCCAGGTACCAAACCAAATTTAGTAGCAACTTGTTACTCTTATGGACTTATTTCAACAGTATATACAATTACTGGAGATGAGATCAGTCAAATACCAGAATTACATCAAGCATTTATGAACTATAAACGAGTTACCAAAGGACAATTATTCTATGTAAGATTTTATTCAGCACCAGCAGAGATATTATTTGACGAAATTAAACCAGTTATTACAGTAATAAAAATAGGAATGACCAAGGACTACATTATACCAGAAGAAATTACAGATCAACCAGCTATACCAAGAATGGAAATACCAGAATTCTATGCCAACAAACGAATTATTAGACTAAGCACGATACTAACAGAATTAGCTAATGTTTATGATGAAACAAATTACATATGGAAATATTGTTTGAGGAACCACTTATTAATTTATTCGACAGCAAAGGAATTAAGGCCTATGGACAAATTAGAAGTAAAAAATTGGGTCTTATCACTACTTAAATCGGAACAGGAACCAACAACAAAAGCTATAAGGAAGGGATTTATTTCAGAAGAAAGCCTAAATCAATATTGCAAACTTATTGGAAAGAAGTATACTGAACACGTGTGTAGCAGATGCAGCGAAATCAGCAACTACATACCAGACGTCAACATAAATTAAAAACAAAAACAGATGGACGGATGAGAATTAAAGAAGAAGCAATTATTGACAAAGACATAATGGAAGAATCAACTTTTCAAAAAGAAAAAGACAAGACCATGTGACACGGAAAGAGACAAAAGAAAATGACATAAAGGAAGAAGATAAGATAAAAAGAAGAAAAGAAGAAAATGACTTATGTTGGGGACTAATACGTAAATAAGTAGGGACTTACTTTGTAAATAATTTTCTTATTTTGCAACTTAGATCCTTAGTTCAGTTGTATATATAGGATGCCATTTTACACTTGTAAACACACCTCTACACAATCCTCTGAATCCCTCACTACATCTCTCTTTAAAAATTCCAGCTTTGTAAAAAATATTCAATAAAAAATTACTCTTAATCCCCATATAATTGAGCAAAAATTAGCAAACACTGCAACTGAGGTATATCTATATACCTATTTATGATTTATACTTAGTTAATAATTATGATTTATGATTATGAATTATGCCTATAATTTCCCATCTACCTGCCGTTTCCGTAAACATATATGGTTCAAATGTTAGTAAACATTTATATAATGCGAATAATTATTTTCTATTAATTTTCCATCTACCTTCCGTTTCCGTAAATGTTCCTGAGTAATATCTACAGTGATGTTCTATTTCTCATTTTCATATTTATATTTTAATACTCCACCATAATTATTTTCACTTGCATTAGATTCTACTATATAGTTGAATTTTTTATTTTCATCTGAAAAACATAATTTTGGTAATTTTTTACATTGTTCTTTTATTTTTTGTACTTGTTTTTTGTCTATTTCATCATAATTATATTCTATGTCTTTTTTCAATTTTCTTTGTAATGGTTTTAAATATTCTGCTAGTTTAGGTATATATTCTCTTACTTGATTTACTAATCCTAAAAAGGATTGTAATTTCTTTTTTGTATCTAATATTTCTTCTGAATTTATAATTTTTTGTACTATATGTTGTTGCATTTTTATTCCATTTTTATCTATTTGTATTCCTAAAAATTCTATCTGATTTTTCATTATTTCTGCTTTATTTTTACTTAAGCTTATTCCTGATTCTTCTACTATGTTGATAAATTTTTCTAATAATTTTATATGTTCATCATATGTTTTAGAATATAATAGTATATCATCTATATATACTATGCAATTTTCTAGTTTTGTGAAATATGTGTCCATAAAATGTTGAAATCTTCCTGGTGCATTTTTATATCTAAATGGTAATACATTCCATTCATAAAATCCTTGTGGTACTGTAAATGCTGTCAATTTTTTAGATTCTTCTTCTAATTTTAAGTGATAAAATCCTGATTTACAATCAAGTTTAATTATATCCTTGTATCTGTCTTAGTTTTAATATTTTATTTGGAATTGGATAATTGTAAGTTTTAGTTTTTGTATTTAAATTTCTATAATCTATAACTATCCTACTTTTTCATCTTTTTTGTTCACTATGTTTGTTAACTATAAATGCTGGGCTAGTATATTTACTATTGCTTTCTTGTATGTATCCTTTTTCTAATAATTCTGTTATATGCATTGTAAATTCTTTTAAGTCATCAAAATTATATTTTAAGGGTTTTTGGGTTATTATGCTATTTTGGTCTATTAATTCTATTTTTACAGTGATTTTATGTTTATTCCATCCTTTTAATGGGTCTTCACTATATAATTGTTCTAGTCTATTTTTTATCGGACTTAATTTATCTATCGTGAATACTATATATTCTATATTATTAGTATTAATTGGCATATTTTCTAATTTTTGTGTAATATTTTCGTTTCCTTTTATCCATTCTGGAGGCTTTCTTATTTTATTTCCTACTCTTTTTGCTCCTATCTTATGATTACATGGTGTTGTTAACCACCAGTGAGTTTTGGTTATTATATGCGGATAATATCTGTCTAGAAATGGTATTCCTAGAATTATATCTTTTGTAGGTAAAATTATAATTGTATATTTCATCTATCTTAAGTATCTTATCCCATATTTATATTTTTACATCTTTTGCTTTAAAGTGTATTAGACTTCCTTCATTATTAAATCCTTTTACTACTATTGGTGTTTTTAATTTTATCCACTTATCTTTTGGTAAACAGTTATACTTACATATGTTAACTTCTGCTCCTGTATCTATCATTGGTGTATAATATCTATTATAGTATCCTTCTATTATTATTTTCATAAGTACATGTATTTTCATAATATTATTCTTTTTATTATTATCGTCTTATTATTGTAGGTGATAGTTATGTAAGTAGGTTCTATTTTATAAGGTTTCATTTCTTCTAACCATTTTAATCCAAATATTATATCTGCTTGTTGTTCTTCTTTAATTTCTAACTTTATTTTCATAGGTATATCTGCTATTATTATGTCTTTTTCTATTTCTAATTGAGCAACTATTAATGCTGGTAAATCTGAGCATTTTTGTTTTGTCATTTTATTTATTTTCATTTCTTCTTTACTTAATAATTTATCTATTATATAGTTATTTCTTGTTTTGTGTCTACTAATATTATAAATGTTCCTTTTCTTCTATTATTCCTATTATGTAATATTTATTAGAGATTATATCATATGCTAACTTTTTTGTATATTCTCTTTGTAGATTATTTTTAATTTTTCTAGTTCTTCCTATCCTTTCTTCTATTATTTCTAGATTTTCATTAGTATCAATCTCTTGGTATGAGTAGTTATTATTATCTATTATTTTAACAAATTGTTCAAATGGCGTTTCTATTTCTATTCCTTTTATTTTACTTTTTGCAGTTATTTTATGTTTAGTAGTTAGTACATATAAATTTTTACATCTAGCTGTACATATTTTACTTCTTGGGGTTAAAGTTATTCCATTTATTTTCCAATATAATACTAATGCTTTATCTATGTTCTGATCTGTTAGTGCTACTGAATAATTAGTATTAACTGTAAATTTAAATTTTTGGTAAATTAAATTTCCTCTTACTGTTGTTATTACGCTCTTTTCTATAGGTTCTATTATTCTATCATCTGTTAAATATATCTCTATTGGAGTATCTATAGTCCTTCTTTAAAACAAGTTTTTATAAGTATTTCTATTCCTCCTAAATGTACATATTTAATTTGTTCTTTACTTTTTATTTTTTGTATCTCTTTATTTAATTCTCTTTTATTTATAATTGGTACTTCAGCTTTTCCTTGGGCATATTTACAATCTATAATATGTTCTTTTTGGCTAATTATATAAAATTCCTCTTTATTTCTTTTAAAAGGGTTTTTTATTAATGGTGTACTAAATATTTTTTCTACGCTTAAATCGATTTCTTTTCCTTTTACTTTTTCAAATATATTATTATCAAAAATTATTTTTTGTTCAGAATAATCATCTGTCGTATATTCTTCTCTTATTATTTGTATATTTTCTTCAGTCATCTAATTGTTCTATTTCATTATCTGTTTGGTACTCTTCTTCATTATCAGATATTTCATAAATACTATCATCACTTTCTAACTCATAATCTAAATATTCTAATTGTAAGCAGACTTCTTCTTCTATGAGTATTTCTGATATTTGTTTTTTATTAGGGGTTTTTGGTACTTTACAATCTTTTGTTATATGTCCTAATTTTCCACAATTATAACATTTACATTCACTTATACTTTTCTTTTTTCTATATGGTCGTTTAGATTTTGCAAAATATCTTTTTTCTAGGATTTCTGTATTTATGTTTTATTTTCTTATAATTCTTAAACCTTTTTTTCTTATGTTTTTTATAATATTTATCATCATAACCAAATTGTGGTGCTATTTTATCTTTACAACATGCTAAATTTTTTATTATTGTTTTTTCCATTTTTATGTTTTCCCTATATTTTTCACACATATTTGCATACCATTGTTTAACAAATTTTATCCTAGCTCCTAATGTATCATGTACTCCTGCTTCTTCCCATGCTTTTATTATTTTTGAACTAAATGGTTCTGGTAATTTTGTAAAATATAAATGTCTTATTCCTGGACTTTCTTGTGTATTATAGACTCCTTTATAATAATATTCTTTATATGCACAAGTGTATTCATCTAAATAACACATATTACATATTCCTAATTTATTCATTAAATTCCTGTTTAGTATTTTATCTTTATTTCTTTCTTCTTCCTTTGTTGTCATACTACTAAATTCATTTCTTATAGCTGTTTCATATTTGTAAAGTATATCCATTACTGATGTTGTTTCTTTAGCTTGTATATCTTTACTTGATCTTAGTGTCTTTTTACTTTCTTCTTCTAGATTTAAAAACCATAATTTTACTTCTCCTATAAATGTTCTTTCTATATATCCTGGTACTTCTATTATATTAATTTTATTGTCTATTATTTGTTTTGCTATATATCCTATCCATAGTTGTATAGTTTGATTTATATCTGTTACAGAGTCTAAGTTTAAATATTCTGGTTGTAAATTTATTTGTTTAGGACTCCATTTTTTTTATATTTAATCTTTTGTTCCATAATGTTTCGTATCTATCTGAACTTGTATAATCTCGTGTATATGTCTGTGGTTTTTCATGTTTTGGATATATTCTTGTTGTACTAGTATTAGCTGCTGTTTCTTTCATTTTTTCATCATAATTTACTTCTACTTCTGTATTTTCTATTATTTTTTTATTTTCCATAATTTTTGTATATGTTTCACTTATTTTCGAGGTTTGATCTATTTCCATATTTTCTTCTATAGTTTCTATATGTAATTCATTCTTATTTTGGGTTTCTACATCTGTTTCTTCTTGATTTTTTGTAATTTTTTCTTTATATTTTTGTATTTCTGTTAATAATTTATTTTCTTCTTCTTGTTCTTGCTGTTTTTCATATATTTCTTTTAACATTTGTAATTCTTTCTCTAACTCTTTTATTCTATTAATTTTTGTGTTTGTTATTTGCTGTATTTTTTCTTCATTTTGAATTTTTATTTTTTCTATTTCCTTTTGTCTATCTATCTCTTCATTTTCCTTTGCTATTCTTATCATAGCTGCTAAACTATCTTCTAATTTTAATTCTTCTTTTTCTAACATTAAATATAATTGTTCTCCTATTTTTTTTATATCTTCTACCTAAATTTGAGAAAATTATTTTTATTTTTAGTCCATCATAATTTTCATATGTTTTTTCACTTATAGCAAATTCTTCTTTATTCATTTTTATTCGTGTTTTATTCTTTCTTTTAACTGGGTTATAAACTTATATTCCAACAATGATATTTTTGTGATTAACTTATCTAATTTATGGATATCTTCTGTAGTTTTATTAATTTGTTTATTTAATTGCTTATATTCTACATATAAGTATTTTAATTCGTATTTTGTTTGTTTATAGATTCGAGTATTTTTATAAGGTTTTCTCATTTTCTTTTAATTATTTTAACCCTATGCTCTAATACCAATTTGGGGGGTAAGTGCGGAATTCGGGCTATGTTTAGGTTTATCATAGTCTTTTATCAAATAAATATTTTTTTTTATCGTGATAAACTTGGTATCAGAGCGTTAGGTTCGGTGATCTCATCACACAAGGACAAGTCTAGTAGAGTCTTGCGAAACGATATGAGAACGCCTTTACTTTTGTTCGAGAGGCTATAGAACTTTAGGAAAACTTCATTCCTTCTTTCTTTCGTGCTAGTACTTGAATCCAATTGGTACCTAGGTGATATAAATTGGTATCTGAACTTCTTCACTCTATTTCACATATTGTTAGTACTAGAGTATTAGAAGTTGAAACAACAACCCTAGAAAAAAAAATGTGTCCTTGAAATAGGTATATTTTCTCAATGGACTACAAGGCCTGTAATGGCTAGTGATCAACATGATTTTTTTATTAAGTTCATAAAGTTGAAACCCTCAGTCTTCATGGGTACTGATTATGAAGATGTTTATGCTTTCATTGTTAAATGTTTTAAGTTGCTTCATAAAATGAATATAGTGGAGAGGCTTAGTGTTGAGTTTGTGACATACGAGTTTCGGGGAGATGCAAAGTGTGGTGATAGTCTCATGTTGAGTGCCGATTAGTAAAGGCACTACCTATGACTTAAGGCAGCATTTTCTAGCTTCTTCATCTAATTATATACCCCAAACTTTGAGCGATAAGAGGAGACATGGTTTCCTGAATATAGAGAAACGGAAGATATGTGTGGGAGCCTATGAGGTCAAATTTTTTACTTTGTCTAGATATGTGACTCAGCTGTAATTCAGTCTGGAAGACCGGATTCACTGCTTTGTAAAAGGATTAAGGTAAAGAGTTGCATATTCAAGCTTTATATATGGTTGCTTTAGCAAAATCTTTTCAGGAAGTGGTTGATTATGTGTTGGAGGTATGGGTGAAGTCAGATGGCTTTGCCAAGGTGACAATATTCAAGAAATATGTAGGCTATTTGGGTACGATCTTATCGATAGGTATGATGTGTTCTAGTGAGGTATCTAACAGACTTTCATGGTGTAGTAGTACTAGGGTTATGTGGAAACGAATATGTCGATTGTCAAATGAGAATACTTACTACTTAAGAAGTTATCAGTTGTACGACATGATCAAATAATGAGATTCAGTGTTGCATTCACATTTGAGAAACCAACTAGCTTGTTACTATGGACAGTGGGGTTAAGCATTGATTTAGGGAATATTTTAGTGGTAGATCTTTAGTATGGTATTAGTGCATTTAGGTTGTGAAGTGTATCTTGATGATTCTAAATGAGGATTGGTGATTTTATCATAAGCTCCAAAAGAGTGGATTGATACCAAAATGACAAGTTTATAGGTAAAGAGATTCCCAATGAGTACACTTGGGTGAAAGCAATTGAAGATTTTAGTAAGAAAGTGTGTATACGATTGTGTTAGTCCTTTGGATTTGATTGGTATAACTGGGTTTGAGGTGTCATATAAATGAAAAGGTTGACCTTGTGGTGATGGCAAGGGCTAACTGAGCATGATGGTAATAATAGTTCGTGATGAATTGTGATTGAGATGCAACTATAGGATAAGGATTGTTAGTTAAACAATTTTTTTGTATTGTAATGATGGCTTGTGAGTATCTAAGGTTGTGGTTTGCTACTATTTGTGAGTAGCGTGGTTGGATGGAAAGTTCTAGGAGGTGTTGGGATGTCGCTCGAATAGAATTTAAAGGATCTAGAGTCATAATGAAAAGAATTAGTGGGAGGTAGTGTAGCCTTCGAAAAAAGGAGAGAGCAAGAATAGTTATTCTGATCGCAAGGGTTAAAGATATATCTGAGGGGAGTTGAGAATTGGGCTTAGAGATGAGTGATTTTCATCTGTTTCGCCCTGATTATGATAATAGTGTCATGGATTCATCAGATTAGTTAAAAACTGTGGCATAAGTTCTTTTGTGGTTTTGAGTTTGGTAATGAGTACAATTGAATTTTTAGCGGAGGATATAGTAAGGTCGATGGAGAGATGATCAATGATAAGGTGAGATACGTGAATAAAAAAAAAAACTTCAAGGTATGAGCTAATGTTAATAGATAAAGGGACTGAATTAAAAATTAAAGTTTTTCGTTGTAAGTCTATGTTCATGGTGGTATGTTTGTCAAGATATAGATTTGGTAAGATAAGAAATGATCGATTGCATCGGTATTGATCATTTAGAAGGACTTATGCATGATTTGGATCGTGAAGTTTGTTACTTTTGATTATTAAAGGACCTAAGGAAGGTTTTCACTTAAAAGTGTTGGTTTAGAGTAAGGTAAATGACCGGAGTGGTTATGATGGTTGTTAGTATTGAGAGTGTGGGCTTCAATGGAATGATGTGAAAAACATGTAAGTCTGATAAATAAAGTATACGTATGATCATAATGGGGACCAGGCCGGTGGATTGTGGGTAGCTAAAAACAAAAGAAATGGAGTCAACTGAATGGAAATGTTTGAAATGGGCTCTTGAGAGGAAGCATTTAGTGTTATTCAACCTTGGTTCCGTACTTTGTTATGTGACCACCTATCTCTTTCTGTACATGATTTGGTGTATGATTTACTAGCTATGTCTATGCGTGTTTTCATTTTTTTAGGTGGATCCCTAGTGATGGATCGGGTGTACCGATCCTGCAATGTCCTCTTGGTTGGGTAAGATATTTGGCAGAGTTGGTTATTTGAGATAACACATTTGGTGCTATCTTGGAGTTGTTAAAGTATTGCAGTGGTTCTACATGTACCGCCTTGCTTATGAGAATTTATAGAAGAGCTACTATTGATATTTATAGTTGTCCGACAGTCTTAATATTTGTCTAGTTGTCGAGGTCATGTTCCGATTATGTGTGGTTGAATGTGGGGACCATGGAGTCTAGTTCTGCCATTCTTAAGGGTTATCTATAATCACAACTACAAATCTAGCATTTTGTTAGAGGTTTTGTATGCTTGAGTGTATCGTTCGATGGGTGGTTATTTGATCATTTCTTTTTTTGGGTTAAATAAGTTTGATTCTCCCTTGATGAGTACCGGATGTCTAAAGAAGATTTTTTTTTTTATAACTTAGGTTCGTGGAAAGTTTATGTTGTGAGAAGGAACTATTAATAAGATCTATAATAATTTGTCCATTATGAATGTGTGGTGGTTGGTTCAGGTTCACTTTTGATTATAGTCAGTATTGATTCAGGATTTTATCACGGTTATGTGAGGTAAGATTCGTCCTGATGGTGGTGTCAAGGTCCTTGAGAAAATGTTGCAGATGTGTGTACAATTAACTTTGGTGGTTATTGGAAATAGTTTTGTTTTAGTTGATTTTACATACAACAATAGTCCTCATTCGAGTATTAAGATGGCCCCATTTGAGACATTGTATGAAAGAAGGTGTAGGTTTTCAATTGATTGGGTTGATGTACTCGAGGTGAGACCTTGGCGTACTGATCTTTTGAGAGAACTATTAGATAAGGTGAAATTCATTCAGGAAAAGCTTCTAGCAGCTCAGAGCAGGCAGAAGAAGTATGCAAACCTAAAGGTCAGGACTTGGAGTTCATGGAGGGAGAGCAAGTATTGTTGAAGGTTTCACCTATGAAGGGTGTGATGAAGTTTGGTAAGAGAGGTAAGTTTAGTCCGATGTTTATTGGACTGTTTGAAGTTCTTGAGCGGGTGAGAGAGGTAGCTTATGCATTAATTTTGCCTCCAGGATTATCAGGAGTACACCCGTTGTTTCATGCATCTATGTAGAATACCATGGTGATGGAAACTACATTATTCCATGAGATCCGTTCACACTTGATGAGAATTTGTCTTATAAGGAGGTGCTCATAGCGATTATAGATAGGGAGGTTCACAAGTTGAGATTGATGGAGATTGTATCTGTGAAGGTGCGATTAAGGAGTCCACTTGGTAGACTGAGGCTGATATGCATGGAAGATATCCCCATATTTATGTTGAGTTAGGTACCCTTTCTTATGCTCGCCTTATTTTGATCGTTCGAGGACGAACGATGGGTAAATTGGTATCTAATGTAACAACTCATTTGGTCGTTTTGCGTACTATAACTTTTTATTTCATAAAAGACTCTTTCAATAGGTTCTAAATGGGTATTTTGGTGTATTCGTAACTATAGTTATAGGATTAAGGGGGTAGTTTAAATAATTAATTTAGTTGATGGTGAAGAAAATAGCATTAAAATTAGTAGGGGTCACTTTTACCACTTTTATAAGTCGTTTTTAACTACTTAGGGTTTACTAATTATTGAGTGATTAATTAAAAGAAAATAAGGTTCGGCGGTTGGGCACAAGCGGTAATGGAGAAGGGTCAATTCAGGTAACCATTTTGGTTTTTAAGAAAAGGGAATTTGGCTTAAAATTGAATGCACTTATATTTCTTCTTGAAGTTTGAATCAATTGTTATTAATAGTTAGAGTGATTGATGTGATTGGTTGGTAGATAGATATATCACTACACATATGAATTAAATCTATCAAAATTTTAGTTTCTAAGCCATATAATAACATATTATTAAATGTTGAGTTGGAAAGCAATGGGGTTTGAATTACTATTATTTAATTATCAACTTGTTTGGGTTATATTAACACTGTGGGTTGAAGGAAAATGGATTCTTTGATTAAATTGTGTAGTTTCAACAACTGCAGTGCTGCGTGATCCTTTACGGATTCGAGGGATAATAGTTTTTCTTGGTAATAATGACTTGATGATAATTAAATATTTTAAGGGCTGATGACTATTGGTAACGTGAATTTGAGTTGCAAGTTTTCGTCTTGTTATCATATTATGATTCAAGTTTGGATATACTGAAATAGGTAATTAAATTTTATTTGAGTACCATTAAAGCTACACTTATTGGAGGAATTAAGATTTACCCTTAGGCTTGAACTTTAGGAAATTGATTATAGAATTGGGTGAATTTTTGAGTATATGATAGACTTATAGTAACATGAGTGTCTATATGCTCGTTAAATTATGCATATATACTTGATAGATTGGAAAGGGTCGGAGGCATTGAGGAAAGGAAAAGTATTAGAGAAGTAGCTTGCTTGACTTCGGTTCTTCGGTGGAGGTAGGTTATGATTTATTCTATTTGATAGATAGACTCTTAATAGTGATTGATATGCTTTGAGTGATATTGTGAAGTTCTCTACATACTTGATTGTGTGGTTGTGTGGTTTGTGATTGGTCTGAAATCATGAGACCATGAAATTTATAATTTGAAACCCTCTCCATCGAAGTAATGCCTTGAATAAAGAAGGCTTGATGAAATATTGTTAATGAAGTGAAAAGTGGTGATATAATGGTAAATTAATGATATATTGGATCGAATGTCACGTTCCGGCATGATATTATTGGATCGGGTGCCATGTTCCGGCATGATATTATTGGATCGAATGTCATGTCCCGGCATGGTATTATTGGATCGGGTGTCGCGTACCGACATGGTAACATTAAAGGAAAATATATTGAATTAACTTAATGTATTCAATATCAAAGAAATCATTTCCCAAATGAGCGTGGTGTGGAGGCATGAGTCCTCGTGTGTGTGTTTGGTAAGTGACTGATTACGTACTTGCTTCAGTGTTGTTGTCACTTGTTCATATTGTTCGTTGTTTTCCCCCATCTAAGTGTTATAGTTTATTTCATGTTATTACTTTATGCATATTAGTTTCTATTTTGAGTCGGCCGATGATATATACTCAATACATGTTGCCTTGTACTGAGCCCTACTTGTGTTTTTCTTTGTTTTCCTTTTATGGAGTGCAGTGAGTGTACGAGTAACCTTGACTCGCCCTCATCTCTAGCCAGTCTCCAACATATTAGGTTTCAGGGTGAGCTATTCATTCAAGCTCGTGTTGGATTCTCTCGGTCATGACATGATGTCCTTAGTTTTCAGACATAAACCATTTATCTCATTTATTTTGGTGTCTTTGATACTCTTAGACTTAGTATTTGGAGATTAGATGTCCTTGATGTGATGACTTTCAGGTTTTGGGAATGACACAGTGTAGACTTTAGTGGATTTGTAACCTTAATAAGATTGAGCTTCCGTATTATAGTTTGTATTTCGTAAGTTTAACAAGTAATATATGTTGGGGTTTGGATTCATTGGAGGTTAAGTGTGGGTGTCATTCATGATTCGTTTTGGATCGTGACAAGAAACTTATATGATTTTTAAAATATGGTAATCAAAAATAAAAAATAAAATAAAATAGGTACGATGTAACCTTATGGCTATCGATTCCATTTTTTTTTTCTTCTCTAATGAATTTTCAACATTTCTATCAATCGTGAAAAATGATACTTAAGTAACTAGTTAATTAATAAAACATGAAAAATGAAAATGAAAAGTAGTGGAATGGGCTCATAGAAGGCAAATTATTTTTTACTTAATTTGTTCCTTAAATAGTGTTGGAAGCGCAGTATCGAAGCTGGGAGAGTAATAATACATTCATACCTAGACATTTTTTTAATATGAGATAATTGCTACCTTGAATTTAACATGTTTCATTAATTAACTAATTCATATCATACCAAAAGGGAAAGGAGATGACAAAATATATAATTTATAGCTCTTGTATATGAACATTATTATCTTCCTAAAAGAAATAAACAATAGAAATTTAATTGCAAAAACTACTGTAATAATATTTATATACACGGCAGCAAAGCTTGAAAAAGTATAGTATTAATAATTTAACTACTAGATTAAGATGCAACACTTGTTAGGTCAATCCATTTACTAACTAAGAGGAATATCACGTGCGTTGTGATATCCACGAAAGAAATGCTTTTGTGAAGAAATTCCACATGTTCATATGGAATGATCAATATCCTTTTAGATCTCCAATATAAGGAGTAACAATTAGCATCATTTAATTTTACACATATGTGGAAAAGTGTATATAAAAAGAGAGAAGGAAGTATATTAAAGAATATTAACTCTCACAATGTGAGTTTGATTATCTTCGTATGTGAAAAAGAACAATAATTAGAGATGAAGTTCTTAAATTAATTTAATAGATGTGCGGGAAGCTTATTCTCTTTTTTTTTTTCTTTGTTATATATACAAAAGAGGGGAATTTAAGAGTCAAACTTGGGGGGGGGGGGGGGGGAGAGGAAAAGTTCTTTTGCCTTTACTAATAAATTTAATATAAATTAATGTAATTTAATAATGAAGTGATTTAAATTTTCAGCAAATATTTTAAGGGAAATACTATAAGAAAAAAAGACATAAATAGCAATGGTGGCCTAATTAAGAAAGGTCACGCCACCTTATCTATACTCCCTCCGTCCACTATTGTTTGCCAGGTATACTAAAAATAGCTGTCCAAAATTAGTTGTTAATTTCAACAATCAAGAAACAATTAGTTCCTTTTTTTCCAATTTTGCCCTTAATAATTACATAACTACTAGTTTCAAAAAGTAGTCATTTTAAAGTTACAAGACTACTTTAATATAAAAAAATTTGTTTTTACAGTTTTCAAAAAGTACAAACCATTTTAATATTGATTGACAGTAAGGTTATATTAGTCAAATTGCACCTTATATTAAATTTTTCTTAAGAATTATGCATGATCTTACCCTGACAAATAATAGTGGATGGAGGGAGTATCTAGTGTTATTCATTGGTAGAAATTAAAAAAAAAAAAAAGTGCTTTCTGATTTTAATTCATTTGAAATTTGTAGTGGTAATTTGACTTTTATATAAAAGTATATATTTTTACAATTTTTTTATCTGATATAGGGGCAAGATAGTGATCAACTTTGCACTGTAAAGCTATACACTTTTAATATATATATATATATATATATATATATATATATAAAAGAGTGTTCGCACTGAAGCAGACATGTCAACGTGCTTGCTTTAGCGTATTTCGAAAAGAATTAAATAAATTATTTATTTTGTTCTACTTTATAATTAGTGTATAATAATTTTTAAATTATGGAATCCGTTTTAGTTATGACTTTTAGCGTGCTTCAAAATTTCTAAAAAAAACTACTTATTTTAGTCAACTTTAATTTGATTAGTCTATAATTTTTTTGAAATTATGAAATCCGTTTTAGCTATGACTTTTCGTCGACGTGCCTGCTTTAGCATGTTTCGAAAAAAAATTTAAAAATTATTTTTTTAGTCTACTTTAATTTAATTAGTGTATAATTTTTCAAAATTATGAAATCCGTTTTAGCTATGACTTTCAATGTGTTTCGGAATTTTTTTTTTTTAAAAAAATTACTTCTTTTGTTCTACTTTAATTTAATTAATGTGTAATTTTTTTTTCGAAATTATGGAATCCATTTCAGCTATGACTTTTAGTTTTAAATTAATATTCTTTAGTTATTGCTTTATTATTTTGAATGTCGGTAATATTTGTTTATATCTTGTAACTACTTTGAGTAAAAAATAACGATTGATGACGAAAAATACTTTAATTATGGACGTCTTCACAATAAATTTGCGCAAACAAAAATTAATTTACAACTTAAATATCTAAAAATCATATTAAAATTTAATCAACTTTCTAAATTCTACCTATATCACATAAACAAAAAAAAACTTACTAAGATAACAGACACTTGTGTCTAGTATATATATAATAGCAGTAATAATATTTATCTGAATTAATCATTCAGCTTTCTTCAACGGATGACGTGCATCTCTTGATTTTTCTCGCAAATGAGTTAGGAACTTCTCACTTTTAGTAATATATATATATATATATATATATATATATATATATATATATATATATATATATATATATATAGCGTGAATTACAATAATATACTACTTAAGACTTTAATTATAAATATATGCACATACTTCTATTTAATTACAAAAATAGTTTTTAAATTACAAACATTGCAGAATAATTAATTTTTGAATTTTATTTATTTATTTAGTTTTTATTTTCTTCGCTCCTCCTTTTCGGATTATGTGCCTAATTATTGGAGATGATAATTATGGTATTAAAGTTTCTTACTTTTATCTCTCCAATTACAGTTTCTAATACACACATTACATGGTTTTCAAATATTATTTTATTTTTTCTTCCTTATATTATATCGTTTTCCCCCTTTTTTGGGGCTAGTGTGCTAATATTTTGGGATTGATAACTATTGTATTTACTTTTTAAATTTTCAACACAAATATTATGTCAAACCTTTCCTTTTTTTAAAAGATTTTTATTTTCTCTCTCTTAGTTTTCTATTCAATTAAATTAGAATATTTATAGTAGGTTGTCTCTCACCTCTATTATTGCTATTGCCATCTCAAAAAAAACCTTTATTTTCTCTTATATTTATCATTAGTTAGTTCATAGATAAAACATTCGTTTCTTTCCTGATAAGAAGCATAGTTTTTTCAATCTTTACTCTTGCTTTTTTCTAATTCAACTATAATTCGAGATAAATTTAGTGTTTGATTATAAGAAAAAAAATCTCTATCATAATTCCTGAAAGAGCTCTATCTCATTTTTTATTTTCATCTTCTTCGAGAGAACATATTAATTAATTAATATAGTCTGAATGAATTGTGGAGGTGTTGCTTTTATGATATAAAATGTTATATTAAATTATTATGTTGGTGATTTTTGTGATCTCTTGTCTATAGTAATATAGTGTCTTGAGCTGTGAAGATGTATATATTATGGTGTAGAATAGTGGTGAATGTTTTTGTTGGTTGTTTTAGTGAGAATATAATACATATTTTATACCATTAAATGCCTCATAGTAATTCTTAAGTAGCTCTGTTTTAATATACAAACATTTATACTAACTATAAAACCAACATTAAATCAACAATTATTATAATATATATTTATATTATATTAAAATCATGAACTCCTAACTTGAATGTTAAATTACTATAATATCCCTAACTTAGGTTGTGACTTTTTCGATGAGTTGTGACTTTTTCGATAAGTTGTGACTTTTTCGATAAGTTGTGACTTTTTTCGATGGGTTGTGATTTTTCGATGAGTTGTGACTTTTTCAAAGAGTTGTGACTTTTTCAATAAGTTGTGACTTTTCCAAAGGGTTGTGACTTCTCGAAAAGGTCATGACTTTTCAGATAAGACACAAAAAAAACATTTGTTCATACTACCCTTTGTTGACTATAAATAGAGGGTCTTCCTCTCATTTTTCAATCACAATTTTTTTAATCTTCTACTCTTCTTCTTCTTGCATCGTAAATCTTTTTGTGTACTATTATGATGAAGTAAGTCGTTATATCCTAAGAGGTTATGTTCCATAACCTCGATTACCTGATGAAAATAATTTTGATGATATAATAATTATTTTTTTGCTTAATATATATATTAGTATGTAATGTTCCAATATATGAAGTTAACATGAAGTAATCTATATTCATTTATTTTTGTTAACAATTTCTCTTGTGATGTAGATATATGCTTCTGAATTTCTTTTCAAAAATTTAGAGAACTGTCAAGATTCGTTTTGATGCTCAAGACAAAAAAATGACTTTATTTATCAATGCTACTTATGTGATTTAGATTCTCATGAATTTGCTTCAAAATAGCTATTACTGTATAAACATTTCTCTTTTGTTTTACTTATTTACTATTTCTTAATATTTCGGTATTTTAGACGAAGAAAAGTTCATATGACTTGTAATAATGCCAGTTGAAGTTTGTATTACTTTAATTTTTATTATTTATTTAATAATTTATTTTATGAGATAAATATTTTCATTAATATATATATTTATATTTGGGGTAGGTATTTGTATTTAAATTAAAGTATTATATATATCACAAATATATTTTCAAGCCAACAAGATCTTCTAACTTCAAAATTGTCACGCCCCGAGCCTACACCCCGGACGTGACCGGCACTTGAAGACCATCGCTGGCCCCCAAGCGAACCCTTGGCCTGGCTTTCTTAACTCAGCGGAAACTTAACTCAATAGGATAACTCAATGCAATGAAAGGTTATAAAACAACTCAACTAAAAGTAATTTGCCAACAAGGCATCTCGAGTCTCAAAATAGGATATTTAAATATATACATGCATGAGAGACTCCAAACTAATCGATATTTGTTTGTATCATGAAGCCTCTAAATCTTGAGATGGATGTTGGGACAGGACCACATGACATCCTAATAAAACAAAAACTAAGAACACAAAATAATTGAGTCCTCCGGAATGCAAGGAGGCTCACCACTGACTCTGGAGTGCTCAGCTGGATCAACAACGTGCAGGATGCTAATCCGGGGTACCTGTATCCTCATCATAAGACGATGCAGGCCAACTGCATCAGTACATGGAAGGTACAAGTATGCGAGCTGGAAAACTAAGCAACATAGGCTAGAAGGAAATTTGGAAGAAACTGAAAAGTTTACCTTGTTCAACTCAACTCAACCTGACTGACTTCTTTCAATATAAGGCAATTTAAAACAAGTGTGATATAAAGAAAGACTGTTTAAAACATGTTATAAACTCTGTGTGTATACAAGGATACAATAAGCCTGAGATGTATATAGAAATACAATTGAACTGATGTATATAAAATACAATAATTTCCGTGTATAAAAATACAATAACTGCTGTGGGAGTTTCTCTAACCGACAACCATCACATAAGAGCTAAAGTGATGATACTGATCAACCTCACGCTGCAGAGCATCCTATACCCGGCCAAAGGTATAAGACTGAATCGCCTAATGGATCCACTAGTCTAATATGAAAAGGATTCATCTAAAGAGTATGATCCTTTTCTACCCATGGCTAATAACATGGTTCTATGGGGTGGGTTCTTTGAACGCCCCAATTCGATGCTCGATACTACTCCCAAAAATGTACTGGCTCTTATGTTTTTAAAACACATTTCTTCCTGCTGACAAGAGATAATTACTCAAAAAAAACTATCCCGAAGGCTCTTTGGAAATTTCAGTTTCCAACCTTGTTTAAATGTAAAGACATTTCTTTAAAACTTCTTTGGGAATACATAGTTCCCTAATAACTTTGAGAAAATGAACTCAACTTGAAACTTGAGACTCTTTACTTAGCTTGAAACTCTAAGCTCTTTGCTTGATTTGACACTTGAGTCTAAAAATAAAGTTAAAACGTTCAATAAAGACTCTTGAACAACTTTACAACTAGCTTGACTTGCTTAACTTCTAAGCTTAACTTTTAATTTCTAACTTCACTTGACTTCTAACTAACTCTCCTTGAATTGAAATTTTGGATTCAAGGTGTTTGCTCACATGTTACGGATGAGTTCTTGACTTTTAGAAGTACCTTGGAGTGTTGGAAACAACTAGGAAACATAGGTATAATACCTAGGAACAAAAATAAAATAAAATGGGGAATTAAGGTAACGGGAAGGATTGGCGTCCTTGGCGCGGGGCGCCAACCCTCAACTTCAAACGGGACTGCTGGCCACTCTGCCAGGCACCAGCCCTCAGCTTTAAAGGGGATCACTGGCGCTCAGATTCTCAGTGCCATACTTTCCTAGAAAAAAACCCGACTTTTCTCCCTCTTTTCTTCAACTCTAAACCACCCTTGCTTCAATGGATTTAACCCCAAACACTAAGGATCATCAATCTCTCAACATACAATAAATTACAACTCAATTCACAACCCAATCATGTCCCACAACCAACAATAACTTCAACAACACAACTAACAACATCAACAACAACTAACAACTTCAACAAGTTCAACACAAATCCAATCTTTTCTCAAATCATAAAAAAAATGAGCTTGATGTGTGGGGGAAAGGATCAAACCACACAAAGAACTCACATACCTTGATAGGGATTACCCCCGATGAAAATCCACGACGGAAACTTGTTGATCTCCTTTCTCCTCTTCTTCTCCTCTTCTTCTCTTCTTCTTCTCTTCTTCACTCTCAAGAACCCTAACTCTTTCTCTTTTAAAATAGGATAAAATGATCCAGAATCAGCCTAACACACAATATAACCTCAAAAGAAATGGCTAGGGAAAAGACCAAAATGCCCTTAAAATTTTCGGACAGATCCCCTGCCAACTGCCCAACTTTCAACGGCCATAACTCGCTCATACGAACTCGAAATCGAGCAATCTCAGTGGCGTTGGAAAGATCATTCCACAAGCTTCGCAACCATAACTGGAACTACTCCTAACTCATCCTGATTTAGGAGTTACGACTGCTCAAAGTTGGCCAAAAATCACTGATTTCCACACTTAGCCAAATTTTCCAGATTCTGTATTTTTTTTTTCCAAAAAATGGCTACTTCCAATTTTAAGCTTCTTCATAGCTATTTCAAATTGTCGGATGTTACAATATCTCCCCCTTGGGAATATTCGTCCTCGAATGAGGTGATTCTTACTAAGCTAAGGGTGCAACAACAACTCAAACACCAAACAAGCAACTATGCAACAACAACAACAATATGCCCACTATAATTTAAAGAGCACTAAGAAGAAAATTAATACCTTGATCTGCGGATTCAAAGAGATATGGATATCTCTTCTTCATGTCTTCTTCGGCTTCCCAAGTAGCTTCCTCAACAAATTGGTTCCTCCAAAGGACCTTGACTGAGGCTACATCCTTTGTTCTCAACCTTCGAACTTGCCGATCTAAAATTTGAACAGGAATCTCCTCATAAGATAAGTTATCCTTGATCTTGATACTTTCAGTCGGTAGGATCAATGAAGGATCGCCTATGCACTTCTTCAACATGGAGATATGAAATACCGGATGGACCGCTGCTAGCTCCTATGGTAGCTCCAACTCATAAGCTACATTCATTGCCAACTCTCTTGACTATGCGATAAGGTCCAATATATCGGGGGTTAAGTTTCCCTTTCTTACCAAACCTCATAACCCCCTTCATGGGTGAAACCTTCAAATATACCCAATCATCTACTTCAAACTCTAACGCCCTTCTCCTAACATCAGTGTAGGATTTCTGATGACTCTGTGCCGTTTTCAACCTCTCTTGAATCACTTTCACCTTCTCCATAGCTTGGTGAACTAAATCTGGTCCTATCAACTGTGCTTCACCCACTTCAAACCATCCAATAGGAGATCTACATCTTCTCCCATAAAGAGCTTCATATGGAGCCATCTGGATGCTAGAGTGATAACTGTTGTTGTAGGCAAACTCAATGAGAGGTAGGTGATCATCCCAATTACCTTTGAAATCGATCACACAAGCTCTCAGCATATCTTCTAAAGTCTGAATAGTGCGCTCTGCTTGCCCATCACGAGGATGAAAGCGATGCCAAGTTCACATTTGAACCCAAGCCTTTACGAAAAGATTTTGAATCTGCGATGGTGTGTACCTCTATCTGAAATAATGGAGATTGGGACTCCATGAAGTCTCACTATCTCTCGAATATACAACTTGGCATAATCTTCTGCTGAAAGGGTAGTCTTTACCGGTAGAAAATGAGCTGACTTTGTCATTCTGTCGACAATCACCCAAATAGAATCATGCTGTCTGCGAGACCTTGGCAACCCTGTGATGAAATCCATATTGATCATCTCCCACTTCCACTCTGGAAGTTCTATCCTCTGAGCCAAACCACCGGGCCTTTGGTGTTCAACTTTCACTTGTTGGCAATTTGGACACTTAGCAACAAACTCAGTAATGCCCTTCTTCATGCCGTTCCACCAATAAACTTCACGCAAATCACGATACATCTTGGTGGAACCCGGATGAATAGAATATCTGGAGCTGTGAGCTTCCGCCATAATCCTCTCTTGGAGTCCATCTACCATAGGTACGCACAATCTACCTTGAAATCTCAAAACACCATCTCCCCCTTGTTCAAAAGCTAATACTCTTTGCTTTTGAACATTTGCCTTCAACTCAAGCAAAATGGGATCTTGATCTTGCTTCTCTTTCACTTCTGACATTAATGATAACTCGGCCCTGCTCACCGCTATTCCTCCTTCTGCGGAATCTGTAAATCTGACTCCCAGGCATGCCAGTCTGTGCACATCTTTTGCTAACTCTCTCCTTCCTTCTTCAATATGGGCGGTGCTACCCATAGACAACCTGCTCAAAGAATCAGCAACAACATTAGCCTTACCTGGGTGGTAAAGAATACTCAGGTCATAATCCTTGAGTAACTCTAACCACCTCCTCTGTCTGAGATTAAGCTCCCTCTGAGTAAGCACATATTGAAGGCTCTTGTGATCAGTGAATATGTCGACATGCACACCATATAAGTAATGACGCCATATCTTCAAAGCAAATACTACAGCAGCTAGCTCTAAATCATGGGTTGGGTAGTTCTTCTCATGAACCTTCAACTGTCTGGAGGCATAAGCTATAACTTTGCCATTCTGCATTAAGACACAACCCAAACCAACTCTAGATGCATCACAATACACCACAAAACCTTGAGTACCTTCTGGTAGCGTCAAAACTGAAGCTGTAATCAATCTCTTTTTCAATTCCTGAAAGCTTTTCTCACAAGCTTCAGACCATTGAAATTTCACCGTCTTCTGAGTCAACTTTGTCAAAGGAGATGCAATAGTCGAGAACCCTTCAACAAACCTTTTATAATAGCCAGCCAAACCCAAGAAACTCCTAATTTCAATTGGAGATGTGGGTCTAGGCCAATTCTGCACTGCCTCAATTTTTTGAGTATCAACTTTAATTCCATCACCGGACACAATGTAGCCTAGGAACGCCATAGACTTAAGCCAAAACTCACATTTAGAGAACTTGGCATACAACTCTTTATCTTTCAAAGTTTGAAGAACTATTCTGAGATGGCTAGCATGATCTTCTTCATTCCTTGAATAGATTAGTATGTCATCAATAAAGACAATAACAAACATATCTAAATAAGGTTTGAAGACTGTATTCATCAAGTCCATGAAAGCTGCCGGTGCATTGGTCAAACCAAAGGACATGACTAAAAACTCATAATGACCATACCTGGTTCTGAAAGCTGTCTTTGGGATATCACATTCCCTTACCCTTAACTGATGATAGCCTGATCGGAGGTCAATCTTCGAAAAACAAGTGGCACCCTAAAGCTGATCGAAAAGATCATCAATCCTCGGAAGAGGGTACTTGTTCTTGATGGTAACCTTATTCAACTGGCGGTAGTCTATACACATTCTAAGGGAACCATCTTTCTTTCTCACAAACAAGACCGGAGCGCCCCAAGGTGAGACACTTGGTCGAATGAAACCCTTATCTAGGAGATCTTTCAACTGCTCTTTCAACTCTTTCAACTCTGCTGGTGCCATTCTATATGGCGGAATAGAGATAGGACGAGTATCTGGAATGAGATCTATGCCGAAATCTATTTCTCTCTTAGGAGGAATTCCGGGTAGATCATCAGGAAAAACTTTTGGAAACTCTCTTACTATAGGAACTGACTGGAAATGAGGTATCTCAACACTAGAGTCATGAACTCGGACTAAGTGATAGATACAACCCTTCGAAACTAACTTTTTCGCCTTAAGGTACGAAATGAAATGACCCTTAGGCACTACTGAACTACTACTCCACTCTAAGACTGGCTCATTTGGAAACTGAAACTTGACCACTCGAGTTCTACAGTCTATCGATGCATAACAAGCATGAAGCCAATCCATACCTAGAATGACATCGAAATCTATCATGTCTAACTCAACCAAATCAACCCTGGTGCTCTTGTGACTGATGGAAACAGGACAATCACGATAGACTCTTTCTGCTAGAATAGATTCCCCAACAGGTGTAGAAACACAAAAGGGTTCACAAAGTCTTTCAGGAAGAACCTCAAACTTATTTGCAACATAAGGAGTTACAAAAGACAAACTTGCTCCTGGGTCTAGCAAAGCATACACATCAAAAGCAAAGACTTTGATCATACCAGTGACAACATTTGGAGAATTCTCTTGCTCATGGCGACTGGTGATTGCATAAAGGCGGTTTGCTCCTCCACTGGTACTAGAAGTAGCTCCTCTAGGTGTAAATCTGCAGGAACAAGCGAAGAAAGGCGTGCTTTATTTCCCCCATTACCCTGCCTATTCTTTGGACACTCTCGCATGAAATGTCCATTCTGACCACACTTGAAACAACCAATGGAGCCCTCTCGACAAATACCTGAGTGGTTCCTACCACACTTGGCGCAGGCAGGAGGCTTACTACTCCCTTGCGCCACGCTACCCAAAGATTGTGCTGGTCTAGCCCTGAAGTCCTTCGAATTCTGAACATTAAATTCACCTTTATATCTGGGTGCAGGTGCTCTAGCAGATGATGGAGCAGGTCCCTTTTGCCTTTGCTGAAAGGAGGAACGGTTTGAATTACCTCTCTGCTGCCCGGACTCGTTCCCGGTCTTTGCTCTCTTATTTCTAAACTCTTCTCTGTCCCTCAGCTTCTCTTCCTCAACCTGCTGCACATAAACCATCAACCTTGATATGTCCATGTCCCTGATAAGCATTGCAGCCCTACCTTCCTTGCTCGACAACCGAGACAGCCCAGCAACAAACAAGCTCATTCTATTCCTCATGACCATCTCCGGAGCATAGCGGGATAATTGTGTGAACTTCAGACTGTACTCATGAACACTCAAAGAATCCTGCTTAAGTGTGAGGAACTCACGTACCTTGGCCTCTCTCAACTCTCGAGGAAAGAAATGCCCCAAGAAAGCTTCCTCAAAACCGGCCCAACTCGCAGGTGGTGCATTCTCAGCTCTACTTCTTTTCCACTGGTCAAACCAAGTTCTAGCAACATCCTTCAATTGATATGCAGCTAGTTCAACCCGCTCAATATCTGCTACATGCATCACATCAAAAATCTTCTTCAACTCCTCAATGAAGTTCTCTGGATCCTCAGTAGTACTTGAACCCATGAAACTCGGAGGATTCATCCCCAAGAACTCACGAATCCTTGAAGTGTCAGCTCCTTCATGTCGAGCTCCTCTTTGCTGACCAATTTGATTAGTCACAGCTTGACTCAGAATTCTAATTGCCTCTCTAAACTCGGCATTAGAAACTTCCCCTTGATCTTGCACTCCCGGGGCATAAGGTAACTCTTGCTCATCAACATAACATCTAGGAAGACGCCCTCTACCAACTCTTCGTGGAGGCATGATTATCTGAAAACACGCGCAAGCGCGGATTAGAAAGAAACTTTTTAGAGGTCAACTCTAACGCATGAAATGAGTGTGAAAGAAATGAGAAATCTTCATAAATGTTGCAGCCTCCCAATTATAGATGTGGCGCGCTTCATAGACTCCCTAGGACTCTTGAACTCTGTGCTCTGATACCAAGTTTGTCACGCCCCGAGCCTACACCCCGGACGTGACCAGCACTTGAAGACCATCGCTGGCCCCCAAGCGAACCCTTGGCCTGGCTTTCTTAACTCAGTGGAAACTTAACTCAACAGGATAACTCAATGTAATGAAAGGTTATAAAACAACTCAACTGAAAGTAATTTGCCAACAAGGCATCTCGAGTCTCAAAATAGGATATTTAAATATATACATGCATGAGAGACTCCAAACTATCTGACTGGTATCATTGTCTATGAAGCCTCTAAATCGAGATGGATGTTGGGACGGACCATGACATCCTAATAAAACAAAAACTAAGAACACAAAATAATTGAGTCCTCCGGAATGCAATGAGGCTCACCACTGACTCTGGAGTGCTCAGCTGGATCAACGACGTGCAGGATGCTGATCCGGGGTACCTGTATCTGCATCATAAGACGATGCAGGCCAACTGGCATCAGTACATGGAAGGTACAAGTATGCGAGCTGGAAAACTAAGCAACATAGGCTAGAAGGAAATTTGGAAGAAACTGAAAAGTTTACCTTGTTCAACTCAACTCAACCTGACTGACTTCTTTCAATATAAGGCAATTTAAAACAAGTGTGATATAAAGAAAGACTGTTTAAAACATGCTATAAACTCTGTGTGTATACAAGGATACAATAAGCCTGAGATGTATATAGAAATACAATTGAACTGATGTATATAAAATATAATAATTTCCGTGTATAAAAATACAATAACTGCTGTGGGAGTTTCACTAACCGACAACCATCACATAAGAGCTAAAGTGATGATATAGCGATCAACCTCACGCTGCCAGAGCATCCTATACCCGGCCAAAGGTAAAAGACCTGAACTGCCTAATGGATCCACTAGTCTAATATGAAAAGGATTCATCTAAAGAGTATGATCCTTTTCTACCCATGGTGGCTAACATGGTTCTATGAAATTGTGGGTTCTTTGAACGCTCCCCCGATGCTCGATACTACTCCCAAAATGTCTTGGCTCTTATGTTTTAAAACACATTTCTTCCTAGCGACAAGAGATAATTACTCAAAAAAAACTATCCCGAAGGCTCTTTTGAAATTTCAGTTTCCAACCTTGTTTAAATGTAAAGACATTTCTTTAAAACTTCTTTGGGAATACATAGTTCCCTAATAACTTTGAGAAAATGAACTCAACTTGAAACTTGAGACTCTTTACTTAGCTTGAAACTCTAAGCTCTTTGCTTGACTTGACACTTGAGTCTAAAAATAAAGTTAAAACGTTCAATAAAGACTCTTGAACAACTTTACAACTAGCTTGACTTGCTTAACTTCTAAGCTTAACTCTTAATTTCTAACTTCACTTGACTTCTAACTAACTCTCCTTGAATTGAAATTTTGGATTCAAGGTGTTTGCTCACATGTTACGGATGAGTTCTTGACTTTTAGAAGTACCTTGGAGTGTTGGAAACAACTAGGAAACATAGA
Source organism: Solanum pinnatisectum (assembly GCA_035578085.1). Lineage (NCBI taxonomy): Eukaryota > Viridiplantae > Streptophyta > Magnoliopsida > Solanales > Solanaceae > Solanum > Solanum pinnatisectum. The sequence continues at coordinate 834,861 of JAWPEI010000024.1, read as the reverse complement.
TATAATACCTAGGAACAAAAATAAAATAAAATGGGGAACTAAGGTAATGGGAAGGATTGGCGTCCTTGGCGCTCTAAGAGGCGCGGGGCGCCAGCCCTCAACTTCAAACGTGACTGCTGGCCACTCTGCCAGGCACCAGCCCTTTCCCCAGAAAAAAAAAAACCCGACTTTTCTCCCTCTTTTCTTCAACTCTAAACCACCCTTACTTCAATGGATTTAACCCCAAACACTAAGGATCATCAATCTCTCAACATACAATAAATTACAACTCAATACACAACCCAATCATGTCCCACAACCAACAATAACTTCAACAACACAACTAACAACTTCAACAACTTCAACACAAATCCAATCTTTTCTCAAATCATAAAAAAAAAAATGAGCTTGATGTGTGGGGGAAAGGATCAAACCACACAAAGAACTCACATACCTTGATAGGGATCACCCCCGACAAAATCCACGACGGAAACTTGTTGATCTCCTTTCTCCTCTTCTTCTCCTCTTCTTCTCTTCTTCTTCTCTTCTTCACTCTCAAGAACCCTAACTCTTTCTCTTTTAAAATAGGATAAAATGATCCAGAACCAGCCTAACACACAATATAACCTCAAAAGAAATGGCTAGGGAAAAGACCAAAATGCCCTTAAAATTTTTGGACGGATCCCCTGCCAACTGCCCAACTTTCAATGGCCATAACTCGCTCATACGAACTCGAAATCGAGCAATCTCAGTGGCGTTGGAAAGATCATTCCACAAGCTTCGCAACCATACTGGAACTACTCCTAACTCATCCTGATCTAGGAGTTACAACTGCTCAAAGTTGGCCAAAAATCATTGATTTCCACACTTAGCCAAATTTTCCAGATTCTGTATTTTTTTTTCCAAAAAATGGCTACTTCCAATTTCAAGCTTCTTCATAGCTATTTCAAATTGTCGGATGTTACAAAAATATATTATTTTAAAATGTTCAGAGTTATTTTTTATGTTCATATGACATCTAAATAATTTAACGTGGAAAACACATGCAAAACACATCTGGTTAGATGACAAGAAAAATACAAAGCAAATATTGTCTATAAGGTAATATTAGTGAGATAAAACTAATTACATGATTGAACCTCATCAAATTGAAATAAATATATACATTATTGCATTTAACTAATAAATTTTTTCATTGACCAAATTCATAGGTTTGCGTGAATAAGAGATATATATGATGACCCACGTTGAACATTCACAAAAGAATCTACAATATTATTTTTTGCTAAGCTTATTATTCAAATCTTCGCTTAAATAAGCAATACTATTTATTATAACATATATTTTGGAATTGGTAATCACGTGCAACACTTGTGTCAAAAAGCTAGTACCTTTAAATATACCAATATATATGAAATCATTTTAACATTTCTTTTTTCTCAAAAGACCATTTTAGACCATAAAGAAAATCAAATTTTTGACGATGATTATATGAAAGGTATAACTTTACCATTTTGAATTAGTAAGCATTACAAAACAATTTATAAAGTTGATTAATAATTCGATATATTGAAAGTTGAAATATAACACTACTTTCATATTAATAGGTAATTTTATACCATTAAATATTTCATAATAATTCTTAGGTAATTTTGTTCTTAAAAGGATTACACCATGTGTGAATCTATCAATACAATTCATATTTGCTAATAAATATATATAAAAAATATAATGTATTTTTAACCAATATTCAGCCATTTAATATACAAATATTTGAACCAACTAAACAACATTATACCAAAAATTATTATAATATTGTTGTAAATAATAATCCCAAGTGGATGCCCATGTGGGGCCACTCCACTGTAGCAATATAACATCTCCAAGTAACACTTGCCTATAAAAGAGGCATTACATACAACAAAGAAGTATACCAATAATTATAAAAAAAGTACTACTAATTTCTCCCTTTCTTTGTTCTTATTACTTTTTGTTTTCCTCTTCTTCTTTCTATGCTTTTCCATTTAATTTTAGTATTCTATCATTATTTTATAACACGTTATCAGCACGAGACTCTGTTAAAACATTTAATCGCAGCCCAATTTCTCTCATCTGCTACTTAAAATTCTTAAGGTATAATTTGTTTCATTAATTCCTTATTTTGATTACTAAAGTACTGCAGAGGACCGTTCTAGCTTTGAAAAAAAAAAGATGGAGAGATTACATGGCTAATCATTGGCAGTTTGGCACTGATATATACATAGGCCATCATTTTTGACAATTCGGTGACTCTCTTCACCTTGAAATTAAAGCCTTTCTTAAACCCCCAAAACCAAATGGCAGGAAATTATTATTATATTGCATGCTTAATAACGTCATATACCTGTAACTGTTAGAATTATCAATATACTTTTTATAGGTCTATTGTAATTATAAATAAAAATACATTCGAGAAAAAAAATTCACTATTTTATATGTATTCTTCGATTTACTCTTAAAAATTAAATGTGAAGTATATTTATGAAATAGTAAACTTGTTTAATATTTTAAATATATCGGACAAAAATTACATGTCTTGAGTACTTAATGTTAAAGTGCATCTTGATGTGATAGATCTGGAAGACACCATCAACGATAAAAGGCAAGCATCAAAGTAAGATTGTGTTAAAACAATAATATTTCTCTGCCTCTTGATGAGGGCTTGAAATTGGAATATCTCATTATTAAAAATCCTCGTATATTGTGGAATAATTTGAAATATAGTTATGGCCACTTGAAGATGGTCATTTTTTCACAAATACGTTTTAATTGAATTTAATTATGAGCTACTAATGAAAAATCATGAAAATCAACCTACTGATTTCAGTCCATTGTTTAAAGTGAATGAGATAATTTTTCACCAAACTAAGTGTGGAAAAGGACATGGCTCAAATTATGGTCATGGTCGAAAAAAATTATCTTTGTCACATACATGTCTCAAAACAACTCTGGAGTAATTTTGTGTTGCTGTCCTATTTGGTTGTATGTTCATTTTCTAACTCAGTTAAATTTGGCATATTGCTTGATGGCACCATATTTTAATGATTACAGAGTACAAAATATTTTTAGATTACATTTTTAATTAAGGTATAGTAGATTGTTCTTCCCCTTTAAAACTAATTAGCAAGTTAATTTTCTTTTTAAAGAAAAATATTAATAATTTAACTCTTATTGCTACTATAGACTACATAATCATGATTGTTTTTTATATAAAATAAATGATACACTGTGTTTTTGTTGTTCGATAAATTTATATTGTCACAAAAGTTTTTGCTAAATTAGTCACCCACTAAACACCAAAAATAACTTATCATTATTTGGATGTTTTTTTTAAAAAGACATATTGGATTTCTTGTCATTGATTAAGGGTAAAACAATGTATTCAAGTTCATCAAAATCAAAGAGTAAGACATCGCTTAAAATCTCCATGTATCATAATGGTAAAATTTTGGATTCAAGTTTCATCATGCATTGTCCTAAAACACCTTTATATGGATATGACATTGGGTTAAAGTCTCAACACAATGTATTGATGACTAATCAAGTTGATATGTTTTTGATAAAATTTGTCAAGCCCGTCTCATTGAATATGCTCCATTTTTAGAAAAGAATGTGATGGCAATAGATTAAAAATATGAAAGATGACAATGACTATTGTGGTTGTACAAATGAATATGGTCATGAATACCCAAACATAAACATATAAGAAAATGAGAAGACCTTATAAAAGTACTCGAACATATAAACAGATAAAACATAATTTAACATATTTATATATAGAGTATAAATGATTGAATAAACAAATTAACAAAACTACAGAAGACATCCATAAATTAGATAAGTTAATCACACAAATATCATTATTAGAATACAAGTTCATAACCCAGTTAAAACAAAGACTAATACACAAATAAAAATGAACAAAGAAGAATTCGCAATAAGTGAAAAATTATATGAACATTATGATGGACTAAAAATAAAAATAATCTTTTCAAATTTAGGTAGAAGGTATAAAAAAATAGGAGATCAATTATATTTAAAGCTAGAAAAAGAAGAATTAAAACTAGAAGATAGTATGACAGCCATGATAAGAATAACAAAAGAAAATGAAGAGATAGATAGAAAAACAGAAATAGAAAAAATACAACAAATAACAGACACAAAAAATGATAGAATAAAAGAATTAGAGAAAGAATTACAACTATTAAAAGAAATGTATGAGAAACAATATAAACAACAAGAAGAAAATAAATTGCTCACAGAAATACAAAAATATAAAGAAAAACTTGTGGAAAATAATAATACATTAGAAATGGAAAGCCAAAATCAAGATAAAAATAACTTAAGCATAGAAACTATAGAAGAAGAAAATATGGAAATAGATCAGATGTCAGAAATAAGTGAAACATATACAGAAATTATGGAAAATAAAAAACTAATAGAAAATACAGAAGTAGAAATAAATTATGATGAAATAAAGAAAACAGCAGAACCTAGTACTAGTACGACAAGAACATATCCAAAACATGAAAAACCACAGATATATACACGAGATTATACGAGTTCAGATAGATACGAAACATTATGGAACAAAAGATTAAACATAAAAAAATGGAGCCCTAAACAAATAAATGGACAACCTGAATACTTAAACTTAGATTGTGTAACAGATATAAATCAAACTATACAATTATGGATAGGTTATATAGCAAAATAGATAATAGACAATAAAATCAATATAATAGAAGTACCAGGATATATATAAAGAACATTTATAGGAGAAGTAAAATTATGGTTCTTAAATCTAGAAGAAGAAAGTAAGAGGACATTAAGATTAAGTAAAGACATACAAGCTAAAGAAACAACATCAGTAATGGATATACTTTATAAATATGGAACAACTATAAGAAATGAATTTAGTAGTATGACAACGGAGGAAGAAGAACGAAATACAGATAAAATTATAAATAGGAATTTAATGAACAAATTAGGAATATGTAACATGTGTTATTTAGAAGAATATACTTGTGCATATAAAGAATATTATTATAAAGGAATATATAATACACAAGAAAGTCCAGGAATAAGACACTTATATTTTACTAAATTACCAGAACAATTTAGTTCAAAAATAATAAAAGCATGGGCAGAAGCAGGATTACAAGATACATTAGGAGCTAGGATAAAATTTGTTAAACAATGGTATGCAAATATGTGTGAAAAATATAAGGAAGATATAAAAATGGAAAAAACAATAATAAAAAATTTAGCATGTTGTAAAGACAAAATAGCACCACAATTTGGTTGTGATGATAAATATTATAAAAAAACATAAAAAGAAAAGGTTTAAAAATTATAAAAAAATAAACCATAAATATAAGAATCCAAGGAAAAGATACTTTACAAAATCTAAAAGACCATATAGAAAAAAGAAAAGTCTAAGTGAATGTAAATGCTACAATTGTGGAAAATTTGGACATATAGCAAAAGACTGTAAAATACCAAAAACCCCTAATAAGAAACAAATATCAGAAATAATTATAGAAGAAGAAGTTTTCTTACAATTAGAATATATAGATTATGAATTAGAAAGTGATGATAGTATTTATGAAATATCTGATAATGAAAAAGAATACAAAACAGATAATGACATACAACAATCAGATGACTGAAGAAAATATACAAATAATAAGAGAAGAAAATACGATAGATGACTATTCCGAACAAAAAATAATTTTTGACAATAATATATTTGAAAAGGTAAAAGGAAAAGAAATTGATTTAAGTGTGGAAAAAATATTTAGTATGCCATTAATAAAAAACCCTTTTAGAAAGAATAAAGAAGAATTTTATATAATTAGCCAGAAAGAACATATTATAGATTGTAAATATGCCCAAGGAAAAGCTGAAGTACCAATTATAAACAAAAGAGTATTAAATAAGGAGGTACAAAAAATAAAAAGTAAAGATCAGATCAAGTATGTACATTTAGGAGGAATAGAAATACTTATAAAAGCTTGTTTTAAAGAAGGAATAGATACCCAAATAGAAATATATTTAGTAGATGATAGAATAATAGAACCTATAGAAAAGAGTGTAATAACAACAGTAAGAGAAAATTTGATTTACCAGAAATTTAAATTTACAGTTAATACTAATTATTCAGTAGCACTAACAGACCAAAACATAGATAAAGCATTAGTACTATATTGAAAAATAAATGGAATAACTTTAGCCCCAGGAAGTAAAATATGTACAGCTAGATGTAAAAATTTATATGTATTTACCCCTAAACACAAAATAACTGCAAAAAGTAAAATAAAAGGAATAGAAATAGAAACACCATTTGAACAGTTTGTTAAAATAATAGATAATAATAACTACTCATATAAAGAAATAGACACTAGTGAAAATTTAGATATAATAGAGGAAAGGATAGGAAGAGCTAGAAAACTTAAAAATGACCTGCAAAGAGGATATACAAAAAAGTTGGCATATGATGTAATTCCTGACAAATACTACATAGTAGGAATAATAGAAGAAAAGGAACATTTAGTATTAATAAACACAAAACAAGAAGATAACTATATAATAGATAAATTATTAAATAAAGAAGAAATGGAAATAAACAAGGTAACAAAACAAAAATGCTCAGATCTACCAGCATTAATAATAGCTCAATTAGAAATAGAAAAAGATATAATAATAGCAGACATACCTATGAAAATAAAGTTAGAAATTAAAGAAGAACAACAAGCAGACATAATATTAGGATTAAAATGGTTAGAAGAAGTAAAGCCTTACAAAATAGAGCACACTTACACAACTATCACCTATAATAATAAGATGACAATCATAAAAAGAATAATATTATGAAAATACATGTACTTATGAAAATAATAGTAGAAGGATACTATAATAGATATTATACCCCAATGATAGATACAGGAGCAGAAATTAACATATGTAAATACAACTGTTTACCAAAGGATAAGTGGATAAAATTAAAAACACCTATAGTAGTAAAAGGATTTAATAATGAAGGAAGTTTAATATACTATAAAATAAAAGATGTAAAAATACAAATATGGGATAAGATACTTAAAATAGATGAAATATATAATTATGATTTATCTACAAAAGATATAATCTTAGGAATACCATTTTTGGAAAGATATTATCCGCATTTAATAACCAAAACTCACTGGTGGTTAACAACACCATGTAAACATAAAGTAGGAGCAAAAAGAGTAGGGAATAAAATACGAAAGCCTACAGAATGGATAAAAGGAAGCGAAAATATTACACAAAAATTAGAAAATATGCCAAGTAACACTAATAATATAGAATATATAGTATTCACAATAGATAAATTAGGTCCAATAAAAAATAGATTAGAACAATTATATAGTGAAGACCCATTAAAAGGATGGAATAAACATAAAATAACTATAAAAATAGAATTAATAGACCAAAATAGCATCATAACTCAAAAACCCTTGAAATATAACTTTGATGACTTAACAGAGTTTACAATGCATATAACAGAATTATTAGAGAAAAATTATATACAAGAAAGCAATAGTAAACATACTAGCCCAGCATTTATAGTTAACAAACATAGTGAACAAAAAAGAGGGAAGAGTAGGATGGTTATAGATTATAGAAATTTAAATGCATAAACTAAAACTTACAATTATCCAATCCCAAATAAGATACTAAAAATAAGACAGATACAAGGATTCAATTACTTTAGTAAATTTGACTGTAAATCAGGATTTTACCGCCTAAAATTAGAAGAAGAATCTAAAAAGTTAACAACATTTACAGTACCACAAGAATTTTATGAATGGAATGTATTACCATTTGGATATAAAAATGCACCAGGAAGATTCCAACATTTTATGGATACATATTTCACAAAACTAGATAATTGCATAGTATATATAGATGATATACTATTATACTCCAAAACATATAATGAACATATAAAATTATTAGAAAAATTTATAAACATAGTAGAAGAATCAAGAATAAGCTTAAGTAAGCTTAAAGCAAAAATTATGAAAAATCAGGTAGAATTTTTAGGAATACAAATAGATAAAGATGGAATAAAAATGCAGCAACACATAGTACAAAAAATTATAAAATCAGAAGAACTATTAGATACAAAAAAGAAATTACAATCCTTTTTAGGACTAGTAAACCAAGTAAGAGAATATATACCTAAACTAGCAAAATATTTAAAACCATTACAAAGAAAATTGAAAAAAGATATAGAATATAATTATAATGAAGAAGACAAAAAACAAGTTCAAAAGATAAAAGAACAATGCAAAAAATTACCAAAGTTGTGTTTTCCAGATGAAAATAAAAAATTCAATTATATAGTTGAATCTGATGCAAGTGAAAATAATTACGGTGGAGTATTAAAATATAAATATGAAAATGAGAAAATAGAACATCACTGTAGATATTACTCAGGAACATTTACGGAAATAGAATGTAAATGGGAAATTAATAGAAAAGAATTATTTGCATTATATAAATGTTTATTAGCATTTGAACCATATATTGTATATAATAAATTTATTGTAAGAACAGATAATACGCAAGTTAAATGGTGGCTAACACGAAAGGTACAAGACTCAGTTACTACAAAAGAAATAAGAAGACTAGTATTGAATATTTTAAATTTCTCTTTTACTATTGAAGTGATTACGACTAACAAAAATGTGATTGCACATTACTTATCAAGACAAATCCGTGCAAATGGACTTTGAGGAGGAAATCACAAATACAATACTTATGAATGAACTATTGGAACAAATTAAGATACTAAACAATAGAATATCATTGATGGAAACAAGATATGTGGAGAAGGACCACGGTAAACAACCAGAGTTAGTAGTGCAGTCGGAGCACTCTAAAAAACCAGATATAGAAGGTGACGATGGGATACACCTAAAAACCCAAGTTACTAACAATTTAAATGTTGTTGCAGGTACAGGAACTACAAAAGAATCATTTACACCAATTATAAAAAGGAAAAATTACAATTTGAATAAGGTATTTGAAAAACCTTATGCCCCACCTCATATAACAAAAAATGAACTATTTATACCACCACAAATACACACTTATGCAAAATCACTCAACCAAACAAAGAAAACCTACAACCACATAACCCGTACATACCTTGAAAATATTGAAAACATTCAGAATATCCTAAACACTCAACCTATTGAAAACCCAGAAAAACTAAAAAATCACCAAGGATATATCACCAATAAACTACAAAACTATAATAAATTAATTGCCTTACCAGAAACTTAACCAAATTTAGTAGCAACTTGTTATGCTTATGGACTTATTTCGACAGTATATACGGTTACAGGGAACAAAATTAGTCAAATACCAGAATTATACCAAGCATTTATGAATTACAAGAGAATTACCAAAGGACAATTATTTTATATCAGGTTTTATTCAGCACCAGCGGAAGTATTATTTGATGAGATTAAGCCAGTCATCACAATTATAAAAATAGGAATGAAAAAAGACTATATTATTCCAGAAGAAATTATAAAGCAACCAATTATACCAAAAACATAACTACCAGCTTTTTACGCTAACAAAAGGATTATTGGACTCAGTACGATATTAGCATAATTAGCCAATGCATATGATGAGACAAATTACATATGGTAATATTGTTCAAGAAATCACTTATTAATTTATTCAACAGCAAAGGAGTTAAGACCTATGGATAAGGTAGAAGTAAAAGATTGGGCACTGTCACTACTTAAACCAGAACAAGAGCCAATGACAAAAGCTATCAGGAAAGGATTTATCTCGTAAGACGACTTAGATCAATACTGTAAAATTATTGGGAAAAAATACACTGAACACATATGCAGCAGATGTAGTGGAGTAAATAATTACATACCAGATGTCAACATAGACTGAAGAACAGCTGGACGGACAAGAATTAAAGAAAAAAGTAATTATGGAGCAACTTTTTGACAAAAGCATGTGATAAGAAAACGACATAAAGCAAGAACCGACATAAAGCAGGAAAAGTTAAAGAAAAAGCAATGGGGACTGATATGTAAATAATTAGGGACTTACTTTGTAAATATTTTTCTTATTTTGCAATTATAGGCCTCAGTTCGTCTGTATATATAGGATAGCATTTTACATTAGGAGAACACCTAGAAACTAGCTCATACACCTCTCTAAAAATCCTTCAGTTTTGTAAAAATAAATAAATAAAAATTACTTTTATCCCCAAAATAATGGAGCAAAACTTAGCAAATACTGCAACTCAGGTATACTCATTTATGATTATGCTTAGCTAAATAATTAATTCCTGTCAACCATAATATTATGTGATATGCTTATGATTATTATTATGAATTAGAATTATTCAATAATTTATTATCTAGTTTGCTAGCATAGAGAAAAGTAAGAGAAAACATCCAGAACTATGCCATCCAAAAATGGGAAACTGGGAAAGGCAAAGAGGCCGTGTTAGGGAAGTACCTAAGTGTTGAGGCGCTGTTTAGGAAGATAATATCTGAAGAAGGTATCATGCTAGTAGTGACCAGATGATAAATCATGAATACTTTAATCCATAATAAGCTATCATAAGATTACCACATGCTAGACATGGAAGGCAGGAATACATTAAACAAAAATATGAATGTTTCCAATCCACCTACCATAGAAGTTAACAGTAGTTATTTTGAAGATAATTACAAGATACTTATTTTCAAAGTATTAGAGAAAATAACCAAACCTAGCATAAAAAAAAAATAGTATGGGAAAAATTAATGAAATACGAAGAGGAAGAAATGAATAACCTAATAAGACAAAATTGGTTTGATGACATAAGGGAAGATTTATATGACAATACAGACTATTTAGATATATATTCAGAATATAATAGTGACTGAATTATGATAAATGAAGAATATTTTCAACTCTGGAAAGAAGTTATGTCTGAAATAGACTCATGGGAAAACATTATAAAAACATATTTAGAAATGTATTTTAGGACACAGGACATACAATATCTGAACATGTTAATAGAAGGAACCCAAATACTTTTAAACAAAAAAGAAAAAGAAAATGAATTTTATAAAAAAGCATTTATTTGATAAAAGTCTATCATAAAACAAAACATAGCCCAAATTCTGCACCTAACTCAAAAGTGGTGCATTTATTTGATAAAAGATTGAATAAACAAATTAACAAAACTATAGAAGACATCCATAAATTAGATAAGTTAATCACACACATATCATTATTAGAATACAAGTTCATAACCCAGTTTATCATGGACTTTTATCAAATAAATGATTTTTTATAAAATTCATTTTCTTTTTCTTTTTTGTTTAAAAGTATTTGGGTTCCTTCTATTAACATGTTTAGATATTGTATGTCCTGTGTCCTAAAATACATTTCTAAATATGTTTTTATAATGTTTTCCCATAAGTCTATTTCAGACATAACTTCTTTCCAGACTTGGAAATATTCTTCATTTATCATAGTTCAGTCACTATTATATTCTGAATATATATCTAAATAGTCTGTACTGTCATATAAATCTTGTATTATTTCCCTTATGTCATCAAACCAATTTTGTCTTATTAGGTTATTCATTTCTTCCTCTCCGTATTTCATTAATTTTTCCCATATTATTTTTTTTTATGCTAGGTTCGGTTATTTTCTCTAATACTTTGAAAATAAGTATCTTGTAATTATCTTCAAAATAACTACTGTTAACTTCTATGGTAGGTGGATTGGAAACATTCATATTTTTGTTTAATGTATTCCTGCCTTCCATGTCTAGCATGTGGTAATCTTATGATAGCTTATTATGGATTAAAGTATTCATGATTTATCATCTGGTCACTACTAGCATGATACCTTCTTCAGATATTATCTTCCTAAATAGCGCCTCAACACTTAGGTACTCCCCTAACACGGCCTCTTTGCCTTTCCCGGTTTCCCATTTTTGGATGGCATAGTTCTGGAAGTTTTCTCTTACTTTTCTCTATGCTAGCAAACTAGATAATAAATTATTGAATAATTCTAATTCATAATAATAATCATAAGCATATCACATAATATTATGGTTGACAGGAATTAATTATTTAGCTAAGCATAATCATAAATGAGTATACCTGAGTTGCAGTATTTGCTAAGTTTTGCTCCATTATTTTGGGGATAAAAGTAATTTTTATTTATTTATTTTTACAAAACTGAAGGATTTTTAGAGAGGTGTATGAGCTGGTTTCTAGGTGTTCTCCTAATGTAAAATGCTATCCTATATATACAGACGAACTGAGGCCTACAATTGTAAAATAAGAAAAATATTTACAAAGTAAGTCCCTAATTATTTACATATCAATCCCCATTGCTTTTTCTTTAACTTTTCCTGCTTTATGTCGGTTCTTGCTTTATGTCGTTTTCTTATCACATGCTTTAGTCAAAAAGTTGCTCCATAATTACTTTTTTCTTTAATTCTTGTCCGTCCAGCTGTTCTTCAGTCTATGTTGACATCTGGTATGTAATTATTTACTCCACTACATCTGCTGCATATGTGTTCAGTGTATTTTTTCCCAATAATTTTACAGTATTGATCTAAGCTGTCTTCTGAGATAAATCCTTTCCTGATAGCTTTTGTCATTGGCTCTTGTTCTGGTTTAAGTAGTGACAGTGCCCAATCTTTTACTTCTACCTTATCCATAGGTCTTAACTCCTTTGCTGTTGAATAAATTAATAAGTGATTTCTTGAACAATATTTCCATATGTAATTTGTCTCATCATATGCATTGGCTAATTCTGCTAATATCGTACTGAGTCCAATAATCCTTTTGTTAGCGTAAAAAGCTGGTAGTTCTGTTTTTGGTATAATTGGTTGCTTTATAATTTCTTCTGGAATAATATAGTCTTTTGTCATTCCTATTTTTATAACTGTGATGACTGGCTTAATCTCATCAAATAATACTTCCGCTGGTGCTGAATAAAACCTGATATAAAATAATTGTCCTTTGGTAATTCTCTTGTAATTCATAAATGCTTGGTATAATTCTGGTATTTGACTAATTTCGTTCCCTGTAACCGTATATACTGTCGAAATAAGTCCATAAGCATAACAAGTTGCTACTAAATTTGGTTTAGTTTCTGGTAAGGCAATTAATTTATTATAGTTTTGTAGTTTATTGGTGATATATCCTTGGTGATTTTTTAGTTTTTCTGGGTTTTCAATAGGTTGAGTGTTTAGGATATTCTGAATTTTTTCAATATTTTCAAGGTATGTACGGGTTATGTGGTTGTAGGTTTTCTTTGTTTGGTTGAGTGATTTTGCATAAGTGTGTATTTGTGGTGGTATAAATAGTTCATTTTTTGTTATATGAGGTGGGGCATAAGGTTTTTCAAATACCTTATTCAAATTGTAATTTTTCTTTTTTATAATTGGTGTAAATGATTCTTTTGTAGTTCCTGTACCTGCAACAACATTTAAATTGTTAGTAACTTGGGTTTTTAGGTGTATCCCATCGTCACCTTCTATATCTGGTTTTTTAGAGTGCTCCGACTGCACTACTAACTTTGGTTGTTTACAGTGGTCCTTCTCCACATATCTTGTTTCCATCAATGATACTCTATTGTTTAGTATCTTAATTTGTTCCAATAGTTCATTCATAAGTATTGTATTTGTGATTTCCTCCTCAAAGTCCGTTTGCACGGATTTTTCTTGATAAGTAATGTGCAATCACATTTTTGTTAGTCGTAATCACTTCAATAGTAAAAGAGAAATTTAAAATATTCAATACTAGTCTTCTTATTTCTTTTGTAGTAGCTGAGTCTTGTACCTTTCGTGTTAGCCACCATTTAACTTGCGTATTATCTGTTCTTACAATAAATTTATTATATACAATATACGGTTCAAATGCTAATAAATATTTATATAATGCAAATAATTCTTTTCTATTACTTTCCCATTTACCTTCCGTTTCCGTAAATGTTCCTGAGTAATATCTACAGTGATGTTCTATTTTCTCATTTTCATATTTATATTTTAATACTCCACCGTAATTATTTTCACTTGCATCAGATTCAACTATATAATTGAATTTTTTATTTTCATCTGGAAAACACAACTTTGGTAATTTTTTGCATTATTCTTTTATCTTTTGAACTTGTTTTTTGTCTTCTTCATTATAATTATATTCTATATCTTTTTTCAATTTTCTTTGTAATGGTTTTAAATATTTTGCTAGTTTAGGTATATATTCTCTTACTTGGTTTACTAGTCCTAAAAAGGATTGTAATTTCTTTTTTGTATCTAATAGTTCTTCTGATTTTATAATTTTTTGTACTATGTGTTGCTGCATTTTTATTCCATCTTTATCTATTTGTATTCCTAAAAATTCTATCTGATTTTTCATAATTTCTGCTTTAAGCTTACTTAAGCTTATTCCTGATTCTTCTACTATGTTTATATATTTTTCTAATAATTTTATATGTTCATTATATGTTTTGGAGTATAATAGTATATCATCTATATATACTATGCAATTATCTAGTTTTGTGAAATATGTATCCATAAAATGTTGGAATCTTCCTGGTGCATTTTTATATCCAAATGGTAATACATTCCATTCATAAAATCCTTGTGGTACTGTAAATGCTGTTAACTTTTTAGATTCTTCTTCTAATTTTAGGTGGTAAAATCCTGATTTACAGTCAAATTTACTAAAGTAATTGTATCCTTGTATCTGTCTTATTTTTAGTATCTTATTTGGGATTGGATAATTGTAAGTTTTAGTTTTTGCATTTAAATTCCTATAATCTATAACCATCCTACAATAGTCATCGGTGTAACTAAAATGAAGAAGACTATGGATTTTCTAAATAGTCCTTCAAAATGTAAAGATAATTTTGTCATCAAAATAGTATGAAAGGTCATTAGAAACATGTTTGTTATGAGACCTAATAATTTGATAAGTTTATAAATCCTCCATAAAAGAAAAGGAAGAAAAAGTAGTGATACACTTGACTTTCAAAAGTGATATCGAGGTATGTGTATGTCATATGAATATGATAAATTTTAAAGCATGACAATGAACTTCTAATGAAAAAATAATAATTACAATGAAGTATGTATATATGATTATAGTCAATTTCTTGAAGAGAATATGACTTGTGATAAGTATAATAAAAGGTGAACCATTGCTGAAAGTGAATGTGTCAAGAGATGATGCAACTTATGAACAATTTCGTGCTCATTAAATATCACTACTCACCTATAGGAAAGGTTTGCGAGAAATAATGTAATGATTTTGACCATGACAATGATGATATATATTTCTCCTTGAAGGAAATGTTCACCACACAAACAATGTTATGAAATCTGTTGTAGCATCCAATGTTAATTGTGAGCTTTTGTGCGCTATTGTGCTACTACCCAAAGAAAGAAAATTGATCATGATATTGAAATTGTAGTAAGTCTCGAAAGAAACTTTTTAAGTTTCAAAGAAATAGTAAAAAAAAATTAATTATATTCAGACTATAAAATATGAAAAATTTAAGATCTTCATATAATCAAAGTGGGTTATAAATATTTATGTGATAGATTACCCATGTTTTCATGTTGTTTGTGGTAACTACATATGAGCATGATGATGGAATCACATGCAAAATAAACTAGAAGTTTATTGAAATAAATATCATTTGGCATGGTTGGTTGTCGACCATCCCAATTCAAATATGATACGAAAATAAATGAGAATTCACGTGGCTATATATATTGAAGAAATAATATATTCTTCAAGAATTCTCTTGTGATATTGTTCTCATGATAAAATTATCATTGTACCAGCTAAGGTTGAGATTACATCTCCCTAAATTTTGAAATGTATAAAAAGGTGAATACGGGCCTGTTCACCAGTCATGTGGGACCATTTTCTATTAAATGATTTTAATAGATGTATCTATGTTATGGTCACATGTGCTTTACTATCAACTTGCAATTTGATTTTTGCAAAGGTTGTTTGCTCGAATTGTTAAATCAAGAACACATTTCAAATTCTAAAATTATAGTAGTGATGTTGATTTATATCCAAGTGGTTTAAGCAGAAATTATATGCCTCCAATTATAGCTAAGCCATTGGTTATGAGAACCAAACTCCCAAAAGAAATTTGGTATGAGATGTGTTATTTAAAGTGCAACAACACTTGTATGTATCAAACCAACAAGGTTCCCCTATCACAATTGGTTCAGGGTCAGGAACCAAATAATTCTCATCTAGAAATTTAAATGTGCGGTATATTATTTCATTGCTCCACCATTATGCAATGCACAAAGATGAGTCCCAAATAAGGTTGGGTGAATGTTAGATTCTCTAACATTAGGGGGAGATAAGCAACTAGAAAATAAGCTATACATAATGAATTATCATTGGTATGATCCTCGTTGAAGAGATAATTTAAGTCAATTGTCAGACGCATTCGCTGACCCTATGTTATAATCCAGTTATAAATACTCCAATGAAAAGTCCTTGAAGGATATACTTTATGGAACGCCAGAAGCGTGGTAGATTAATCGATTCTAAAGATAAAACTTCTTGAAGAAGAAAAGGAGAAAATGATCAGAATGGTCATAATAATGAGGCAATTGCTTTAGAAAGAGCACCATGACATAACACTTTATAAAACCTTGGCAAAGGTTCAGGTACCTGAACATGATGAAAAATAAAGTGAGCTTGATAAGTTATGTCACATTAGATTTGATATCAAATAACCGTCGATGATATCTTGAACATAATGTCACTCCAAATTATAAATGGTGACAAGGATCTTGATATTAACCTGTCGAAAGTTGACAGTTAAATGATTGGTCAAAGAAAATACAATTCGAGTTTATTTTTATTCACTTGAAAAAATGACAGTTTGGATATATTTTGTCCATATACCAAGATATAATATCAGTGGGGTACAAATGAATTATTGTGCGATAAGTAATATCATAAAATATAAAGTACGACTTCTGCTTTGAAAAATAGAGGTTTTTTGCAGAAGTCCTGACATTATTGTATGGAGATGTATGCTCCTAAGGTGGATGCAATGAAGTTTCTATTAGTCTGACAATACATGAAACACTTGAATATGCATGATGAATGATTATCATGTCTAGCTAGATAATAAATATTATATGATAATTCTTGAAGGATTTAAATGGTTATAAAGCGATTCCATTGAATAGTACCCCAATGGTTGTAATATTGCATAACATAAAGATCAATTTTGATCTCATTAGAGTGGTTAGAAAATACCATGTCATAGTGCGATTGGTGCACTTATGCATCCTGCTATTATTATTCATGACAAATAATTGTACTAGTATGCATGCAAAATATAACATCACTCTTATCGGTTGAGATATTAGAGTGAATCAAATATCGATATAAATTATTTATTCTAACCAATCTTGTCAAGGTTTATTGGTCAAGTAACTGTGGAAAATCATTTGATTTGTACCTAGTTTGATCTCAAGAGAAATATCTGTATTCATGTGGAAATACTGTCATATCATATTATCCTACAAGACAGTCAATTTTATTATCATGAAAGTCTTTGTCACTTGGATATTGCTACAGACAAGTCACGTGAGCAATTTGTCTACGCCGACGAGATCACAAACTAAGTGATTGTCAAAAAATGTATTTGGCTCAACTCAACATATCCAACGGGCAATAAGCGATATATCAAGATAAGTTCAAGGATGCAACATCTTTATGAATGTGATTTGATCACAAAGACACAATCAATATCAACATTTCGAAAGCTAAGTATATGCTTGGGAGACATCCTTTACAAGAATTTAATGATGTTTTAATCAGGGGGAGTAAATACGCGCTACACTCTTTTTCCCTTAATTAAGATTTTGTCCTAATGGGTTTTCCTGGTAAAGTTTTTAATGAGGCAACTCTCAATGCCTATTACTAGATATGTGTACTCTTTTTCCTTCACTAGGACTTTTTTCCACCAGGTTTTTTCTTAGTAAGATTTTAACGAGGCACATTATCTATTGATAAACTCCAATGAGTAGGAAATACATCATATTGTAGATGTCCATTACACAATTTTCTGGATAAGCTTGAAATCAAGAAGGCAACTTACAAGCAGCTCCACAACCAGACACCTATAAGCAACTCTACAAGCAGGTTCCCATAAGAAACTTACAAGCAGCTCCGCAAAGAAAGGTTTCTATAAACAACTTACAAAAGCAGGTTCTAATGAGCAGCTTACAAGTAGGTTCCTACAATCGGCTTACAAGTAGCTTGTTTCAAACACTTTACAATGAGGCAACAAACAATATGTATTATAGATAACTGTGTACAATTTTTTTTATTTTGTACTTTTCTTTATACATGGACATCCAAGGGGGAGTGTTGTAAATAATAATGCCAAGTGGATGCCCATGTGGGGCCACTCCACTGTAGTAATAGAACCTCTCCAAGTAACACTTGCCTATAAAAGAGGCATTACATACAACAAACAAATATACCAATAATTATAAAAATACTACTAATTTCTCCCTTTCTTTGTTCTTATTACTTTTTGTTTCCTCTTCTTCTTTTCATATTTTTCATTTGATTTTAGTATTCTATCATTATTTTATAAAAAATATATACTTTTAAATATACCAATGAAACAATTTTAACATTTATTTTTCCCCAAAAGAATCAGTTGTTATATGTTCCAAATATATATGATTTTATAGCATAATACCATCAACAATCTACCAATCAAATTATTGAATAACTAGATCAACATATATGAAAAGATTACTGGTGTTGGTAAAATTTTCATTCGTAAGAAAGTTAAATTACAAAGTATTGTATCTATGGTATTGTTTTACAAAGCAACATCAACATATCAAAAAATTATACAAAACTAAATATAGAAATTATATAATTTTACACCTCAAAAACATATTTAATTGAAGTTTTTTTCCCGCAATCTTTATTACGCTGTCGTAATTGGTGTTTGCATCATGAATATCTCCTTCGATTTGATATCCACATACTTTCCTGCACTACATTTCAACAGAAAGTCAAAAAATATATTAAACACAAGTATTAACAAACAAATTTGAAATAGATAGTTAAGCTTTTTATATCACCAATAAAACTCATATATGAAATGGTGCATATTATGATTAAACTATGATATTCAAATCAATATAATCAATAATATATGACCTACACCATAATTTTCCCAAACAAACACCAAATATATTGTATAATGAATTTAATTAAATGACGTTATACATTATGATTAAACGTTGATGTACAATACACTATGATACAACATGAATCATTTCAATGTATTCAACTTATATATTATGTCTTAAAGAATGCTTTTTGCTAACATAATAATTTTTAACTTAAATATGATGTTTACACCATCATTATGTACCAAAGTATAATCAATATGTACATCATCATCATTTACAAAAAAAAACAACTCTGAATGACATAAAGAAATCCAACCAGAATTACACCAAACATGCAGTCCATCACTTTTGCTAATTAAAAACGATCAATTTCACCAAATCAATTAACATAACTAATAACCACCAAATATATTTTCTATTCTAAATCTCAAAACCCTACAAAACAAACTAAAGAATTAATAACCAAAAAAATAAAAAACACGGAATTGGTGAATAACAACAACCTATGTTACACCATTAATTAAACGACTAATCATAGACAAAATTCAATTTTACAAAATGGATTTTTAACGTTGTTTTTCCTATTGTAAC